>SSNR01000028.1:477644-531221 GCA_006937965.1 Callopanchax toddi | reverse complement strand
GAGACAGCATTCCCTCCCCTTCCCACACACAGAACAACCATGACACGCTCCCCTCCCAGTCCAAAACCCATTCCCAGGCAAACATACACCCACACATACACATAAAAACCACAGTAAACACTACGTTGAGCTCAGATGGCTCCAGTAATGAGAAACACGCCATCTAGTGGGCCCTCTGCCTCGTCAGCTGTAGAACCAGGTCAGCAGCCAACACACCAACCAAGGGCACCCGGGTATGGAGGGTGGCAACCCCCGCCACTGCCCGGGTCCTACCGGGGAGCGCCCGAGCCGCCACCGCCGACCAGCGGTCCCAAGGCAGAGGGCTCCACAGAGGAAACACTGGAGGATTAAAATGCATAGCATATAAAATAACGAGAACTTATATGAATAGTAAAATGAACAATAAAATCCGAATAAAAAACTAAATAAATAATAATCAGTTAAAAGCTAATCTAAAAAGGTGGGTCTTGAGTCTATTCTTAAAAACCTGAACGTTCTCTTGACCGACAACAATCCATTGACGTACATTTTAACGACTGCAAAGTTGGATGCTGCTGGACACAGGTGGCTGGCTGCCTTATCTACTTATCATTTTAACTTAAAGTACAGGGCAAGCCAAGCAAACAAAGATGCCGATGGGTTGTCACGGCGGCCTCAAGAGGCACCCCACGAGGATGAGACATTTATCAAAGAAAAAGCACGTATTGATGACATGAAAAACCATCTCGTTGACATGCAAACTGATCTAGATCATGAAACCTTTTCCGCCTTGTGTCAGCGTCATTCGGTGTTGTCCCACTCAGAGTCTCTCTTGGTGGCCGAGTCTCTGGCGGTTGACCCCATTTTAGTCAGTGAGGCTTATGGGGAAGATGTATTACCTTCAATGACAGATGTTGCTTGGTCTGCTGCACAGAAGGACGACCCCTATCTTGCTCGCATCATAGCCTTGTTGGAAAGAGGTTTGAAACCCAGTCCCAAAGAGTCAAATCGTGAACCCCCAGATGTTAAACTCTTGCTGAAGCAATGGAACAAACTTGAGCTCAGTAACAGCGTGTTGCACAGGAAGGTTAGTGACAAAGAGTCTCCTGTATACCAGTTAGTTTTACCACAGCAGTACCATGATAGAGCCTTGCAAGGTATACACGATGAAGTTGGTCACCTTGGGTTTGAGCGTGCCCTGCACCTCGCTCGGGCAAGGTTTTACTGGCCCCGAATGGGTCAGTCTATTGAGGATAAATGCAAAAAATGTCCTCGTTGTCTCATGAGAAAGACCCTTCCTCAAAAAGCTGCTCCACTGGAGAACATCCACACAACGTACCCACTCGAACTCGTGTGCATAGATTACTTGTCTATTGAGCCAGATAGTCGAGACACTAGGAATGTGCTAGTACTGACAGACCATTTCACAAAATTTGCGGTCGCAGTACCAACAAAAGATCAAAAAGCTAAGACTGTGGCCAAAGCTCTTTGGGATAACCTTATCATTCCTTATGGTATCCCTAGCCGCCTTCTTAGTGATCAAGGCAAAGATTTTGAGTCTAAGCTTGTTAAAGAGCTTTGCACATTGCTAGGGACAAGTAAAATCCGCACCACTCCCTATCATCCCCGGGGAAACCCGGTAGAGAGATACAATAGAACACTCTTGGACATGTTAGGCACGCTGGAGGATAAAGACAAACATCGTTGGAGATATTTTGTTAGGCCATTGACACATGCCTATAACTGTACCAAACATGACACAACAGGGTATTGTCCATACAAGCTTATGTTTGGCAGACAGCCAAGGCTGCCTATCGATCTTGTCTTTGGTACTCACCCAGGCAAAACCAGTCCAAAGTCCCACTCTGACTATGTTAAGACCCTTCGTCAAAACCTCCAAGAGAGTTATGCACTTGCCACTGAACATTCAAAGAAGGGTGAAAAAAATAAAATCAGGTTTGATAAGAGCATTAAGGCAGCTGAATTGGTTCCAGGCGATAGGGTTTTAATAAGGAACGTAAACATCAGAGGAAAACATAAACTTGCCAACCGCTGGGAGCAAAACATCCACATTGTGGTGAGACGGATAAAAGACAGTCCAGTTTATGTTGTCAAACCTGAAAGTGGGTGTGGGTCCAACCGCACTCTACACAGAGATTTGCTTCTCCCTTGTGGATTCTTACCTGTTGAGAACCCAGCTGCATCAAATTCCCAGAATGGTAATCAGCGGAAGATGCAGACCAGGAGTACAAAAAACCATGACAGACAGAATGGCAGTGATGGAGAGTGCAGTGATGAGGATGAGGAAGATGAGGTAGAGTTATGGATTGACACATGGGACCCACACGTCATTACAATAGGTCCTGGTATTGAAACTGAGCTAAGTCTTCCTAAAGCCCAACCATTGATGGACAGTCAGTCCTCTGTTCCATTCCCTGACACAGTTACTCCACAAAGGTACTTACCTGGTATTGACAGACCTACCTTAACACAACCTGAAGTCCCTAGTGTGGGTAGTACGGACTCTCCTAGATCAGACACTAGATCTGCAGATCACGTTATCATTGACATTCCTGAACCTGACTTTACACCTACCTTGACTGGCATGGATTTCACTCCATCAGATTCAACAAGCTTTACAGATGTTGGTTCCAGTGCTGTTACTACTGAACCAGTAAGGTTGAGGCGCTCTGACAGAGAACGACGCCCACCTCAGAAGTTTACTTACGATGTGTTAGGGAAGCCACAGGTTTTAGGTACTGCCTCCTTTTTCCCAGTACCCTTGGGTGTTTCATTCCCAATAGTTACTTTGTCCCCTTTACGCCGTTCCAGTTGGTCAACGTTGCATGATGGGACTCATGCAGTTTAGAGGGGAGAGTGTAACCCATGTTTATGTTACAGACAAATTTATTTTCATTTTTTATTTGTTTTGTTCCAAAATGCAAGTTTTCTTTTGAGTATGGGTTTTCGTATGTCCCATGAACGCACCACAGCGCTGTAAACGGAAACTCCCTGCTCAGTGAGTAAATGTAGCTTACGGAAAATCCCTAGTCAAAGCTGGTAGTCCTCTCGTGGAATCAGCCGCATGGAGCGAGGTAAAACCTTTTGTGTAATTTTATGGGTCCGTTGAGTAAATCAGCTCAATGAGACAAGCTTTTGAGTGTTAAATTTGTTTTGTAGATGTGCACAGTTACTGTGGAAGGTTCTGCCCTGTAACCTGTTGAGCCAAGGAGCGTGAATGTTTTTTTGAAGAATATCCTGGTGAGTTTTGAACATTTTGTGATGAGAAAATGTAATTTAAAGTATTTTTGGAGTTGTAAAACCAGTCGGGATGTGCTATTTTGTGTGAAATGTAACAGCTAAAGGCTGCTGGGTTAGCTTGTGGAAGGTAAGCTAGCTCGCCCACATGTGCTAACAATAGGCTAGCATGTGAAGTTTTGCTAGTACACCATGTGCTAGCTGCCATGAGCTTGACATGAGTTCATAATGTGTAATATCTTCATGATTTCATTAGATTAGCACTGGTTTATATGTTATTGGTAAGGAAAAACATTATGGATTTGATATATGGAAACAAAAAAAGAGAACACAAATGCATTGTATGTTTTTTTTCTGGAAGTTTAAAAAAAATGTAGTCAAAGGAAAGTTATTGGATGGATTATATATTTAATTTGCAAATGAAGTAATTACTCTGCACATTTGTGTGCAGACTGGTTTTTTTGCTGGTAGAATCTGCTATGAAGGATGAAGCAAAACATCTACAGCAAGTTTCCAACTGAGATGCCTGCAGAGGACACTTCAAACCCAGAGGGCACCGGTTCCTTTGGAGGGTGGTAGGACACAAGGATTCCTCAAATCGTTCTAAGGATTTTTTTTTTGGTTCACCTAATTATATTGAGATCTCAGGACACTTTGTTGCTACTGTCTTGTTGCAACAAAAGTTGCTACTTTTTTTCCTCGGGTCAGGCCTGAACCCAAATAAATAAACTGATGCATCAGGGAACTGTGAAAGACAAATCATAAGTGAAATCAACCAGTGAGTATTAAAGATGCTCAACTGAACTGGACACTTGAAAGGGTGATATTGAACACTTTTTGTAGTTTTTTGAAGGTTAAAATATTGATCCAGACCAAAAGAATTAAGGGATAAAATACGTATGCAAATGTTTTTGTTTGTTTTTCATATTGTGTTTTTTGCCTATGTTCTGGAGGTAAATGTTTAATGTTTGAATACATTCAACTAAATTCACCTTGAATGTTGTTTGTGTTTCATTTTGGGTTGGAAGTCTCTCTTCACTGAGTCACCATTACCAATCTCCTTACGATCCTAGTGGAAACCCAAATTGAGTAGAGATTTAGAATTTTTTTCTTTAGATTCATATCAGATTGGAAAGAACCCTTTAGTTGTTTACTACTCAGTTAAAAAGGGTTACAGAAGCAACACACGAAGCGTGTGTGTGACCATCAACTCTACAGTCACTGCAAGAGAATGTATTAAGGTAACTTTTAGCGTTTTAGCTGAAATACATGATGTGAGGACTTTGGGTTGAGGGACAATGCAGCGAGCACCACTGCCAGAACATAAACAGAGTCGCGGACGAACACCCCCGTGTTGAAATGACGCTACGGGGCTCACAGCGGGCAGATCCCTGTTGATGCTGCCTAATGAAGCATGTCAGAATAAGTTCACCAGAACTCCAGCTTAGCAGAAAATAACTGGTGGTTTATTAGCCATGCTGCGGGGAGCGGGAGCAGTACAGAGACCGCCTTAAAGTACGACGGAGAACCATAGAAACAAGCTTGTTTTTCTCAAGTACAATGGCCCATGCAGTACAATAGGGTGTTGGTCAACTGATCTACAGTCGCTATTCTGATTGATTATGAATTATTATGAATTTAACAATGATTACTGCCCTATGACATCTCCCCAAATCTGAAAATCTCACAGGAAGGACACAAGCTGAGGACAATATTATCCTGATATAAAGGGTTTATTTAGTTGTCTAGTTGAACATATTCAACATCCTTTTAAAAAATACTGAGATGATACCAAAATCCGTGATAATTTTGGTCACAATAACCGTGAAGGTAAATTTTCATACCGTGACAACCCTAATTCACACACTGGCAAAAACACCAACTCCCATCCTGCCTCTGGGCTGTTTGTTAGAACAGGGTTTAAGATCTGCTGCTTTGAAAGGTATTTTCTCAACATCAGGAAAAATGAGCTCAGTTTGATAGTTTGAGTTGACTTTACTTCTGGACAATCTGATACAGGATGAGACGACACAACACAACGCAGCACAACAACAGCAACACAATCTCAGAGAGGCTTTCTGTAACACCACTGTAGAAAGTGGCCTGAGTATTGCATCATGTACAGAGATAAAACGAAACAAAATGTTGTGACAGCAGCAGTAACACAACCCAACTGAATGCCAGTGACCAACAACAGAGACGGACATAACAGGGCTGACAGGAAGTGTCGGCAGAGCGGCGCTGGGTGACAGAGTCCGTTTGACACGGTGAGTGTGTGTTGGTGACAGAAACCTCTACTGGTTCCAGAGCCCAGTTCTAGGAGCCCATCAGTGTCTGGACCTTCATGATGTAGGAGCTCTGAGAAAATCACAGTCTGAGATAAAGATCCAGAGGAGGTCCTCCCTAATGAGTCCACTACAGGAAGTCCAGACTTCTAATGTGACTTTATACTTTTAGATACCTGAGCAGGTTCTCAAAGTACCATGATTTAAAGTAATAATACTCATGAGTGTTCCAATATGAGCAACATTTAATATGTTTTCAAAGACAGAAAATGTAGAAATCATTAGTTTGGGGGTTTTAATTGACCTTTTCATATTTCCACACCTCCAATTAGAACTGACATCAATGGCTAACGTCAATTACAGAAGTGGAAACTGCAGAATTATTGAGTTGTTAATAAATATCTGTGACTTTGTTGTAAGGACAAAGAGCTAAAGGGTAAAGGTCCCTATTCTGCCCTTCACATCCACTCTGAATCATTTCTTTTACATCTCAATAACATGTCAAAGCTCTGCTCTGTTTTTGAGGAAAAGTCTTTTTTACATCAGCTCAATCCAGTCCGAGTCAGTCAGCTACTATAACTGGTTTTACTTTGCATTTATAATTTCACTCACAGGTTTAGATATTTAATCATAAAATTAAACATTAAAGAGGAGTTTAAAAAAAAAAGATCTTTCTCTCCAAGATGAGCAGCGACCATCTGCCACCCGTATGTGCATGTGAAGAGCAGCCACAGCAGGGATTGGCTGAGTTTGAGAAATCTTCAAAGGCCACACAACAAACCTGAGGGACAAACTTAACTCCACTGGAATCCATTCAAAAGAGCAGCTCTGAGACGTCGGCCTGGAACAGAATCAGCGCTTTGGTGGAGGGAGAGGACTTCAAGTTTTCTTTCAAGTTTGAAGAAGAAAAAAATCTCCTCATCCTCCGGAGATCGTGACTGATGTGCTGAAGAACAGCCTCATGGGAAACGAACCGGTTTTAGTCAGAATTAACAACAGATTTATACAATTAGAGCTGAGAAATTAACAAAAATATTCTAAAACAGAACAGACAATCTGAACGTTTAGGATCCAAATGTTCTTTACACAGGAAGGAGAAGAACATAAAGAAACACAAAGCTCATCTGTTGTTTTGTGGTTCTCACAGATCGAGATTGTTTAGGGGGTTTAAATTGTTGATATTAGCTGTAGTTTATGGAAAAATTGGGAAAACAGATTCCCTTCAGTGTTTTCTGCTGATTCATGACTTGTGTTTTGTCATTTATTTAAATGCTTGTTGATTTATTTTCTAGGGAAAACTCCCTCTGCTCTCTCTACCATAACCTGTTCTTAATTCAACAGGTCCAAAGCATTTTTCTTTACTGTAAATGTTCCCCCCTTCATTACACTCTATATTACTAAGTAATGGCATTGTGGCTCTCATGTCTTTACTGGGGCTTCATAGACATCAAGCACCAGAAGGAGGATGATAAAATAATGAAAAAATAAATCAAAACAAACCTAAAAATGTAATGAAAGTGAGTGATGTTTACTCCTTACTATGGAGAGTAAACATCAGCTCATAACTCATCTGACATCAAAAGGCACTAAGCCACTGGCTCCTTTCCTTTTAGGGCTGTTTATTATTCTGATATCAATAAAAATATCGTCTCCAATTGATCACAAAGTTTATAATCGACAGAAACTAAACTATTGTGTCACATTCCACTTTACACACATGCTCTTATTTTGTTAAGCCTTTTAAATCAGGCTCACTTCCTCCTCCTTCAAAAGCTCAGCTCAGCTGTGTCTGGTGATGTTTAAAAAGTCAGAGCAAATTAAACTGACAGGAGGAAGTCAAACCAACAGTTTATGACACACTTTACAGAAATACCTGGATTGTTTTCAGCTTTGACCCCATGTTCTCTATCAGGGCATCCAGTGAGAACTTTATTCTTCTGTTTTTAAGCATGAACCCTCCTTTTTAATGCTCACTGACTTCCTGTTTGAACGTTTGGGGCTTCCGTAGCAGCTCTTCTCTGCTTTTACAGCACCTCTGTCCATCTATGATGTTTCCAATGTATTGTCTTTGATTCTTGTTCTAAATCTGCCTCATATTTAGTCATAGTTTAGACTGATTCTAGTAAAATAAAAGTAATTTTGCTTTAATCATCCCTAAACAGTACATATACCACCAGCCTACATGGATCTGTGTCTACAGTCTCCCTGTAACGTGACTCTGGATATTTTAGCCTTCACACCATCAGAAAACTTTAATATAATAAACTTTCTGCTGTTGTTCAAAGTCTCATCTAATCCTAACCTAACCCATCAAGTCCTGCAGACACCTGTTAGTGACTTATTCATTTAAATCAGGTGTGTTGGAGCAGGAAAACCTCTAAAACATGTCAGACAGTGGGTCTTGAGGAGCTGACTGGAGGCCTCTGGTCTAATTAATGACCACTATTTGTAATTATGAGTTTTTCCCCCATAATCAAGCAACCACTACACCAGCAGTGTTTCCTCAATCATCATCTAATGTTGAGCATAAATATCATTCATCTCAATAAACAAGTGAACCTAGACCAGACTGAATTATTTGTTTCTTTGCAGATTTTATTATCAACTCTTTACTTGTCTCTATTTATTACTTCACTCACTTGTAAACAGGTTTATAATATATGCATTCTAATCATGTTCCCTCTAATGTCATTTTCTTATTAAACTCCATCCAGGCTGACCTTTTTCCTCTTCTTCTTTCTGTTCTTTTATTGTTTGTCTTCATCTCAGTGAGGCCTGTTTGAAGCTTTACTGTCATAAAGGCCATTTGAGTAAACAAACGTATCCCAGGCACCACGACCAAATATGGTCGTCGCATATTGGGGCAGCGAAGCATCATAAAACCCATCTGCTTCCTGGTTTCCTCCCTCTGTTCCATCTAAACACGCTAACAGTGAATTTATTGTCTCTTCCTTCACTGATGCATCTTTAATAAAGATATTCATGCAGCATACGGCTCCTGTTTATGCTTCTGCTCCTGTGTTGGAGCTTATTTTTAATTATTTGATTTTTTACACTAATGATAAGGATGACTGTTTTATTAAATCTTGCTTCAGACAGATGCATGTTTATCATGAGCTTCAGCTGAGGTGATTTAGAAGTGGACAGACTTATTTTGACTGCCGAACCTCTACTAAGTTTTTTTATTTTTATTTTTACAACAGTGTGTTATCAATAGACCTCAATAGGATCCCACTGCAGGCATCCTTCATTCTCTCAGGTCTGTTTTATAGGACCTGATAGGAGAAACTGTCCATAAAGAGAGAGATAACAAATGTTGAGGCTTTAGCATAAATAAAACATAACTGTGAGACACATTTTAATATGCACAAGCTCACACATGAATGTGCATCCTTTTTAAAGGCCTGCATGCAAGTAGACAAAGCACACAAGGTTAGGGAAGGTTGGTGCAGAGATGCAGAGGAAAATATGTCAAGGACATTTTCAAATCCATCTCTGCAGCTAATATAGGCGAAGGATTTAGAGATGAAGAGCAGACAGGAAGTGGAGGCTAAAGAGTTGTGAAACGATGACCCATCACTTCCCTCTGTGTTTTTATTTAAAGACGAATCACTTGTCTTTTATTTGGGGCTTTTAAAGTTAGTGTTGGGTTGTTGATGTCTGAAAGAAAAAGGAGGAAGGTTGTAAAAACAAACCTTTAAATGCACAGGTGAGTCATAAAGCTCGTAGTAAAAGAAAAAAAAAACCCCTCCTAAGAGCTTGTAAAGACAGAAAACATTAGGCTGCAGCGAACGCCTGGGTTTGCTTTTTATTGATCTCTGAACTTGTTTTCTGCCTTTTTTCACCTTGGTAAACCCTTAGACATAGGTTTTAATTCAGTCCATTATTTGTTTCCTCCTGTTCCTGCCTCTGTTTTAATGAACTAACCGCGCTGTAGAGAGAAGATGAACTGCAGCAGGTTACTGCAGCATTCAGAGAGCAGGTTATAAAAAGATCCTTTATCAGCACCAGCTTTTCATTTCCAGAAACATCATTTAAATTCACATTAGTCTCAGAGATAAACAATGCTTTGCCTGAGGATTAAACCATAATCAATACATGATTCAATAAATAAATCAGAGTCTATTGTTAATAAAGATCGTTTTAAATGTGACTGAGAGCATAAATCAGATGTTTTCTTGATGTTTTTTAGACTCTTGGCAGCAGAAACAGCAGCTGTTTGTCACTTTATTTAGAGTTAGAAGAACAGAGAGGATCCTTTTAAATCACAGTGTGTTGAAATGCTACATCTTCAGTCCCATTTTTAAAACCAATCAGCAGTCAGTCGGCTCTGGACTCTACTTAAGTATGGGGAGGTTTTAGAGTAAAAAGGAACACATTTGTATCAGATTGGTTTACAGCCATGTCAGCGACATTATATCACCTGACTGCAGAAACAGTGTAGAAAAGTTCTTCATTGGTATCATTCTGAAGCAATTCACAGTTGATCATCCTGGTAAAGTTTAATGACAAGACAAATTGGAAAACGATAAATCAGGATACACATAAATGTGATGATGAGTGACAGATGTGTTCTACATCTGAAAAAAGGAACAACTTCACTCAAAGTTAAGAAAATATAATCGTGTGTCGATAGTGCAGCGCACCTGTGCCAACAAGCTACTGTTTTTATACAACTTCTTCACAGCGCATCACAACAGGATGTGAAGTTTGTCAGTGTCTGGGTCATCTGGACAATGAATGCACTGGTTTGCACGTTCGTGCAGAAGGATCTGGTACGCGATATCTGGTGCACATGTGTACTGGTGCACCAGTTATGTGCACGCATATTTATAAAGAGTTCAGCTAAAAACAGCTCAGATCTCATCGTTCAAACAGCATTTCTGCTAAAAAAGCAACTTTACCTAGTTATATTTCACATTGTGGTTCATGATGTTCAAGCTGACCTGAACCACAGATCCAATCTCAAAACACAAGCTCTTAAATGTTAGCATCATACTAATACTGTTATACATTTACATGCAGGTGGTAACTGCTCACCCTACATGTGCATTAGGATTGTCAGATTTTTTTAAAACACTATTAGACAAATGCGTTTAGCTGCTGTAGCTATTAAAAGGTGGTTCATATGAATGTTTTTAAACTGATGTGGAAATTGCAGGTTAAAGAGCAGAAGGTATAATCCATGAGCTAATAGGACTCAACACTATTAAACCAAAGAAAAGCATTGCTCAATCGACTATATTGACTTTTAACAGCAAACAGTAGAGAAGATTTAGCAAATCCAAAACAAAGAGACTGAAGCTTCTTGCTTGAAGGTCAAATGACTGGAGAGTAAAAAGTAAAGAGAAAGAGACAAAATCCAAATATGGATAGAAGTGTAGAGGTAACCACATGGGGAGAACACACCAGGTATTTTCTATCCAAACCCAGCCATGACTCAGCACATCAAGTCAGATTCTATCAAACTCAGCCTCCAGTGATGACTATAAACGCTGCATCATAGCCCACAGTAAACAGCAGCTGAGAAAGCTGATCAATAAATCAATACGCTGACAGAACAGAGCGGCAACAAAAAGATTAAAAGTCTTTATCAGACCATGACTTTGACATTATCTGTTCGATAATAGGCAACTCTTCAGAGAGAATGTCCACCATTCCTCCTCTACCTGTTTTCAGTGGCTCAGAGTGTGAACAACACATCGCTCAGAGGAGGAGTCGTTTCAAATAAAGGCCTGGACTAGAAATAGAAGCTGGTACAGCTCCAGTGAGGAACAAATGACAGACCTTTATGTTTTATCACACCTTCATTTCACATTTTAACCTAATCAGTCAACATGGTTTACTACAGGAAGTCCTTATGTTCTGTTTAAACCTGAGAATGATTGATTAACAGCAGCTGACTCTGATTGGACCCTGTTTCCTGGTTCTGTCCTCGTGATGTGTTCAGGGTTCGCACAGGTAATGTTAGCATGTTGACTGGTTCTGAATCTAAATCCGTCACAGCCTAGTGGATGTGTAATAATACATCATATCTTCACTAATGATGACTCTATAAACAATGTTCTGCGAAACCTTTTTCATCCTTCCCGTAGCAACAATGAGTTTTAGATGATAACTGACATTTATCAGACACACCTATTCAGACAAGCTATTATTTTGATAGGTCAGTAACTCAGGTTCATTCTGAGCTTTTAGATTTCGGTCTCAGACTGGAGTTCCTTACCTTTCAGCCATCTAGCGGTGAGATGTACTCCTTTGTGAACTCCTCTGTACTCCTCTGAAACAAGAACAGAAGACAGGTTGTGTTTAATTTTGTGTAAAAATGTGACTTGTAGTTATCTTTTTCACAGTTCATGAAATCAGAAACACAGATGATCACACAACACAGATGAACAAAACATGTTTAAAGTTATTTTGTGGTGGCTAGGACTTGTTAAGATCAGCAGCCTTCTTAATTAAACTAGAACGACTCATAAAGTAAGCAAGTAAGTAAAGTTTATTTATATAGCACCTTTCACAGAAAAAATCACAAAGTGCTTCACAAAAAACAGAATCAAACATGATAAAACAAATAAAATCAATAAAACAAACAAAATATCATTACACAACAAGAGAACATAAAAGATTTAGTTAAAAGCAGTTTGAAATAATTGGGTCTTCAACTGCTTTTTAAAGGAGTCCAGATTGTCTATACAGCGTTAAACTAAAGGAAGGTCATTCCAAAGTCGCGGTGCAACAGACTGGAAGGAGCGATCACCTCGACTTTTAAATCTGGTCCTTGGAACTGTTAGGAGATTCTGGTCTGTGGACCTGAGGACTCGGGTTGGAGCGTACGGCTTTATCAGTTCAGTAACATAAAGAGGAGCTTGACCATGTAGGGCCCTGAAAGTTAGAGTCAGGATTTTAAAATGAACTCTACATTTAACAGGTAACCAGTGCAGACACCTCAGAATAGGAGTGATGTCATCTTTTCTGTTTGCTCCAGTGAGGAGCCTCGCTGCAGAGTTCTGGACCAGCTGAAGGCCATAAAGGGCTTTTTGGTTCAAACATGTGAAAAGTGTGTTACAGTAATCTAGACGGGAGGAGATAAAAAAAGTTAAACCGTTGCAGGTTTTCATCCAATGGAGACTTTCTGGAGGTTAACCTAAACTCAGTAGTTGGTGATGAGTTGTTATAACAAGTCACCAGGGTTTAATCCAACAGTTAAAGTCAAAATTTTAGGCAATCTTTAGTGTGATTATTTAAAAATCAGACTATGTGATGAGGGTGACTCTTTCAGGTATAAAGTCAGCAGATTTTAGCTCAGTTTTTATAAAACTGACTGAGTTTCTGACTGTTTTTCAGAGATCAGTTGGATGTGACTGCTATCTTGACCTGATGTCTATCAGTTATAAATGTATATGCATTGAAACTTCCTAAGAGTTTGATGAATCTCCATTCAGGGTTCATGAGATTTTTACTAACTTTACAGACAAACACTTTCTCACCTGTATTTCAAACTAAAATGTTAAGTAAAAACTGCAAAATATCAAAAGGACTAGTTTGATTCAGTAAATCACACAGTGTTCAAATGCTTGATCTCAATAAAAAGTGCTTGAAGTTTTTATAAGTCCAATAAAAATTGAGTCTCAGAGTCAAACAGAGACTCTCAAACTTTGTCCTTAGAAAGCCAACAGTTTAGTCACCGTCACCATGGAAACCATGGACAAATATGGAGAAAGTGACTGCTAATTGATGAAGTTCACCTTGTAACTGATTTAACTCAAATGAAGGTCTTCTTTAACAAGCTGAGTAATGTTGATGCCTGTTTGCATTGTGATAACTAACTAACTAACTAACTAACTAACTAACTAACTAACTAACTAACTAACTAACTAACTAACTAACTAACTAACTAACTAACTAACTAACTAACTAACTAACTAACTAACTATCTATCTATCTAACTAACTAACTAACTAACTAACTAACAACTAACTAACAACTAACTAACTAACAAGTAATGGTGTCACAATAGATCTTTAAGGAATAGATTAATTTAAGAAACATGAAAAAGTTACTTAAAGGCATACTGTGCAGTTTGGCTTGTTTTTAGCACCCCTAGTGTTCGTTTTAAGTCACTGTTGTAACATTGTTGTTTCTGCTCAGAAACCCCTAAATCTACCTGTTGAAATGTCTCCTCAGCCTTCATTACTTTCTACTGGAGCGGTTCACCAATCAGTCAAAGAAATCAGCTGTGTTCAAGCAGGGAGAGATGGAAAAAATCAGGAATCATGAGCTAAAAACACTCCAGAGCTAGCATAACAGCTAGCCACATTGGGTCATAGTCTAACCCTCGTGAGATACGTGACTTTGTGAGACTTCAGGGCACCGGACTGGAGACTGTAAAGTTGCAAACGTGGTATTCTGGATCCAAGCAGCAGATGAGGCTGAGTGACTTTTCATTAACCCTGTAAAGGGTCAGATTGGGACAGACTGGCTTAAGGAAAAGATTTAAACATATGAAAAAGTTACATAGTGTGCCTTTAAAATAACATTTTTTCCAGGGTTGCTTAAAGGCAGACATGCACCATCACACTATTTTGAAACAAAAACTTTATTCAAGTAGAGACACATTGAACACCTTTCTAGACTTTGTGAAACTGTAGAAGTTAGTTAGAGAAATAGAATGAGATAGAGAGGAAGTCTTCTGTCGGATTCAGTGCTGCGGGAGTGTAGCTGAACCCACTGAGTCATTATGACACCAGTGCTCATTTCATCTTTTACCATTTGTTGCCAAACTGCATCTCTGCACAATAAAGAGATGCTGAAATGGAGCAGCTCAGAGGCAAATGGATTCATTTTAAAGACGCAGAGGTGTCTGACAAATGGATGTCGGCGCTGAAAAGGAGTGAACACCGGCAAAAAACAGCCGAATAAATTACAGAGATGAGTTTTGTTCCATCTACATGTCTGAATCTGATAGATGACTAATAAACACAGAGAGGGGGAGGCATGAAAGATGGAGGGTGATTATACGAGACACAGAAAGGAGGCTGAGAGCCAGGGTGTAATGGAAATGATGAGCAAAAATAGTTTGAATAGAGATCCTCGTCTCTTTTCACCTTTTTTTTTGTCCACTTGCTCTTTCTGTCTCCTGTATTTGTCCCGACTCTAAACTTTCTTTTCCCTGGTTTGTCTTTCTTATCTTTTCCTGGACTTTAGAGGACATCATATCAGGTAGTGCATTTTATCAAAACCCTCTCAGGCTGTCTGCCTCTGAATCAACCTATGCACTACTTGAGTTTTAAAAGCCAGCCAGATACCCTGATAAAAGATTGCATCACTAACATCACTTAGTGCTCTCAAAATGTGTGCATCTGTGCTTAAGAGACAATTTCACAAAAACACAAAAAATACTCCAGTTTGAGAACGCAGTGGTTCTGGTTTTGAGAGGGAAGCCATTTAGGGATTTGAAGGCTGTTAAGTGAACTTGAGATGCAGGTTTTAGTGAATCAGTGTACGAATGATGCTGAGCTAAGATCCCTTCAGGGACAAGGAGAAACAGGAAGGACATAAAGAGTCTTTACCTTAAAGGGATATGTTGAGGTGTCATTCTGTCAGAAAGGACCTCCCCTAAAGGTGACATCACTCAAAGTGGGTGGAGTATTTAAAGACAGGAAGTAGTCCTCTGACCTCAGCAATACTCAGACTAATCAGATCAGTTTCAGGTATATAAAGCAACTCGTACTCAAACTTCACAATCGTTGTGATGCATTAAAATGCTGTATTACCTGTTTGTAAACCTCTACAAGTTAGCATGAGACTGTTTAGGTTGTTTCAACCAAACAACATTCAAATGTCTATGTTCTGTTTCGTGCCACTGCAGCAGCATAAACACCATCAATTAAAGGCATACTATGCAATCGCTTTTTTTAGCACCCCCTAGTGTCCGTTTAAATTAATATTGTAAAAGCGTTAGCATTGTCCAGAAACATCTAAATCTAACTAATGAAATGCACTCTCAGTGGATGACAGAGGGTGGATATTCCTCTTCAGAACCTGAGTCAGCCATTAAGTGCTTGTGAACAGTGAGCAGACTTCTCATAGTAAGTTTTCTCCCTCTAACTCGCTCTGAAACTCGCTGTGTGCAGCGCTGCTGCTCTAACCACTCCCCTGATGGGAGGAGGTTTTTAAACTCCTTTTTCTCCTATTTTCCACCCAAAAATGTTTCTCAGTATGAAGTTACTGATGTCCATGATCTTCTGCTGTAAAGTAGAAACTAAAAGAGGGTTCATATCAGCAGCTGGAGCTCGTTAAACTCAGTAATGACACTCTTTGCAATATTGCTGCTTTGGCACCCAGAGGGTTAAAAATATGAGAGGTTCTATAGTGTGCCTTTAAACAAATGGTCTCCTGCAATCATAAAGGTTCAGGTTTCCTCAATCTAAGTATTTTAGTCAAGACTTGTTTTAAATACCTGAAAATCTGTTGTTCCAGTCAGAGGACTTGCACTGTGTGATGCCCCTGGTCATGAGGTAATCCTCACTGTGGATTGACCTGATACAATACCACTTCAAAGTGACCAAATAGTCACATTAAATACCAACAAACTAATCTGTCACTGTTCGGCAGCATTGTCTTTCTCAATCAAGAGCCAATCAGGCTAATAGTATATCTCCAGTCAGAGGACCACTTCTTGTTTGTAGAGACTCCACTCACTTTGAGTGACATCACCAGTGGGTGTGGTCTTTACTGTAGATAAATAAGGGATGGGATGTCACTTCAGAGACTGAAGAATCACTCTAAGCATCAGGTTGCAGCCTCTGAATCCTCCAGTTGTTTGATTTCACTGCAGGAAGTCAACTTTATCCAAGTTTGTGCCCACGGAGCTCCCAGCTGACCCGTGGAGAGTGGTCCAATGTTTCACCATCACTTTAATCAATAATGAAGGCTAACACGAGCAGAACTTAATGTGCTAATTACTGTCCTCAGAGCCTGTTGATCACCTGATAACAACACAAATGACTAAAGGAGCTGCAGTTACAGACACATGGGAAAACGTGTTAGAATACGGTGTGTTGGTGAAAATATCTTTTGCATAACGTTGGACGTTTTAGTGTCATTAGTACTTGTCACCACAACGGAGCACATATTCACTCATTTGTGTCTTCTTCTATTATTCTAATGTCAGCCTCAATGGAACATGCCTGAAAAACGCATGCTATTCATTTCTGTGGCATTTACAATTGCCATGGCAACACAACTATCTAGAAAATGTACATTGAATTCTTTTAGATCCTCTTAAAATGTTGTGACGTTCCAATGTCACAGGACGTTGGTCTCTTTTCTAACGCAGCATGTCTCACTCTGTCATCCTCCCAGAATGCATAGCGTGTGCATGTAAGCTTCAATAGATTTCAATAAGCTTTGGGCTCTACTTTTTAAAAAAATAGGATTGAAGGATCATTTTAAGCTGTCTCCTCCATAAGACGCTGTAGATACCTGCAAAACGACCCGAGTGACCTCAGAGCCTCCTAAGATCTGTCAGTACAGCCCATAGTCAACACTCACTGATTGGCTCGTTTGAGTCTGTGTTTTGTCTTCCTCTGCCCCTCCCCCTCGATGCTCCCTAAACAAGGGGGGAAATCAAGCTCTCTGATTGGCTTAGACTGCATCAAGCTGCCTCTGAGGTTCTGGAGCTATCCTTCTCAATCTGCATCAGGTAGAGGTGAGATCACAACAAGCCTCAAGTTCTCCAAGATTCCTTTTACTAAATGACCTAACAGGATGTTAGGGTCATGTATTTATCTACAGTCAGGACCACACCCACTGGCCATGCCACTCAAAGTGAGTAGAAGCAGGAAGTAGTCCTCTGACTGGAGCAAAAATAAAGGTTAGTCAAATTCGGAGAGACGTCTCTGTTTGTTGACAAGTGAGTGGATAATTTTGAGATTCTGTCTATATATGCATACTGATGCATTAGAACACCGTATTACCTGTTTGCAAATCTCTGCTATTTAGCATGAGAGCATTTCATTTGTGTTCATGCTGCTACAGCAGACTAGTAATTCAGACGTTACTAGTTTGAAACAAATACATAAACTAAACACATCGTCTAAGACAATTGTAGATGTTTACAGTATTAACAGGTGACATGGGGTTGGAACAGATTAGTGTGATGTTTTTGGGAGAGTAGTTTTTTAAAAGTCCACAAAAATCTGCAGCAGTGTCTCCTGATCTGACAAGACATGAGTATTGAACCTGTCAGAGGACGCTCTCGTTTCTAGAGACCCCACCCTCTTTGAGTGATGTCACCAGTGGGTGTGGTTCTTCTTACTATAGATTCATTTTTATTTTGCGCATGGCTGTGCACACATTTAAACAAAATGATACAAAGAAAGAAAGTACACTTCTTTCGACACAACCATGATTGAAAAGGAGCCGGAAGAATAAAAATCTTATAATACCTGACCCTTTCTTTTACATAACACAATAGTCTGTCATTCGATAACCTAACAAACAATCATCAATATATAAAGTACTAATATTATATATTCACCTTTTTACAATTTCTATTAATCAGCAATTTCATACATTTGAAATGTTCTATTTTTATACAACCTCTTAAACTGAAAAATATTTAAACACAACTTCAACTCATTCTGTAATAAATTCCATAATTTAACTCCATATATTGAAATGCAATGCTGTTTTAAAGTAGTTCTCGCAAACTGTTGTTTAAAATGAAATGTCCTTCTTGTCCCCTGATCCTCAGAAATAAAAACAAACAACTTCTGCAGATTCAGCAGAAATAACTGACTTTTTGCCATGTAAAGAACTAATAATAGATATATAACTGATAGATACAACTTCAAAACTACCAAAAAAAAAAAACCCTTTAATGGGATTTTTTCTCCTTCAACTTTGTAACAAAGAACTTCCTCTCTGGATGGTTAATGGTTTTCTGTAATGGGTCAACATTTGGAGATCAAGGCCAAAACCTGTAATGAGAACTTGTGTCTACATTAAGCACCATATAGATTTCTACAGGTAATTTCTTGGTTTGATCTTACACTCGTTTTAGATTTTGTTTTTTAACGTCTACAAAAGCATCTTCCTGAAAAGTGCTGGCTCCCCCCTAGTCTTATTAATCATCGACTGAACAGTTTTAATCCAGTTCATGTAGTTTGTTGTTTGGTAAGCATACAAACACTTTATTCCTTGCTCTGTTTTCTGTGTGCTGCTGACCTTCTGTCCAGATCACCTTTGTAAAACAGATCCTGATCTCAGTGGGTTTTTTTCTTAAATAAATAGGGTGAAATGTAGTTTTATGACCGCCGGAGAAAATAAAACTAAATGCTTTTCACTGCAGGAGATAACCTATGAAGTTGGAACACATTCACCATTATAGTTTTTTTAAACAACATACTTTTATCTATTTGTGCTCTTATAATAAAGGTGGAGTCTCCTGTTCTTTATGAAAGTTGATGCATATGAAAATACAAAACCTAAAATAATCTTTACAGCTGCTGTAAAGTCAGACATCCTCGTTCAGCTTCAGAGCCAATCACAGTCCAATCTGATCACTGGTCACTGATCTTATCATCTCTGGACGTTCCTCTGATCCTCCATCGTCCTCACTAATGAGACACTCTAAAATATGATAACAGGAAACAAGTGGGGACTCATAAAGTTAAAGGAGACTTTGATGCTGGTAACAGAGGCTCCATAAGGATTGAAAGGAAGGCTAACAGTCAATTATTGTGTGGTTTTTCTTTATTTTATAAAAATCGTTATTTAGGCTAATGGCATGCAGCATGGAAAGTTTTTATGCTGATGACAGGATATTAGTTTCAAGTATAAGTAAAGAAGTAAACAAGAGAAGTGCTGAGGCATGAATGTATTAGCATTTGGACTCAAAGACTTTCAATACCATACACACACACACACACACACACACACACATGCACGCACGCACACACGCACGCACACACACACTCTCCAACATTGAAAATATCTTAAAACATTAATGCAAAATATAGAATATTTTAAACAGTTCACCAGGCATCAAGAATGCTGCCCTTACTACTGTTACAGGAATCACGTTGTTGCACAGATCTGCTTATTCACCTCACAAAAAGCATGTAGAAACATGCTATTTGTATTAATTACATGAATGCAATATTAGACAACAACACTGGAAAAACTAGGTGTGGGAAACACATGCTTCCATGGTAAAACACTCAGGTGCATTGAGTTTTCAGAAGAAAATAAAGTCTTTGTAAAGATTACATTTACACTTGTTGAAGCTGAGAGGTAAAAACCTGCTACACCACTGGACTAACAGGGAGCTAAAGCTCAGCTCTGCTGTGAGACTTGATGCACAGATTCCTAAAAAGATGAGATCGTCCACCCCTCAGCCTGTCTCTGTGTCAGAAATGCATAAGACAATTCTGATGGTAGTAATGATTACACACACATCAGTTATGGAATCATCCTGATTTAAGATGGTCATCACATGTTAGCCAACACAAACATGGCTCTAACCTGATCAGTCTTACAGATATTGAGCTCAGGTCTGATGCGTCAGTAGTGAAGAGTCATTCTAAACAGATATTTTTAATGAGGATTGCACAAGTCTAAGATTACATGAGATCAATGGGATATTTTGATCATTTTGACTGATTTACAGTAAGGACCACACCCACTGATGACATCACTCAGAGCAATAATTAAGAAACAGGATGTAGTCCCCTGACCAGAGCAATAATGATGGTCCTTTAACTGACAAGTGAGCTGTTTGGTGAAGCACATTTTAATATGTATCTCTTAGACAAACATGACCTAAACTTATCTATAAAAAATACGTAAACTTAACTATTAAAATACTTAAACTTAACTATAAAAAATACGTAAACTTAACTATAAAAATACCTAAACTTTGTCATATCCTGAGCCCCAGCGGGCACACCTCCTCCTCCCTATCAGCAGGATCTCCTCCCTCATCACCCACAGCTCTCAACCACCCACAGCTGCAACCACTCAGCTCATCACAGCTGCCACCACTCGGCTCATCACCCTCAGCACAAGATAAAACCACCAGCCGGCCAGAAGATGGACGCCAGTTCATTGTGTCCACAACCCCTGTGGTAACTATGGCCTTTTAACGTAATTCTCCCCAGTGTCATTAGTGTAACCTCGTTGTTCCTCCCTCCAGCGTTTCATCCTGGTTCCCGTCCTCCTGCTCCTGTCCGGTCTGCTGCCATTCCATCTGGATCTCCAGCCGGTCACTCCTTCCTCGTCTCTGCTCCTCCTGGTCTACCTGGCTGCCCCCTCATCATCATCCTCTGATCCACCTGCCTGCCTGTCTGTCACCCTGCCGGTCGCTGGCTCCGACACCCCCTCTTCACTCACCCGCATGAGGTGGCGTACGGTTCCGTCCGGGACGCTAGGGCCTCCCAAGGTCCACACCTCCATCACCAGCACCACTGCCTGTCTCCCTGTCGGTCGCCAGCTCCAACACCCCATCCTCAACTCACATGAGGTGGCGTACGGTTCCGTCCGGGACGCTAGGGCCTCCCAAGGTCCACACCTCCAGCACCAGCACCCATAATCTTTAATAAAACATTTGTTTTTCACTTACCTCCAGTTTCCACCGTTGTCTGTGTTCGCTCCAGGGTCCATCCGTAAATGAACTCATAACAAACTTAACTATAAAAATACTTAAACTTAACTATAAAAATACCTAAACTTAACTATAAAAATACCTAAACTTAACTATAAAAAATACATAAACTTAACCATAAAAATACCTAAACTTAACTATAAAACATACCTAAACCTTACTATAACAAATACCTAAGCTTAACTATAAAAAATACCTAAACTTAACTATAAAAAATACCTAAACTTAACTATAAAATTACCTAAACTTAACTATAAAAATACCTAAACGTAACTATAAAAAATACCTAAACTTAACTATAAAAATACATAAACTTAACTATAAAATACCTAAACTTAACTATAAAAATACCTAAACTTAACTATAAAAAATACCTAAACTTAACTATAAAACATACCTAAACTTAACTATAAAAATACATAAACTTAACTATAAAAAATACATAAACTTAACTATAAAAATACATAAACTTAACTATAATACATAAATAAACTTAACAATAAAACATACCTAAACTTAACTATAAAAAATACCTAAACTCAACTATAAAAAGCACATAAACTTAACTATTAAAAAATACAAAAACAAAAATAAATTGAGATATTTGAATAAAATGTTTAATAATATCAAATTACACTGATGTTTATATCATTAAAAAATTACCTTTTAGAACCCATGTTGCCCCAAAACTCAATAAAATGTATCACTTCTGTTTTTAGAGTTGACATTAGTATACAATGTTGATATTGTATTCAGACGCTGTTTGGTTCAAACTAAACAAACAAACCAAATGGTTTCATTTTGAATTGTAGAGGTTTACAAACAGCTAACATAATGTTCTAATGTATCAGGTGGACTTTTTGAGCAAGAGTTGTTTTAACTACTCAGAAATAAACTGCTATTTTGTCACAGATCTGCAGCAGTGTCTCTCCTGATTTAGCTAGCCATGACTATGCTTTGGGTCAGAAGACCTGGTTTTACAGACTCTACCTTACTGTAAATAATTACCTGTTTATGTTTATTTAGCAGAGTTGTTTTTAATCTAGATTTTAACCAATCAGGCATGTTGTGGTGTAAACAAATAAATGATAGAACCTTCTAATGTTATTTTCAAGATTTGACAAAAAGGGCAACACTTCCATCATTTGCCCATGAATGTTGGTGGATAATCAAGATTCCTTTAAGTACTGGTCATGCTTTCAAGTTATCAAAGGATTCATGAATGTTAATAATAATAATAATAATAATAATAATAATAATAATAATAATAATAATAATAATAATGCATCAGTTTTATATAGCGCTTTTCTAGGTCACTCAAAGACGCTTTACAGAGTTGCATTATTCATTCACACAGTCATTTTCACTGGATTTGTTTCAGTCCTGAAACCCTTTGCTGTGACTCTGATTCTGTATCAAAGAATATTCCTAACATATAAAGTTTTATAAGAAGTTTAGAATTGTCAAAAAGAGATGCTGTTGCACGCCCACAAAAACACCTTATCAGGGAACCTTCCTTCAGCTTTATGCAGCTTCCTGCTTTAGCTTTAGCACCTGGAAGAATAAGGACCAAAGCCCATAAGCACGCTGTCACAAACAACCCATAAGGACACCTTGTCTCTTGGTTTGGAGGTATGCAGGAGGGCGTAATGTCTTCGTAGTGCCAAGTAAAGAAATGTACCCAAAAAAAAAGAAAAGAAAAGAAAAATGATGCTGGGAACAGCAAGCCTTGGAAGCAAAAATATTTACAGCACATTTTAGGACAAAAATTAAATATGCTCTCTCAAAAAAGCCAGGACATTTTCACTAAAATCTCCACATGTGACAAAAGAAGTCAAATAAAGCAGTTGGTAGTCTTGATGCTTTGTGACAGTAATGTCCTTTTTGGTAGGGATAAAGTACCGCATCCCTAAAAGCACAATGTTCTGTGTTTAACTGTAAAAGGCTTTGACAGGGAAAGAAAAGCAAAAGTCCCCCCTTCAGTAAACAATGGCTACATGCATTCTTTTAAAGAGCTGCTTAATATGACCGAGGGGTAACTGTGACTCATTACTATTATCACCCTGTCACAGCAGCTTGTCTCAGTTCACCGCCGCAGCTCGTTAAACCTTCTCACATCTCCAGCACACCTCTCCAGCTGATGCGCAGAAACACAGACAGAGACCGGGGTAAAAACCCGTCTCCATACAGCCACAGAGATCCTGATTAATACAATTAGGAAAACAATCAAAGAAACACTAACTGGACTGTCTACACCGAAACTTACAGCATGATCCACTCAGCCCAGAGTGGTTCCTTCTAAAAGCAGCTGAAGGGCATCGCAATCATCCGAATTAAACAGCAAGAGAGAAATGTTCATCTGTCTGGATGTGAAGCCTGATGGATTTATTTTAATATAACCTCATTTATCAGTTGATTTAGTTTTTTAAAAAGTCAACGCAGCAGGTAAACCAAAAGATGCTCTGAATAATTCATCCCTCCATGCTGCAGCTTTTCTTGTAGAATTTGAAATAAAATAAAACCTCTCCAGACTCTTTCTTTTCTGTATCCCGAATGTCCCAAAGTCCCTTATCAAATTCTGCATTACATTAATTTCAGGGAACTTTTGTTTTGCAGCAACATCTTCAAAATATATGCAGCTCTGGTGAAAGTTAACCCAACACACTGTTTACATCTGGCAAACACAGCTATTTTGCACATTTTATTTGCAAAATCTGTGAAAATGACAAATAAAATTGTTCACATTGTTCTTGTCATGTTCCTGGAGTGTGGGTGTTTGCTTTTGTTTGCAAGTGGGATCCTTTTACTGTTCAGAGGATCTCTGCTCGTGTCCTGCTGCAGACTCCACACCTGTCTGCTATTTCCCATCAGGCTGCTGGGATTTAAGGAGCTCCTGGATGACCAGCCCTAACCAGATGTTCAGCTTTTGTGGTAGAGTCAAGCCCCCTGAGCTAAATCCTAAGAGCGTACCTGTTTTTTCTGGAAGTTCTATTTTTGTAGGTATCTTTGTGTATTTTTGATTGAGATATTTTCTGTTCTCCTCATATCCTCTGTACCGACTAGATCATGCTTTTATGTTAGCTCCCATGCTAAAGCTGGACTCCTTCAACCATCACCATTGCAACAGATTCACAACTCTACACTCCACGTTTATCCTCTGCAGGTTCCTGGTCCTCAGCAGTCACCTGTCTGCCTGCTCTCCAACACTCTGATCAGTTAACATCTGAATCTCGGTACTCCTCCTGCTCCTTGTTCCACACACCCACCACCAGGATTATACGACCCTCAAACGCCATCAAACCAAGTCCTGTAAAAATGATCTCATCCATCTGCATGTCTCTCCTCACCACGACCAAACCACTCCTCTTGTCTTAGGTCCAGCTGACCAGAATGCAAACAAACTGAAACAACTGCACAGATGTACTGGTTAGTTTGGACATATTCTCTTATTTAAGCCTCAGTTTATATGCAGCTTGTTCTTCACCCCTCCCCAAAGCTGTCTCACATTTCTTGCACCTTTTGACTTAAATTAATTGAGGAGGGTTCCAGATGCCTGCAACAACTGTGACCATTCTGAGAATCTCACATTATTACTGTTCTATATTCGAGTTTAGTCTGAGAATCAGAATAATAAATGAATCTCAAAACTTCAGATGTTCCATGTACCAATAGCCGGTTTTTGTGTCCTGGGATTGGACGGCCAAAGCTCCAGCATTGGTCTGCTGCCATATTCACAATGCACTGGACCCTTCATGTTCCTACTGCAGGTGATGGGTCCACAGTTGACCATGATTCTAGACTGGATAAAGGATGGCTTGCCACCAGTGGGACTTAAGGGAAGTGGCGTGTGACATATGATGGGGAGCAGCTGGTTGGGGTTTGGTGGAACAAATCGCATCCCGTACACCCAATGAGCACTCCTTTACTGTGAAACGCAGCAGGAGGTGAGGAGTACAGAGTTGCACAGCTTCTCAGCTCACAGGCTGCAGGCTTCATACTGTGACGTAACGCACCGGTGTCCAGGCTAAATTTCTGCTAACAATGTTCAATCAAAATAACACAATAGTCCTCAAATCAACTTATATACTGTATTCCATCCTACAATTATTGAGTAGAGCTGCCGTTTTCTCATGGCTGATGAGTTCAGTCTCCTCAGAAGAAGATCTTTCCACTGACCTTCAGCCACAGGCTGGTATCTGAACACTATAGGTAAAGAGAAGCTGGCAACATGGGTATTGAGCACCATGGACAGCACACCTATGTCCAAAAAACCGACGAGGAACTCTGACTCTTTCATCTCTGTTTTTGTTAAATCCAGAAATGGTTTCACCTTCTCACAGTCCACAAACCTACAACAGAATACAGGATGCTAGCTGCTCAAGCTCCAACTTTAACGAGCGTACGTGATGACGTTAAAGACATAGTTGGCTTGTAGCAACCAACCAGTGGCTGTTCAGTTTGATATTCTGTATGTGCATTTGTTAATTACAAATTTCCTATTTTTCATTTTGTAAGGCTAAACATTTAAATCAAAATGTTAGGAATATTTCTAATGTCAAAAGTATTTGAAAAAAATCTTGATGGTGCGGTGTGGTTCACTTGGGGGGTGACGCCTCAAACGCTCCCTTGTGGCGCCGGGCCCGGGGTTAGGTCCTAACTTAAGTGTTCACAAGTGAGAGAAGGAGGTGATCTGGTCTGTTGTGGTGAAGCAAAAGGTGAGTCAGAAACATGGCTCTGGATTTAACCATCAATCTATGTTCCAGCCCTTACCTATGGGTAATGACCAAAGTGTTTTTGAACAGGTGTTGCTTTAGATACATGAACATTAGCTGCTAGTTTATCACTGATCTGACTAGACATGAGAACTGCTCCAGTCAGAGAACCACTTCCTGTTTCTAGACACTCCACCCACTTTGAGTCATGTCGCCCATGGGTACGGTCCTTACTGTAGATAAACACCCAATAGAATACTACCTCCCTTTAATCAGGGTATTCTTAAAACTCAAAGAGACCAACTTATTCTTATTTTATCATTCATGTCAACACCATGTTTTTTTATTTTGTTTTGTTCTTTTTCTAGAAGACACATACACTCCTTGGTGTGAGCTGTAGTTTAAAAGGAGAAACTGTTCAAATAAAACGGTGAAAGTTCAGTTTAAATCAGAGTTTTGGGTCAGGAAACATGATCACATTGCTGCAGCACAGCTCGATGCTCGAGTAGAGGAAACAAACAAACAAACAAACAAACAGCCACTAATCCAGTCTGGACTAATAGAAGCAATAAAACCTCACAAATAGAACCAGTTTACAGTAAATCTGCTCTATTTTCTGCAGAGAGACACATTTTGATCCATGCTGAAAGCTTCAGAGTGTTCATTCATCCCACGCTCACACTCAACACTCCATTTCCATCCTTCTGAGTGTTATTGTCTCATCCCCTCCTTCCCTGTGTATCACACCATCCCACTCATTCTATCTGACACCAGAAGACCACTGCATGGTCTCCTGTCCCGACTCAGTGACAGTATGCTGACACACACTGAGCTGCAGAACTCCCACAGCAGAGATCCAGCTCTGTGTGTGTGTGTGTGTGTGTGTGTGTGTGTGTGTGCGTGCTGGTTTGTGACTCAGAGGAAGTGTGTTTTGCATGCATGAGTCCATGTGTGTGTTTGTATTAGCTTGATTCTGTGTTGAATGCTTCCATCTCTTCTTCATGAATGATTTAAAGAACTCCAGAGGAGAAATTTTCTTCCTGACCATCCGACTCCTCCGTCTGTAAATCCACTCAGTCACAGAGTTCCCCATCACACACACACACTTCCTTTGCATCATTGTGGCAGTGAGCCTTCTTTTCTATAAGGCCTGCATGTGGTAAGTCTTGTATCTTGTGTGCACACATGTGCACGGCCGATTAGAGAGGTGGCCTGAGGTTGTGGCCAGATCAGATTGGATCGGTGTTGCAGAGCACAAAGCGTTCGTCGATTTGAAGAAGATGCTCTGCCTTAAAGGGATGTTTTGGCCAATTTGAAGTAGCGTTCTATCAGTTGCTTATCTACAGTGAAGACAACATCCACTGGTGACATCACTCAAAGTAACCAGTCTCTACAAAAAGGACATAGTCTTCTGACCACAGCAATACTGTAGCCTGTTAGAACACAAAGTCTATAAAATGTAGCTAGCAAATAAAAAAACAAAACTATAAATGTTCTGAATGATTTTGTTGTCTATTTAAAGTTGATAAAAATAATCATAAACAGCTTAAAGGAGGTCACCGACCCCACTGACCTGATGTCCTCAGGCAGCTCGTTCTCTGGCTTTAGGGCTTTGACAGCAGACACTCTGTCACCTCTAG
This sequence comes from Callopanchax toddi, assembly GCA_006937965.1. Lineage (NCBI taxonomy): Eukaryota > Metazoa > Chordata > Actinopteri > Cyprinodontiformes > Nothobranchiidae > Callopanchax > Callopanchax toddi. The sequence goes on along the minus strand of SSNR01000028.1, from coordinate 503,677 downwards.
TTTACAACCAGACTGTGGGGGCAGATAAAAGTCTTCAGTCTAAAGAGCACTTGGCCCAACCATGTTAGGTCACATATATAACAGGCTGAAAGGTCACAGGGGGCTTCCAAAAGTCGACTGTAAGATCCTAAAAATCAATCCCACAAGTCCCTCAGAGGGAGTGGCAGGAGGTCTGGATTCTTCAGCTGACTGAAAAGACAAGAACAAGAATCCCTGAAAGCACCAATTATAAAACTACTACTAATGATAATATTAAAGTTTTTAAAACGGAACTATTTATTGGCTAATTTTAATATAACAACTATATATTTGTTTTATTTAAATAAAATTGGCCCTTTTCACCTTAAGATCCTCCACTAGTTGGTAGAAAACATGTATAAGACTCAGTATGGCAGGTTTTTCATGAAAGTACTAATCCTAACACTATAGTCACATATCCACTATCAGATATTTCTGACAATTTCCATGGGGTGAAGGTGACACGGACAATCCACTGGCCTGGTCCTCTCAGTCATTGTGTCTCCATACAGAATTGGCTCTATAGGGACTTTTCTAAGACTTCATCATATTGGTGGCATGGGTTAACCACTAGTCCCACCCAGAGAGTCCTTTGTGACTCGATTGGTCCCTGAAATGGTCCAGAAAATGACCCTTTTTGGATGGCCCGGTGCAGTGGAGTCACACTCGCTGCGAAGGTCTGGTAAAATTACCCTGAAGGTCCGATAGTGGAAACAGGCTTTTACTTCTCAACAGGAAGGTAACTAATAGTGTCTGTCAAAATAAATCGAAAGCATTTTACCCGAATATGGCCGCCCTTGTGAAAGCTTTGGGGAGGAAACATTAGGTCTGCTTTGCAGCCCATCTTTTAGTTTAATGCTCCATATGGTCGGCTGCTTTGACTCCATTAGAGCCTGATTAATGGAACAATCACTAAAATGCTGCTTCTACAGTTGTTTTAGTCATTAATTCCATTTAAGAACATGTTGTGATTTAAATATATATATATATATATATATATATATATATATATATATATATATATATATATATATATATATATATATATATATATATATATATATATATATATATGTATATATATTTCTCTTTTGAATCTGTGAATTGGTGTCTACCATTAACTGGCCAATCAGGCTTCACTTTAGTGCCTGAGTGACTCTGTTTTCATGTAAAATGATCAAAATTAGCATTTCTGCTGACCTGTTTTTGTGCAGAACACATCTTTACCATAAAATACAGAGAAAGGGGACACGGTGAGAGGAAGAGGAAAAGCTTTCATAAAGAAAACAGTAAAGGATGCAGGTAACCTTCAAGTGTCCTGCTGCACAAAAGAAACCTCGATAGAGTTTATTACAACAAGAATGTGCTCTGTTAGCTGATTCTACTAACCTTTTTATTGGCATCCACATCTTTAGTGATGTTGTTCTATGCAGTATTCTCCAGTCAGCTGATTTCTCTGTATTACAGACAGATATGCTGCTGATTCAGAGGCAGGGACATAAGATGGAGCTAAACAAGTAGTGGGACGTTATCAACAGGTCAGGATTTGATAAGTTGAATGAGGATGAGAAGTTTGAACTACAGTTATTCATCAAAGCTGCATTAAAACTGAGGCTGTCTATGACAAACCAGCATAATGGTTAGCTAACATGCTACGTCTGCTAACAACCTGCTGATGCTAGTGTTATTCTACAGTGTTTACTTTTATCCAGTCAGCTGATTCCTTTATAACAGGACTATTTGAATTGATGTTATTTTATAATGAATGTAATTTTATTACAACTCAAGTCCGTTTACTACAATCACTTGACAGCACTGGATATGAACTCATTCCTTTGCTATGTTCAGTGCTTTGAGATGACATGCTGTGAACTTTTGCTTTAAAAATTATTTGAACTTAGTTGAACTTTTGACTCATAAAAACTAAACTAAGAGGTCCTGATCTTCAAAAAAGGGGAAAACTCCATCTTGCTGTTTTTTACCTAAGATGTCCTGATGCCTGGAATGAACGTGTGGACGGTCTGGAGAGGTGTGACTGTGAGGGTCCGGTGGTGTCTGGTCGCTTCGCTTCTGTGGCTACAATGTAGCTGTGTGTGAATGTGTGTTTAGGTGTAGGGTTGATATCATTTAAGGAGTTCAGGATCCCCTTCTCCATCTCAAGACCTCCAATTATGGTTGATTTTACAACCTGAAAAGGACTGATCTGGTATAAAGTTGACCTACTTTTAGATCGTAGACTTTAGAAATAAAAGTCATAATTCAGCAGGTTTTAAATTCTGGTGACACGACCTTAAATAAAATGATACTGTATATTTGTGTTATAAATTAAATCAAATCCAATAGCAGTGTCTCGTTCACTAACTGGAAATAAGACGTAGCAGCCAATAGACCTTACTGTCATGTATATTTTCGGATATCGCTGTAATCGTATTGTTATTGGACTGAGACTCAGACTGTCTGCTACCAGTAACGTCTCTGTTGAATCGACTTGAGGTCTGCTGTTGGTCAGTACAGGAGGAGAGTTGATGGTAATCAGATCTGCTGATGGACGTAACATTAGAGCTTAATTGTATTCTGCGTGTTTCTTGTGGGCTTGAATGTGACCGGAGAACACAATTAAAGGAGCCTCAGACTCCGTGTGACAACCAGTTCGTTGTGTCTGTGTCCTGACTTCATACGAGGAGAGAAATCCAGGCCTGGAGGCATCTCAACAGGAGCAAACCAGCTAAATCCTCCTGCTTACCAGAGGATCTCAACGCTCTTATTAACACATCCTCCGCCACCTGCCTCCTCACCGGGATCTGAGAGCTACAGCTTTTCACAAACAACTAAGAACATGTTTTTTCCTTCCTCTCTCCATAGAAATTACCTTTGGCATCCATTTATATCATGTGAGAAAGTCAGCCTGAGGGCAGCAACAATGGAGCTGATGAAGATTCAATATCATGCTTAAGGATGTTTCTGCAAGGCTGATTCCAACTTCTGGTGAAGGTTGGCTGTAGTTTTTATTTTTCTGCAATTAAAAACTGGTTAGACTAATCAATGTATCCTGAATGCATGAGCACAAAGTGAAGGATTCATGTTTTTACTTTGGATATTATATTGATTTATAATTAAAGGGTTACCTTTTTTTAATCTACACTAATTCATATTGTTGCTTTATTTTACCTTTAACATTTAAAGTTTCACGCCATCAGTTCATTATAAAGCCTGCAAATGAAATGCCATTGATTTGAGTTCAGTTCAGATTCAGTTTCATTTAAATTAACTCAATTTGTAGAAAAAAAGTCACAGAAATGTGTGTCCAACTCCTCCATCCAACTATTTTCTGCCACTTTTTCATTACAGAGTCATGGAGGTAACAGGCCTAGAGGGGAACCCAGACATCAGTCACGCCATTGATCCTCTACTCTACAGCACCTCCTGAGGGAGGTCAAGGTGTCCCAGTCCAGAGAGAGGATAATCCCATGTTCTGGGTCTGTCTCAGGGTTTCCTCCCAGTACCTGGAAAATCTCCAAACAGAGGCAAACTGGAGGCATTCTAATCAAGTGTCTGAGCCACCTCCTCTGACTCATTTCAATGAGAAGGAGCAGTGGCTCCACTCCAAGCTCACCTTGGACATTGACGTTCCTCGCCTTATCTCTAAAGCTTAACCTGGCCACCTTACAGAGGAAGAACATTCCAGCCTCTTCTAACCAGGACCTTGTTCTTTCTGTTGTTACCTGAATCTCATAGGTGAGGGTTTAGATGGACCAGTTCATCAGCCGTCTCCACATTTTAGCTCAGCCCTTCCATCACCACGGCAGACCAGTGTCAGGATTTCAGGTAGTAAAATGACACAAACTCAAAGAGACTTTAATAACAAAACAACAAGCTGACGTGGCAGCAAGGAGGAGGGTATGAGGAGTGATTACGGCAATAAGGGGCAGCCGGGCTGAAGGATGAAGGACAATGTGCTGAATGACTGGAGATCTGATGGGGAACAGAGGCGCCAAAAATAAAACAAGGCTTAAAAAATACAGCAAACCCAAAGCCACGTCCTCATTACTGCACAGGAAGCCCAACTCTCAGTCCATCTCTGGCTCCATCCTACCATCACTCAGGAAGAAGACACTAAGATGCTTGAACTCCTCTGCTTGAGACAAAAACTAACTCCATTTCACTTCAGTCCAATTAAATCTGTTATAGTTCACTCACACTCACTCATTCTCTGAAAGTGCTTCATCCTGCAGGGTCACAGGGAGCTGGTGTCTGTCTCCAGCAGTCACCAGGTGAGAGGCGGAGGTCCGTCCATCATAGACACGTCTTAGAGATGCAAATAGAGAACTCCTTGTATAAAGGCTGCAGCAGGGATTAGAACCTGCAGCCATCTCATGAGGCCAGCGCTCCCACCTGCACCACTGGGCAGTCTCTGGTCCATGTCTCTGTGGTGGACAGCTGTCTGTCTATGTGAGGTTCAGGTGTTCTCTACATGCCTGGTTAGGCTTTTCTCTGGGTAATCTGGTTTCCTCTCACAGTCAAGAAAGCAAACACATTAAGTGGTGAATCTGAATTAATTTTAGGATTTAGGGCATTACTGGTTGTTTATTCTGTGTCTCTGGGATGAAGTGTAGGAAATTCAGGAAGCACTTAGCCCATTGCCCACTGGCATCTGGAAAATAAGGTCTGGAATATGAATGAAACTGGAACAGATTTAAATGATCACTAGTAAAATGTAGTTTCCATCCATCCATCCATTTTCTGTAGCCGCTTAATCCTCCACAGAGGGTCGCGGGGCAGCTGGTGCCTATCTCCAGCGGTCAAGGGGCGAGAGGCGGGGGACACCCTGGACAGGTCGCCAGTCCATCGCAGGGCCAAAAATGTAGTTTCATTTGGGATAATAACTGTGAGGTAGAATGCTTTCTGCTCCATCAGAGGAGATCTCAGGGAGACACACTGAACAGTTTCACTGAGCTGCTTTCAAACAACAAGCACTGACCGGCGTGGAGCGGAGATCAGAGCAGCAACAGGCTGACAGCTGGTGTGAAATTTGTTCCCTTGGTTTACAATATGATACTTTTTTCATCCTGTGCATAAAACCCCGTCACAGATAGATGATGTTACGATCATCCACAGCGCGCTGACAGGATTACCATATTCACTGTTCTGCTCTGCCAGTTACGTCACGGCACTTTGTGATACTGTATGAGATCAAACTCTCCGGTTGCACAAACAGAGGATTTCAAATGGGCGTTTTGTAACAGTTGCCAAATGCGCACTTTGATGTGATGCAGAGCGAGTTTGGATGACAGCGGAAAGAAAAAGTAAAAAAAGTAAATAAGAGATCCCAAAGCTGTGTTTAGCATCAGTTTGTAGAATCTTAATTATGTCCTGGGAATGTAGAGGAAACGAACTGAGGAGTGAAAGGAGGATGAGAAGCTGGAGGAGGAGGAGATCGTTGAGTAGGAGGAAGAAAATGAAAGACGGGATCCGGTCAAACAGTCTTGTTTATGACGGGTCCAGACTGAGTAAAAAGGACAAGAAGCTGCTGGTGGAAGTTCTCAGTCATCCAGGGCAGGGTAGACCTAGGAGGTTCAGAAAGTCTGGACTTCTTCCTTTTCTTCATTCCTCATTTGAAGTTCTTTCTCAATTTGAAAAGACAGAAGCCCAGTTATACCAAATATATATGTCACGTTTGGAGTTTTATTCAAAAAAGGGACAAAAACAACTTCTGTCAAATGTAAACACATATAATCCACTACGCTGAAGCAAAATACAGGATCAACCATGACGGGGGTCAGGGGTTGGCTGGAAAGACGTCACCCTGTTCAGTAGGCAGGCTCACATTTCACCACAGAAACAGGACAAACAGGGAACCGCCAGTCTGGACCAGCTCCAACCCGGGCGGGCTCAGACCTCCTGCATCATTGTAAGTCCAGCTGACCTCTTCCTTTTATCTGGGATCGACAGCTCAGGTCTGACTCACATATTGTAATCTAGCTGTTGAAAGTGTTTTAGAAATTTTTAAAAGTTATTTTTTTTAATCTCACATCAGTCTAAGAGTTAAATGATGATGGTCATACAATCATTATGATCTGTTTCATTAATCTATTATTTATTTCTTTATGTAAATAATACAGATTGTGTGTGAGCAGTCTGAACATATATTTACCTTTTAAGGCTTGTTTAAATTCACGCCACTGCACAGCAGACGGGGAGTCATCATGTTTTTGCCTGTCTGTGTTTTTTCATCATCACACATACAGTACTGTATGTCATGAACCACTGGACAGGTTTCAGTTGAACATTCAGAAACTTTTCACTGGATGAACGTCTACAGCTGACTAACGTTTGGTATCAACCCAGTTCAAGATGGCCGCCACAGTGATTCGTATTAATGGATACAAAAATGGCTAAAACTCAGTCAGTTTTACAGATACTGACTAAAGTTTGGTGTTTTAGTATCTGAGAGTCGTTCACTTGACATTTCCTGAGTGTGAACAGATGGCATGAGATTTTCCAGTGATGTGAAAAGCATTTGAGCCTAACATCAGACCTATTCTCAACAGTAACAGCGCTTTTAGAGTTTAAAACTAAAAGGCAGCAGAAAACATACATTTATTTCAGATTTACTGGCCTTTACATTTGATCTTTTTTAAAGTACAAAGCCTAATAATCAGAAGATCATTAATTATTTTCTTGTTTTTTCTTTGACATTACATAATGCCTCTGTGTTATGTCAATATAAGAAGTTAGTGTTTTTCAGCATAATGTTTCTGGAACAGCAGAGCTGCAGACCTAAATAACAGCTTACTGTAAGTGAGGCTGATTCTCACTGAAGTAACATTTTTAAGTCCTTATGAATATGGAAAAGATGGTAGGAGGCAACTACTGTATGTTTTTTTTACTATTTGAATGAACTAAATTAGAAAAAATGAAAATTAAGCAGCAAAAAGGAAAGAAGAGAAGATTACAGGAAGGGACACTGAAAAGGAATGGAGACAAAAGGAAGAAAGTGATGAAACATGAGTCATAGAAGAGAAGATTAAATAAAATGTGTAACTTTTAAATATGGTGTAGAAAGTCTTGGATTTTAATGGATTTCTAGTCCTTCAGATCTCAAACTAGGAGTAGAAGAAGAGCAGTCAGAGACAAAGAACAAACCCAGAGAAATCTAGTCCTAGCTACCTCAGGAGTCCACTCAACCTCAAGGCCTTCTGGGTAATATGAGCAGCGCTCCACAAAGTGGATGTTACCCAGGGACACAGGCCTCTCCATCCTTCCCACTGAACCAAAATAATGACCATTTGTTCCTTTACCTCCTCCAACGTTACAGCATTTCTCTTTTCATCCTGCTCTTTTATTATTTGTTTTTCTTTTTAAATAATGACCTTTTGTCTTCTTCTCCCTCCATCACTCTGAAACAGAGGTTGTGTTGAGTAAAATGTTAAGAGCATTTTTTTCATCTTACAAAACGATTTAATCTAATTTAATTCTAAAAGACATCGTTTTCGTCTTTTTTGGTTTTAGATGAAACAATGTGATAGATAATATTAAATATAGCCTGTAGATGATCAAAAACAAACAACTGTATCAGCATAAAAATGCATTCATCACATTTTTATTCATGTAAACTATAAATATTAGTATTGAACACAGATCCCTGAGGCACACCGACTCAGACTAGACCTGTTAGCAAAGTGCTTTAAAGTGCTAAGCCTGAACACTATTGACTATAGTTATAATATCAACATTAAAGTGTATGAAATCATAAGAAACCTGTAGTCTGTAGGATCATTGTCTCAGAAGATTTTAAAACTTTTATCATAAAACAAATCATGCATTTGAGAGCGGGTTGCTACAGGAGCATGTTTCTGTCAGAAGCTTCAAACAGGAAGTAATACAATCTCAGTTAAAGCAGGTAAACAGTTCATGTTATCTGACAGTGGGATGGAGCTGACACCTAACAGAACAGCTGATAAGAGAGCAGTTCCAGGATTTGTTTGATGGTTTGCTGGAACTTTTAATGTAATTTAAATAGGATGAAATCCATTTGAATCGTTTTTCAGAACTTGTTAATTTCCCACAAACTTTGTTTTTTTCAGTTTTTGTTCCTGAAATATTTTGATCAGAATATGGTAAAACTGCAACGTACAACAAATAAGATTTGATAAATGATTCAAATAGATTTCTAAGGGCTCTGGTTTAAAGACTTTTTTATGACACAAACTAAAGTGCTTTATTTTATTAGAGAAGCAGTCTAGTGATTTTATTGCTGGTGGAGAAGACAGACGTCCCTATAGATCTCTAGTGCTATGTCACCTCTTCAGATCACGTGAGCTCAGATGTCTGTAAACACTCTGTATTGACCAAAATGAGTTTATCTATAAAATATGTAAAATGATTTAAATACAAAATAAACATCACAAGTCAATAATACATTAAGCTGAAATTCAACAGATTTCTTATTATTGGTTCAGATTTCTTGTTGTTTTGAACTAAAGAGGCATTAGAATGATGATTATTTTCAGTTAGATCCAGAACTCAGAATGATGCTTGTAAATCTATGTTTTATTGGAACTTGAGTGGTGAAATGAAGCTAAATTAGAGCATAACCCTACTCTGTTTTTGTATTTGATATCTTTTACCATACATCTCCCTTCCTGTTGACCTCCCAGAGCCTCCCTCTCTCTCCTTCTGCACCTTTATCCTGTTGAGTGCTTTTGCTTGTTAGAGTCACAGTTCTGCAGGCACCTCACGGCTTTCCTTTCCTTGGTAGACGGGTGATGACATGGAGCAGGCGGAGGGGGAGAAGAGTTCGAGAGGGGAGGTAGAGGAGGACGGGAGGCAGGTGCAGGAGGGGAGAGTTGACGGTTATGACAGTAACGATGAAACCAAACAGGACAGGATGAGGAGCGCGAAGCAAGACGAGATGCAGGAGGCAGCAGAACGCTGTGTTACGCTGAGTTAGAGAAGCCTCTGGAGGGGAAGGAATCCAGGGGTGAGGAGGGTTAAGTGAGAGCAGAGAGATAAATGATGAAGAGGGAGAAAAGGCACGGCTCGCGCTCATTAATAACGAGTGACTCATCCACCTGAACACTGGCAATTGATTTGTGTGAAAGAATATGTGAATATTTGCTTTAACTCTTCTGCCTCTCCATTAAGTCGTTTTCCTGTTCAAACATCAGTTCAGCTCGACTGCAGATGAGCAACAATGACCAGAGTAAATCAGGAGGAGGAGGAGGAGGAGGAGGAGGAGGAAGAGGAGGTGACAGGCAGAGGTGGACGGTCAGCAGCAGGTGACGGTGAAACTTTAATGGATCATTTTGTAGTCCTGCTCTATCAGGTATTTACAGTAAGACCACACCCACCAGTGACATCTCTAAAAAAGGGCAGAGCCTCTAGAAACAAGAAGTTGTCCTCTGACCAGAGCTTAGGCATGGCTAGAGCCACTGCAGGTTGATGCCAAAAGAGGGGCTAATTTTTAGGATTTTAAACAGCTTAAATGAAACATGCTGCTGCAGCAGGACGTACTGTAGTGTAGTAATTCAGATGTTATTCAGTTAAAACAAACTGCTTGTTTCTTTAAATCAGCAGTGTGCAAACGCTTCACAGTCCCAGTGATTCATGGGAGTGAACTAAACGGTGAGAGGTGAATGTATGGAAAGCCTGAAGGGTCATAAAATGGGTACGGGAAGCCAAAGTGGTCCTAATTTAAAACTCCCTCTGGTGATAGGAAACACAGGAGACCCTTTAACTTCACACCAAGGGGAAGGCAATGAAAAATGTATCTGTGTGTGTGTGTGTGGGGGGGGTTACTATGTGATGCAGCATTGGTTTTCATATAGCATACAGTAAATGAACGTCTTCTTTAAGTTCATTAGGTTTTATTAATTACTTTGTGTTTCATTAAGATATAGAATAAAATGTTCTCTAGGAGGTTGATCAGTTATAAACACCTATAGTTATTAAACATGTAGTGGACATAGACGTTATTTCTAAGTTTATATGGACCAGATCAAGAAATGGATTATTATTTGTGTGACATTTAACCTTTTTCCTACCAGCTCACACCCTGGAAGGGTCGACAGCCCCAGGCAGTCGTAAGAAAGGACCCCTCTTTGCATCTTTCTGTTGACAGTAAAGATAATGCGGATGCTAATTTACAGCTTGGTGATACTTGTTCAAATAAACTTTCAGGACGGGATCAAAGAAGTTACGATCACCCACAGACGAGAGGGAGCCCAAGAGCCCCTCACCCATCTCTGACTCTGGCTCTTATCAAAACTCAGCATCCATCTCACACTCTGTGGTGGCTCATCACCCCCACCTTTCTTCCCCAAATGAAAGACCCAGGAATTCCTTTGTGTCTCCTGTCCCTTAAGAACTCAAGTGTCTTCTCAAGGAATCAAATCTAACCCCTCTTCACACTCACAGGTTCCAGATGAAATAAAACCAGTGTAATCCAAGTTGTGGTAAAGAATGTTAATATCCACAGGTTTACTTTTAAAATGTGTTTACAAGATAAAGTTTGATTTCCCATGATGACTTTTAACTACTTTTAGATATCTACTGCATATGCTTTCTTTAGTTAATCTTATTTGAAGACTTTTCATATTGTTTATCAATATGATTCCAAAATACCTATGGGTGTTTTTCTCTTTTAAATCTAATCTAGTCAAGAAACTAGAAATGTTTATCCGTCTAATGTACTCTTAAGCTAAGAGTAACTGAGTTCTCTGATTAATCTGATGTGGGATTTAATGTGTTTCTATGCTTAGAATAAACATGATGCACTCAGTCTAAAAGGTGATTCTGAATAACTTATCAAGTTTCAGAGAGAAAAGTGGTAAAGATTTATTTTATTGCTTATAAACTTTATTCCTCTCATCAAAAGTTAATCCCCTTAAGCCACTCCTAAGTACTTCCCCTTTATGCAGATGAAGGTGGAGTCAACCACACCATTGGCTGAACCAGACTCCACCCCTGCCCTTTAAAAACCAGGAGGCGCTAACTGTTAGCTCTCTTGCTCCGTCTCTACTCTCTTCGCTTCTTTTTTCTTGCGCTTCTTCAGCCTTCCCTGTTCCTGCTCTCTTACTTCCTGCTCAGATGACCTGATGACCTCTCCAGCCAGCCTGCATGCTGGCCCTGCTCCCCTCACCAGGGAACCAAGACGCAGGACTGCAACCTGAGGTCTGCTCAGCAGAACAGACTCTTAACTTTAGTCTTAGAAACATTCAGCGTTAAGCTTTTCTTTTATTTTCATGTTACATTATTCTCAACCAAGTTTAGACGTTTTAAAGTTTATTTTTCTTTTATCAGTCATTAGAAACCAAAAGTTAGACGGCGTTAATCTGAAGCTAAACTACTGAATATTAAGACATCCTCCTGCCATGAGAGAGAGGTCCATGCTTGCCCAAATCCTGGAGATCTGCATCCATCAGCTTCTGATACCCTTCCACACTTGAGTCACCCATCGAGCGTTTCATGCCCTGACTGCCTTCTCTCCAAGCTGGAACAGGAACCACTGTGACTGCTGGAGGAAACAAAGCCGTCCAGGCCTCAACGTATCTTGGGGATTCAAGTTCAGTGGTTCGGTGAGACAATCAACCTATGTGGTTATTGCAATATGATGCACTTTGGGTAAAGCCAGCTAAACCTAAATCTCTCATCCATATTCCTCCTTAAAATCCCTTAATCAGCCTTTTCCTTTCATAGGTCAATAAATTAGCTTAATTTCATTAGTAAACCATTTCTCACTCTGAAACACTAGTCATTAATATTTATTTAACCTCAATAATTCATCTTGCCAATAACTTGAACTGGTTACAAAGTCAAATTCCTAACTTTGCTGTGTTGCTGTTATAACATGTTCATTTTGAGGTTTCTGTAAATAAATTTATCCGTATAATCATAAATGGGCTTCCAGTGATTTTTGTATGTTTTCATATCGAAAATGGGTAAAGAACTTACTTCTTTCAGACTCAGACTGATAAATGATAAATAACACAAAAATACAAATAAGATAAAACTAAAGGTTGTCTCAGCTTACCTTCCAAAGAAAACGCTGGGTGGTGCCCTAATTACGAGGTTTTGACTATTATTATTAATTATTAAGAATAATTATAATAATAATATTCAATATATACAACTTTACCCCTATATAACGCTACAAACACCACGTGTGTATCTGGTTCCTTTCCCTATGGGACCATAAACATATAGTTGCATGCCTAATGAATAATGTTATATACAGGAATACATTTTTCAGTAGAGGTACTCTGGGAGAACCTGGCGCTGGTGTCAGGTCTGCACATCTCCGCTCTGGAAGGGAGGGGGGGTGGGGTGGGAGGGTAAGCTTTTGCCACTGCACCAGTCATGGGCATGTGTGAGTTGTGTGTTTGTGTTGAATGGGCTGTGATTGTGTGAGTTGCGTGTGTCGACGGAGCTGCCCACATGTTCCTGGTGCTGTGCCGCCCACGTGTTGGAGATGCTGCTGAGAGTGTGTGTGTGTGTCGGAGGTCCTGCCATGTGTGTCTACTAGCTTCAGAGGCCATGTGAGCACTCATTAGCTGCACTGCAACAGAATTTGATGCTCATCAGATTGCAGGCTGTCAGTAGGTTCTGGTAAGCATGCATGATATCTGGTTGTCATGCAGACTAGTTATGTGCAGCCCTGGGGGCGGCATGTAGCTCAGTTTAGAGAGTGGCCAGTCTGGTAACCGGAGGGTTGCCAGGTCGATCCCAGCTCCAGCTGGGTTACCATGTCGTTGTGTTCTTGGGCAAGACACTTCACCCACCTTGCCTACTGGTGGTGGTCAGAGGAACTTGGAGGGTGTCTGTGCATGGTATCCCCACCTCTGTCAGTGTGCCCCAGGGCAGCTGAGGCTACAATGTTGTTCATCACCACTAGTGTGTGAATGACTGTTTGTGTTGTACAGCACTTTGGAGAGTGTTGAACACTGTAGAAAGCACCTTTTACCCTTGGTTATAGATATTGTATCACGTAACATAAAATATCTAAATGAATTATTAACACAGTTTAAAATGAAACAAACCTATGGCTAAAGAACCATTTATTACTGTTTCTACTGTATAGTTCAGATTCATGTTTAACAGCATCAACATATTTGACAAAACTTGATAAATATTTGGGACTTTTTTACATAATAAAATGTATTTATGTCATTCTGTAAATGCCACTTCATTCTAACATCTACATTTTGATATGTTATTTTATTTTATTTTGGGATAAACAACAAAAATATAAGAAACACATTTTTGGAGGAGAATAATTTGGTTTTCTAAAGTCCATGTAAACGCACTGAGGGAACCAGGGACCAAAGTCTATGATGGAAGCTAAAAATCCCTTTCTCTAATTAGATAATCATTTCAGTTTAATATTATTTCAAAGTAGAGACAGTGTACAGCTCAAACAGAAACATGTGATGCTCTAGGTTCCCTAGCAGGTCAAAGTTAGGAGAAATTAAAAAGTTAGGGAATACAAGTGAAAAAAGTGCATTTCAGGCAACATTGGAATAGTTCCAAATTCAATTGTTTTCACTTCTATAAAAACTAGAATCTTTCATCCATCATTCTGGTGTTTCTTCAGCCACCAGAATGTTCCATATTTTGTGTAAAAAGATAGACAGAAAGAACAGTTGAGCTGCGGTCTCCCCTCATTTTGGCTCATGGATAACCTCTGGTATTGTCCTGGAGAGGGGAAGCAGTTTGGGTTTCCAACATGCCACTGACACCACCAGAGCATCCCGCAGCAGCAGACCAGAATCGATCATTACAGGAAAACAGGAGGAGGCACAGAGAAGTGGCTGGATGGAGGAGGAAACAGTGAAGGAGACAAGGAGATGCTGTGCTGGAGGAGGAAACCATCAAATGGTACCGGTGGAGGATACGCCACTTGTCTCTACACTTCCCGTTAAAGGTCCCTTTCATTCCATTCTGCTGGGTCGCATTCACATCAAAGCCTCTCGGCCTGTTAGGAGTGTGTGTGTGGGTGAGCTGTGTGTGTGTGGAGTAAATGCTAGTTGAAGGGCATGGAGATGCTGTTGGATCAGTGTGTTTGTGTGTGAGGAAGAGACGGAGAAGCAGACACACCCTTCACGATGCAGCAGCACTTGTTACTATGAAGTGGAGCATCAGCAGGCTGCAGGTTTTAAAACGACCTCAGCAGTTTTAAAACAACTAATGTTTATCTGAATCTATTTGCTGCATCGTAGCTTCAGAATAAAGAGATAAAAACAATGACACAACCACCACACAGACAGAAATCGCATAACTGACCACTGATGGATGAGCGCTGCGTCCTCATTAAAAGCTTGACAGGAAAAGCCGCAATAACAACCATCAGAGATGTAAATAAACAGCCGCTGAGCTCTGAACCTTCTGGGAGAGAAGATCTGCTTGGACTGATTGGATTAGCTGCAGACTGAACACAGTATCGAACTGCAGACTGAATGATCGCTAAACGCTGGTCAGAATAAACACTTCTGTGCTCACTTACTGGGAGCGCTAAAGTGCATCTAAATGGTGATAAAAGGACTCCACGGTAAGGAGGATGGAGCATGGTTTAAAGCCTTTAGACTTCTGTGACTGTAGTCAAATTGTCTTCATTCAACTTTGATTCTCACCTAACCTTAAAAAATCGTTCAAAACGTGAACGATCTGGAATGAGCTGGACTTTGATTTGGCCATGACCTGTGAGGGAGAACAAATCAGGACTGAAGATCTAAACTCACTGAGATTTTGTGTTTTATTCATAATTCTGAAACACACACTAAACTGATATTCCAACAACAATTGTCCAAATATTATTAATGAATAATTATCTAATGTTGTGTCACAGCCTGGTATCCTAGTGAGGTGGACTCATACGTTTGGATTCTCTCTATTTTCTAAAACTCCATCCTGAATCAGATCATACATCAGAGTGACTAAGGGAAACAACCTTGGGTTTTGTGGTTAAAACAGATCAAAAAGATCAAATATAATAAATTAATCAATAACAGCTTCACAAAGTGTCACAAGGCTACTGAGAATCTTCAGAAAGTAGATACAACAAGGACTTTTTCCTTTTTAATATGAGCTCTAAACGGTGGGAGGGTAAAACTTTGTGCTGCTCATGAAGTCAGAACTCTGGTTGTGTTTGCAGAATATCTGCCCGACTGTGTGAGCCATGCATTTCCCTAAAAAAAAAAAAAATCTGTGAGCATATTTGTTCTTTACTTTTGAATAATCTGATACTTTGAATCCACGTTTGATTTAATTAAAGTTTTTATATTTACATAGATTTATTCTCACTTATTTTACAGACTTCTTACTTAGGGTTACTAATATGTAATGAAAAGTGTACTTCTACATAATGACAGCTTTTGAACTAATGCAGAAGAAAGTGTTGGTTGAAACACTAAACATATGAATGAATTAACAAATGATTAATCAATTACTTTCAAACTAAAAACAATATAAACATTTTTGAAAGAACGTCTACACTCAAAGCCGCATTGTGGATTATTTCATCAAGAGAGCAGTTTTTGAATTTAACGTCCAACGGCTCCTCCTCAAAACAAGGGATGTGAATCCCCACCACTGAGGCCGATTCAATTCGTATCTCGATACGCTCCCAGCGATTCGATACGTTGACGATACGGTGACGATACAGTGAAGCCTCTGCTGATGTGATTCGATGCGATTCATCCCGATTCGATACAATTCAGCCCAATTTGATACGATTCATCCCGATTCGATACGATTCAGCCCAGTTCGATACGATTCATTCCGATTCGATACGATTCAGCCCAGTTCGATACAATTCACGATGCGATTTGAAACGATTCAACACATCACAGAGAATTTTCAAGTCCACATCAGTTTTTTTAAATCATCATAATTACTTCTCTCTCTTTCTTTCTCTGTGAAAGATTTATTTGATACTTTATTGTTTTTGATAAATCAATAAATTTTACTTAAAAAATGCACTTCACTATGGTTCAGACAAGAGGACTGTTTTATTCCTAATAAACACTAAATCATCACCAAAAATGTTACATTTGTTGTTAGTCTCAACTGTTGCTAAATTTCCCAGAGGATTTTCCCCAAGGAATCAATAAAGTAAATCTCTCTACTTTTTTTTTTTTTAGAAATTAATTAATATAGCCAATTTAAAACATTAGTCCTCTTAAAAATAAATAATAAAAAATGTGAACCATTAACAAAGCCATTTTCTCTGATCCTCTTTTAATTAATAGTACTTTCTATCTGTAATTTGACTGAACCACTTGTTAAACCTCCTCTAATCAACATTTACAGCATTAACTCTGTGCAGTGTGTAAATAACTCCAACATAGTGTCTCTAATACTGACTGACAGATTCTAGTGGCTAACAGCAGAAACCATTCAGATTCTCTGATGTTGCTCATCTCCTCCTCACCTGTTCTACCAGGTTTTCTGACTGCGGCTGTGCCACCTGGCTTCTGTAGTTTTACTGATGGTTTGTTCAACAAAACGAGGACAAAACAGATAAACAATAAACTGATCAACCGGTTGAACGTGGAGTCGTTGCTGTTAAATAGCGGGACGGTTCTCCCCCGCGCCCCTCCGGGGAACGAGTTACAAGGACAGCAGTTGAGCCACGAAACCTCCGTTAAACGTCACATGAACGAGCGCTGACTCGGTGGTGGACACACAAACACACGCGCGCACACACAGTATTTGCGGCACCTGCAGTTCACCCCACAACACTCGTGGAGCTGCTCAGTATAAAAGTAGCTCGTGAGAGGAAAAAGGCTGGACATCACTGAACTAATCGATGCAACCATTGTTTTCACCAATGGGAGATGAGAGAGAGAGAGAGATACGTTGTGCATTTAGCAGTCAGCTGTGGCCGATGCACGCTGAAGCTACCGGTGCAGTCAGATTTTACACGTCATTATCGGACCACCGGTTCAAATCGCTGAATCTCCACATCCCTACTAAAAACACCTCGACACGCGCGTCCTGTAACGTGTGCGCGCGTGCACACGGCGCATTACGTTGCGGGCATAAAGTGTGCAGCTCAAAGTCTAGGGTTTAATCACTCACAGTTCACAACTCTTATTCCAACACTGTACCAGGCTCTGATGAACCCTGTCTGTTCCTGTTGCTTCTGATATTTACTGTAGCTCTGTTAGCAGAGAGCTGCTGCTACTCTGTCTGTAGCTGAACACAGAAATGACTCGGCCCTGGATGAACTTTCTGACCAAAATAAACGCGTAATCCTGTCAAGCCTTGCCATTCTGTGAGGTGAAAGGTTTAAAAATAAAAATAAACCCGTCTTTATCTGGGAAATGGGTAGGTTTTTAGTAGAAATGAGCTGTGAGTCCTCAGTGAACGAGACGGTAAACAGAGAAACACACGGAGCGTCCTGTACGACAGCGCCCCCTACTGGTACAGGTTTGCTTGATGTGCGTGCATGTTGAGAGAATGCAGACATTTGAATTTCATTGGCTAAAAAATGTCGGTGGCAAGAAAAAATGCAAAGGGGTCTTTAGGAGGAAGGAGGGTCTTCATCAGAATGACAGATGTTGTGGAACTCAACCCATAGATCATAGTTTAGACCTGAAATATCATTTAAAACATTTAGAAAACTTTGATACAGAGAAAAATAATCATCCTAGCTGCTTTAATGTAGACAAAGTAAACTATATTTTAGTTGTCTACATGTTCGATCCACCACTGTACTATCTCTGACAGGATCCATGAGACACATGACTGGATGGAGTTGATCCTTCATTCATTCATTCATTCATTCATCCTCTACTTAGGTTTGAACAGAGGAGGTAACTGAAGACAGGGCAGAGTGGACAAAGTTTCGGAACGCTGTTTTATTTTTGACAAAAGTCAATCAGTGATGGAGACAGGTCAGGGAACTTCTGTAGTATCTAATAATGATAATTGATTGGTTGAAATGTGTTTTCAAAAGATTAATTTTAAACCACCAAACTGAAACCAAACCCACCAAAAAACAATTCAACCCATAAAATCTGAATCCAAACTGACACAATTGTGCAGAAAACCCTCCCAAACTGATTTTAGATTAGCTTATTTACTAGGGATGGGACGAAATACCGTTTGGCGAAATTTCGCGATATAAAACGTGACGAAATGCATCGAGTTGAAAAAAAAATGAATCGCGAAATAAACACTAGATGGCGCTGCTGCGTGAGTAGTAGTAATGAGTAGTAGTAATGCAGGCAATTTAGGGTTGACATCGAGCATCAGCTGCTGAACAGAATCGGGTGATGTCCATGAAAAAAAAAAACCGTGATCTGCCAAGACTGAACAAAGTGTTTCACAGCTGATCATGCAGCCTGCAGACCCTCTGTGTGCAGCGTCGCGTCTCTCCCTCTCCTCCCTGCTGTCCCGGAGCAGCGCCGGAAATGAAAGTGAAAGTATATCTGCCGAACCTTTACTCCATCAGAGTGATGTAAACTTTGCATCCTGCAACAAAAGCTACCGTGGAAATACCGGAGGAAGTTCGTTAAAATACATCAACACGGTGGATTTAAAGGTGTTGGAGTGAGGTGAGTTTTCATGTCTCACTGCAGAAATCAACAGTCAGACACATCTACACTCACTCATCTATATGAGCCAGACGTCAGAACGCTGAACAAATAAACTGTAAAATAATTAAAGTCCTCTAGATGAAAAGCTGCTGGTTCAGCCCTCTAGGACCTGAAATGGCTGACCAATAAATGAACCTAATATTAGTAATAATAATAATAATCTGACAACACACAAAGCTGTGAGATTAATATTATTATTTTGCTTTTTCTGAACTATTTAATCTGCTTAGAGTTTTAATGTTTTAAATCTGTTTTATTGTTACTGACAGCAGCTAGATTGAAGTTTCAGATTCCCTTTTGACAGAACGCTGCAGCATGTTGGAGTAGATTCTCTGTCATCCTGGACATGATCATGTTCAGTTTGAATTGAAAACAGCTGAATTTTCCAGTTATTTTGAAGACTCATTGTCTCCCATTAAAGAGCCTCCTTCAGTTTTAAACCTTGGGTTGAGAGTAGGAGGTTTAGAAGTCGTGGTCAGAAACAAACCTGAGATAACAACCTAGGGTTAGAGCAACACTAAGGGAGTGTTCTGGTTTGTGTTTGGCCTGTTAGGCCTTGTGTTTCCCCGTGTGCAACTGAAACAAAAATAAACAAGTTGGTATTATACAGTAATATTTTTTTTTCTTCTTCTTGATATCGTATCGTGAAATATCGTATCGTCACTCTGACATATCGAGGTGCATCGTATCGTGAGTTTAAGTGTATCGTCCCGTCCCTATTATTTACTGTAATAAGGATCATATTATTTCATAAGGATCTAGTATACAGTATACAGTACATATGACTCCCTACAGTCTCTGCTAACTTCTACAGCACCGCATTTTTTTTCTGAATTAAAAAAAAAAAAAAAAATTTAATAAAACATATTTAAATCCAGTGACTATACCGATGGAGAAAGTAATTTTATCAGAAGTTCATTTAAAGATTCCATATTCTGCACTTTCTCTCCACTCTGAATCATTTCTTTAACATCTCAATAACTTATCAAAGCTCTTACTGACTCTTACTTTAAGGTCAGCTCTTGTTGTTCTTCCACCCCCTGATCCAACCTCCTAAAGCAAAACTTTTCTTTCAAATGGGCGGGGCAGCTAGGGAGCAGAGCTTCTCTAAGCCCCGCCCATCTCTCTTCCCTGTGAGATGTCTTCAGAAAAAAGGAGGAAAAAAAGACTTTTGTTCTCGTTGAATCAAGCATGTAGGAAGCAACTGCCGTGCTTTGTCGTAGCTTCACTATGACTGTTTGCTAACGTTTGTGAGGATGAGCGCTTTGTGGTTTTTAAAGGGCGGGGGTGGGCTCAGTTAGACAGAGGTGCTCGTGATTGGCTCTGTCCTCTAGAGAAGAATGGTCTTTTCCCTTCTTGACATCAGCAGGGGAAAGATTTAGAAACCACCTGTTTTAGCATTAGCTCAAAACACATTTCCCAAAAATGAGAATCAGGAAGTGAAAATAGTTAAAATATTTGAACACTTTTGGGTCTCAGACACAGTCTTTGGGACTGACGTGTGTTAAAACATCTTTATAAAATGAATTTTGCAGAATATGGGACTTTTAACACATTATGTTGTCTGAGTTTGACCTCTTTGTGTTATCAGTTATGTAAAAAAATGAACCTGAACTAATTTTGGACGTGGAAACAGAAAGCTTGAAAACACCCTGAGGTACAAATAAACGTTGTAAAGGCTGATCGGTGTGTAACACACCTCAACACCTCGCAGGACTGCAAACTTTGCATTCTTTAACACAGAAGCAGCTGTGTCAAGCAAAATTATTCTTACAGGATTTTTGCAAACCATGACAAAAACTAATAAACCAAAGTTCTGCTGAGTCTCAAAGTCTAGAAGTTTGTATGAGAGAGCAGCTCTCTGACATGATGAAACAATTAGGAGGAAACTCACTGCTCTGACCTTTAGACTGAATTTAGTTTGTAAGGGTTTTTTATGTCATTACTCTGGAAAATCTGGAAATAAGGATCCATTGTTTTTGATTCACGCCTCTGAGCAGAAACTGGCTTTAAAAAATCTAGCCAGTAAGAATGAGACACCTGTATGAACAGGTGTAGGTGTGTGTAGTCAGGACTAACACACCCATCCTGCAGACTCCACCTCCTTTATTCTAATCTGTAAGCGTCTCTTATTTTGTGGCCACTCGAGGACCTTTGACCCGATAATCTGGTGAGTCACGGCCAGCGGTGCGAAGCAACAGGATGCTTTTCTGTACATGTATCCAACAGGAAGTGTGTGATTCACCGCTGTCAGCTGCTCTTAACTGAGAAAAAAACCTCTGAATCATTTTCTTCACTACATATAAATAGAGTTTAATTATTCCGGGTCGTGCACAGATGCTGTTCTTCAGTCACGCTTCGTTTCACACACAAAACACACACACGCACATGTTCGCACAATTGCTCCAGCGATGCAATTAAAAACTCTGTCTGACACAGAGGCTGCATGTTGCACTTTGAATATAAAAATAAAACATGTTGAGACTGTTAAACTGCTGCGTAATCCTCAAACCTTTACACACAGATTAATGATGTAACCATAAAAATAAAGTGACAATAAAATTCACAACAAGTCCAAGTGCTGTGAAAGGGCAAAACGGCACCTTAACAGGTAGGATACATGTGGGCGTGCCCCAAGGGTTCTATTCTGGCTCCTGTATTATTTTCTGATGTTTTAAATTATTCAATCAGACATTCAAGGTAAACTGCATTTATATGCAGATGACACATTTATTTATCTATACTACTGCTCCATCTGCAGCACCAAGAACAGAAGACCTAGTGAAGAAACTCAAACTGAAGATCAGCTTTCATTTAAGAAATAAATCATGTTTCACCTTCCACTCAATCAGAAGTCAAAGAGTGACCCTCTGGGGGAGAGGTGAGGTGTCAGGAGGGCCATGAGAGGCAGGAGGACTTTTTAGGATTAGTGTCTTTAAGCCCGTTTCGACTATCAGAACTTCAGGGTAAATCCAGAGGGCGAAATTGACCGGGACAAATCAGCTGGCTTGTTCCGCTCAGCGCTCGTGTCTCCATTACAGCTCCACCTTTCCAGAACTTTTGTAAGACGTCAGCATCGACGTCACTGACAAGTATAAAGGCGCGAACAGACAAGGAAGTGGAGAATAATAAATACATCAACAATGGACAAAGAAGCGATGGTTGCGGCGTATTTTGCTGTTTTTATACATAGTGATGGAGTGCTGAACAGAAGGACGAGTATACTTGATGACAAACTAATCCAACTTCAAAGACACGGTCATTTTGCAAGCTCGGACAACAACACACAGGTAATTTATCTCGGCGCAGTCTGCTTTCATCATTTTCCTTCATCCCACAACCAATCAGCACGAGTTAACCACATTTCCCACTCCCTGAATCTATCGGGCCGATCCGAGTACCTGCCCCTGATCAGGGACTCCGTTGGTCCCTAAAATGGCCCTGAAGACGGCCCTCTCGAAATGGCCCGCATCAATGGAAACAGTCGTGCGCCTCAAAGTTCCGGTAAAATTACCCCAAAGTTCCGACAGTGGAAATGGGCCTAATATTCATGCTTGGGTGGGTTTTAGTGTTGCGGTGGGTTTTTATGGACTTTTGTGTGTAATGTTAAGTATCTGGCAACCCTAAGCGGTTTGCAGAGAGGGAGATGTTTGTCACATTAGTCAACAGAAAATGCCCCAGAAATGCTGCTAATAGGACGTGGATCTGCTTGTATTCACTCCCTGCTGTAGCGGCGGCTCCAGGGGGTGGGGAGGGTGGGGCCACGTGAAGAGCCACGAATGATCTCACGGTCCAGGAGCAGTTGGGTGGACGTGATGCAGTCCATCACAAGCTACTCAGGAGTAGGGGGCGTGTCTAACGCCAGCGCCTTGACACACACACGCTACAGAGGTGGGGTGGGGTGGGGGAAGCAACATTCATGTGCCGGGTGGTGGTGGGGGGTGCATCCATGCTTGTTGGAGGTCCTGATAAAATAATTGAGAACCACTGCCTTATCTACAGTAACAACCACACCCACTGGTGACATCACTCAAAGTGAGAGGAGGCTCCAGAAACAGGAAGTCGTCCTCTGACCAGAGCAATATTCATGGTTAGCCAGGTCAGGAGAGACACTGCTGCTAACTGGTGACAAATTAGTGGCAAATTTGGGGTATTTTTTACATCTTTTGCTCAAAAAGTTCATACTAATGTGTTAGAATATAAACCTTTATCGTATGAATGGATGGATGGATGGATGGATGGATGGATGGATGGATGGATGGATGGATGGATGGATGGATGAATAGTTTATTAATCTCTTGCAGGAATGTAGATACAGCAGCACAGTTTAAACAAAGTTGATTTTTTTCAAATGCTTTTGAGCTAAAACAAACTAAACAGTCTCAAGAACAATGATAAAGGTTTACAAACCATTTTCATGTTTAAATGGTTCAGCTTAAAAACGAGGTTTTGTAATATTGATATTGTAAATTTCAGAGTTAACATATTAAGTGTTAATGCATAAACTGTCTGCTAATTACAGACTATTTGTAAACCTGATTTGAGTCAACATCCAGGAGTTTCCAACAATATTTATTGATTTTTGTTGCCAGTTTGAATCAGATGAGAGAAAAGGTTCGTTTGTTCTGGTGGCTTTAAAACATTTGAGAAAAGGTCAAGGAGAAATGTCTGAGAGGGGCCTGACTGGAACCACACAAAGCACCAGAGATTAGGATTAAAACCTGACAGGATCAGGTTGAAATAATAAAGAATTACCCTCCAGGGCACAAACATGTTCATACCATTTACACATGGCACTAAAAATACATTTCATAATGTGTCCCTCAAAAGTTGTTGTGGTGGGGATTTGGGCACATTACTATAATATTAATAGCTGTAATCCCTGATGTACTGAAAATGTAATTACATTACCAAAACTCTGCTGCCAGATTCCCATTTCTTCCTGCTCTGGTTTATTTCCAGCCTCACTCAGGATTTCCTGACCTCCCTGAGGATTAGATTGGATTAATATTATTTATTCCTTCATAGTGTTTCGTTACTTGTGGTTATTGGTTTGTGTTTGGTCCATCGGTTTGCATTATAAAAAGCATTTCTCCCTAAAAAAAAATCTGTGTGGTAACATATCTGCTGCTGAAAACACTCACACACACACACACACACCGGAAGAGAGAGATAAAACAAAAGCTGAAGAAACAATACGCAGAAAACACACTCACTCACACACTCGTGCAAACATGGACAAATGAGACTGAGGCAGATTATTCTCTTCCTCTAAAATGAGGATTAGTCAGCTGCTCCTCTAATAGAGAAACTGGCCTAAATAATTTCTGCACACAAACACACACAATGAAGTTAGAGTTAGAATGTTTGTGAGTGTGTTTTTTGTGCACATTGTTTGTTTTTATGTTCTGTAAACGTTCTCGTTCACATTAACCGTTTAACTGTCAGGTCAACAGCTTACAGCATAATTCAGTCTGAATATTTTATTGAAGCAGGAACAAAATAAAAATGAACAAAAAACTTTAAAGGGATACTCCACCAGAAAGAGATTTTTTGTCTATTATCTTCAGTTAGATCAGTGGGCAAAAACAATTTGTAACCAGCCCAGCTGTTTCCTGATCCGGCAGCACTCCTTTAGCTTTAGCTTAGCATAAAACACTGTAAGTGAATGGTAACAACTAGCATTGTGAGAAAAAAGTCCTTTAAACTCACTCAGTAGTGATACTACTGATACTAATTCTGCTTAGTGACCTCAATAATCACATCAACTGCAAGTGAAAATAAAAAGTAACACAAAGGAATTACTGGTGCTACTTTAGACTCGGGACTACTTTATGAAAAATGGTCAAAGGTCAGGGTTCAATCCCCAGTCTAAGCAATGTATCAAAGTATCTTTGGGCAAGATACTAAACCCCCATGCAGCTGCCTCCCAGGCACCATTAACCTCACCTCCCTCTGCTCCTCAGGGATGGGTAGAACCATTTCCACCCTGTTGCTCTGAGGTATACACGTATGTGGCCACAAATCCCATATTCCCTTATTTTGATGGGTCTGCAGCTTTAAACTCACAGCAACTGTTTTCTACGTAAACAAACTCTTATAATGTCTAAAAAGTGTTCTACTGTGTATTATGAACAATAACAGAGTTTTCTGAGAATGCAAAAGCACCTGGATGGACTGACTGTACAGCAGGAGGTCCTGATGAGACAGGAACAATAAAAATGAGAGAGAGGTGACTGGTGTGATGAAGAAGGTGGGAAGAGGAAAGTTCTGGGTGAGCAGGAGCTGCCAGATGCTCCAATTAAAGCAATTCAGCAGAGGACAGGAGAGCAAGAGGAGGTGAAAAGTAAAGTTTTGCAATAAAAGAGAGGAGATAGGAAGAAAATGTAGGCATGAGGAGAGCAGGGCATCCTCCACACCTCCCATTAGCCTTTTGTTCTCTGTGCAGACACTCTGACACGAGCTGACAAAAGCTTTACAAGATTTTCAGAGAAACACAACAAAGGTTCCCCGTCTCACATGTTCACAGGGTTCATAAATATCCATCCGGCTCTGCTGTGGTTATATTGTAAAGCCATTGGAAAAGGAACATGAAAGCTAATGTGATTAGTGGAGAATGAGCAGGTCAAAGCTGTAGATCGATTGAGCTGACAAAAACCCGGACTGACTTCTATGTAGAAATGAACGTGTGGACGAGGAGGGAGGAGGATAGACGACATGACGGGGGTCGGTTTGATGGGCTCTTCAGAGGAACTTAGAAAATCTACTGACATTTTTATGCTTTGGGATTTTTTCAGAGGATGTCTTGATATTTTATTCACTTTTCACATTAGTACTTTTATGCAAGCTTAGCTCAAGTTAGTAAGAATGCACATTCAAAATAACCTCAGAACAACTGGGACTCAATCTATTAGAGAAAATCATAAAGATCATCTCCTTCAAATTATTGCTTTTTTTTTCTTTTTTGACATTTTTACTAGTGCTGTCATGCGATTAAAAAATGTGTGCGATTAAATTATTATGATCTGTAATTAATTAATCTAATTAATCACATTTTTAATCGCATCTAAAGAAATGGCTAAAGAAAGCCCTCCTCTTGACTTATTGTCATTTAAATTCATTAAATGATTGTGTCAGACCAGTAGATTGATATAGAACAACATAAAGTGTCTTTATAAAGTCATTTATTGTGTTTAACAGACCTGAACAGATTCAGTCCCAGTGCAACCATTACTTTGGTCAGTGGACTCCAGTAGCAGCTCTGTTAACCCCTCATCTGATTTTAGGTTCTGTTTTATCTGCTGTAAAGCACATTGTGTTGTTCTGCAGGAAATGTGCTCTAAAAATAAAGTTGATTTGATTTTCCACCAAGAATGAAATTTAAATTTCAAAGGTGGGGGGGGGGGGGGGGGGGGG
>SSNR01000028.1:430664-477634 GCA_006937965.1 Callopanchax toddi | reverse complement strand
GGGGGGGGCACAACAACTTGAATACAGGGGTGGGAGGAGGTGGAGAAGAGGGTCTGAACTGTTTAAAAAGAGCCATAATATCAACCCTACACCTAAAAACAACAGCCAGAATCCATTTAATATAGAGCAACATTATTTTAGACTGTAAAAACTACAGGATCAAAACTGACTTTAAAAACGAGCGGAGGACACGTCCCCCCTGCACCCCCCAAACTACATCCATGTCTTCCATCGGGCACCGCTGACTGGACCGGTTCATAACACCGCCAGTCCAGTGGTGTACTGGTAACCAGTGGTCAGCGCTGTGCTGGACAAGCGGTGGAAGCTGTGAGCCGGCCGGTCGCGCACCGGACCAGCTGATATTTAAGGCTGAAATACACCAGCGATCAGCGCTGCGCCACGTCGCGCCGTTACTTTGAATAGGCCGTTGTAGTCCGTCAGATCACTCAGTGTAGGCTACTACTAGTGATCAGCACGGTGCTCCACAAGCGGTGGAAGCTGTCAGCCGGCCGGTCGCGCACCGAACTGGCTGACAGCTACGTGTAACCAGAGCTGTGCTGGGCTGACGGTGGTCATTCCGGTCGAGTAGCTCGTGAAATGAGCAGGTCATTTTAATTTGCACTTCCTGTTGCAGCGGGGTCAGATAAATAGCGCTCTACAAGGTGATGCCGGTTTCATAACACCGCTATGGCCATCAGCTGTTTGTTTTGTCTCGGCATCATGCGTAGATCACGTGATCACTTCCTGAAAGTGAGGGGCTCTGAGCCTCACAGAGCTGCTCAGTGACACACAAACACCGCGAGGAGACCAGCTCAGCACACACACATCACTGCGGCGGCAGACTGCATGCAAACGGTCAAGCGATTAAAAATGCGATTAACGCGATTAAAAAAAATAACGTGTTAATTAGGGCTGTAATTAATTAATCGTAATTACCCGCTAATCTGACACCTCTAATTTTTACATGTAAAAGTTACAAATAATCCCCGTTTGGAGGCTTCCTAAACACCTAAGCACCTAAACGTCACAGCCTCACTATTCTTTAAACTCTCACACAAGTCATTTTCCTATTATTGTTCTTTACATGGGGTTCTGTGGTTATTAACAGGCATACAATTCATCATCAACAGCTAAATGTTGCTTATGTGGTGCATTCAGGGCTCAAGTTCCACAGGAAGTTCCTAATATTTGTGCCAAAACAATCATGCAACCTAAAACTGATGGTGGTGTAAAGGTTTAGGAAAATGTCACACAGTAACTAACAGATTAAAGACAACAGCAACGCACTTTGTTGCTGTTCTATTCAGATTTAGCTCATCAGTCTTCATATTCTTGTCCTTTTGGTGTCTCCCTTCTGGGTCACCACGGGAGTCCTGAAGAATGTTATCTCTTTTTTTTGTTCAGGAAGTTGTTTATAGCAGGTAACAGGGAAATAATTTACAACTATTAAACATAAACACTTTAAAACCACTTAAACATTCTTAGATCTTTAACTTTAACCCTAAAGCTGCTCCAATCCTGAGATCAGGAGGCAGAGATCAGGGAAGCGTCTGCAGTGATGTGGACGCTGGACCGGTCTGTTGTGGTGAAGAAGGAGCTGATCCAGAAGGAGAAGCTCTTGATTTACTGGTTGATCCAGTCCTCACTTACTGTCATGAGCTTTGGGTAATGACCAAAAGAATGAGATAATGAATACAAGCAGGTGACATGGGTTTCCTCCACAGGGTGGCCGGGCTCAGCCTCAGAGACAGAGAGAGGAGCTCGGACATCCTGGAGGGACTCGGGGTAGTCCTGCTCCTCCATGTCAATCAGAATCAGGTTTGTTCTGAAGAGTCTGTAGCACACAAGGACTCCAACATGCATACATTTATCCAGAACGTTACTAGACAGTTAGGTAAAGAATTATGGCTTGAAGCCTGTATTTAGAGAAATTATTAATAATAATAAAATTTTTATATTTAATTTCCTACATTATGGGTGTTGAATATTATTGTTGACAGCCTGGGGGAAAACTGGAATTTTGTAGTGGTTTAGGTGTTCAGTGTTCTGTAGCGCTGACCAGAGGGGAGAGGTGAAAGGTTAAATCCTGGGCCAGAGGGGTCACTGCTGATGCCAGCTGCCTGTTTCCTGCCTCTAGAGGAGTCCAGGTCTGCAGTCTGTTTGTGTCCTGTTTTGTTTCTGACCCAAACCAGACCATGATGGACTGGCAGAAGATGGACTGAATGGTAGTCATGTAAAGTTAACTAGCAGCTCCTGTGGAGGTTAAACGTCCTGAGCTGCAGCAGGAAGTCCACCCTCTGCTGGTCCTTCTTAACACTGTGTCTTTGTTAGCTGAACAAGTCAGGTCCTGGGTGATGGTGGTACCCAGAAACCTGAAATTGGCCACCATTGACACAGAACTTGTACTGAAAAAGTGTAGAATTAGCATCCATGCTACAGCTATCGAAGCTAGCAGACCTATCGGGGCAGCTACCATTGTGCCAGACAATGGCTGGGCAACATTCCTGCCTGTGGACATCCTGGAGATATTTATTATGTCTCAGTTTACCACTATTTGATTGAGTCCATTGCTCACTTTGGACAAAAGTCTAACAGCGGAAGTGATGACGGAGATCCTGTCAACAAAAATGGATATACAACTACCATCACAAAGGGGAACAAGGACAACAGAAATGAAGCTATCACTTTTTGTGAGCACATGTCCACCACAAACCCCAACAGCAGTGCTTTGTTGCTCCTCTTTTCATCATTAGTTTGGAGGCTAATAGCTAATATGCCGCTTAATGTCGTATAGTAAACAGAAGAAGGTGCAGTACTTGTCCGCCAAGGAATCCCATGATGCTCTGTGCTATGACATCAAAATCTATTTTTAGCAACTGGGAAAAGCGCTACTGATGTAATCAGGGCATGTGGTTAGTGTGAAGATAGTTCCTCAATTCTACATTAGAACTCATTCAGATTCTTTACTAGTGGTCGATTCCCTGCAGACTGACAGGGTGGACTCATGTATTTGGTGATGTGTCTCAAGCCTTGCTACACTGAAAGGGGGTCGTTTGCTGAGAAATGACTTTTCAGCTTCTTATGGTAGCACTTCTTTGGTGCTCTGATTTCTTTATTCAGTGTGTTCCTGGCCTGGTTGTATAAGAGTCAGTCCCCAGAGCTGTATGCATCCTCCTAGATTCTTTGAAGCTTCCTCAGTTTGGGAGTAAACCAGGGTGTGTTGTTATTGTATGTGTGAGTGTGTGTAGGTACACACACGTTTACAGAAAAGTTGGTGTAAGAGGTCACGTGTCAGGGAGTTCATCCAGGTTTGATGCAGCAGTTTAAACTCTGACCAATCAGTGAAGTCAAAGCAGTTCCTCCTTTGCCTCAATGGTCCATCTTCTCACAGACTTGACTTCAGGTTTTGCACAATTTAGCCTCGGCCTGTAGGAAGGGAGATAAGCCATGAAGAGACCAGACAGGCCCAAAGCTGGAATGCTTAATGAGCATCTTTTATGACAGCATAGCAGTGGTCCAGGAGACTTGTGTCTTTAGTGGGACGTGGACATGCTGTCTGAGGTTATCTCTGTGAAGTCCCATAAACAGAGAGTCCAGGACTTTATGCTTCAGTTCTCTGAGTCTCACTGATGCAGGCCTGTGGTGGAAGGTAATCACTGACCTGGATGAATGAGGAAAACTCTCACGGTGAATTAAATGGATTGCAGGTAATCTCGATGTCAGTTGTTAATGAAGATAGATTCCAGGTGAGGGCCGTAGGATTTGTTTAACACTGTGACATCAGCACACCAACCTTCATTAATATAAAAGCAGATTCCACCTGTTTCCATCTTCCCCGTTAGGTCAGTGTCGTGGTCGGTGCGTTAGAGGTGAAAGCCCAGCAGATGAAGTGCTGAGTCGGGGATGTGCTCACTGATCCAGGACTCAGTGAGGCGCAGGTTGACAGATCTGCAGGGGTTCCGATTTTTCCTGGTGAGGAGAAGCACCTCATCCATTTTGCTGTTAAGGGAGCGTACATTTGCCAGGTGAATAGACAAGAACAGAGTGGACAGCCCACTCTCTCAGCCTAACAGGTGCTCCTGTGCTTTTACCTCATCTGTTCCTCTAGCGCATCCCAATGAGAGCTGCTGCACATCTGTGTAGCGTCACCAAATACACTATAACCTCTGAACTTTGACCTCTGTGATCATCACAAATAATAACCATCTTTGTCCCAATAACTTGGAATAAAATGACTCTTTTATTATGTTTAACCTGGATTAATATTCCCCGATCAAGGTCGTTTTTCCAGAAGACTCCACTGGATTCACTCTTTAGTTAATAATAACTCAAAGACTGCCAGACGTCTCCTTCTAAACGTCATTATTCTTAATCAAACTGTTTTAAAATGTCTTAATGTGATTAATACATTTTCTCCACAGTATTACGAATGCTGGATCCAGCGTCAGTATTATTTCACATACATACTTTGCTAAAAGGGTAAATCATATATTACTTCATATCCCATGGTACACTGTCTCTTTAACAATCTGAATCACGTGACCTTGTTAAGTTCCCGTGATAGGTCCACGACTCACCAGGAGTCCATCTTAGATTTCCAATGACAACACAAGTCAGTTCTCCGTCAACCCTGGATGGGGACAGATGCTTAGCTGTAAACCTTTACACAGCGAAGCTATTTTCCAAGTTGCCGGCTCCACTGAGACGGTACCATCAGCCCGTCTGAGCCGATGATCATTGCTCCTTTCCCCTGAGGTCCGACAAACACCTGTCCGCCTCGATCCGACATGGGAAAGGAAGCACCAGCTCTGTTAGCTCAACCTGCTAACCATTAGCTAGTCCAGACATGTCTCCACTGATCACCGTATCCGCGGACGATCCCGTGGCCCACGGCGGTCTCAGATCTCCACAGCCGTCCGATCCGGACCGGGGGGGATTCTTCACCTTCCCGCCGTCCCATCCGACACCAGCGGCGTCGATCCAGGAGCGGCGTTGCAGTGAGTCATACCCCAGTCTGGTAAAGCCGACAGGCCTACTTGATAAAGCTAAAATCCACTTAGCTTACCATCAAATAACTCCTCCATTTTAATCCTTAACTAAATTAAGATAAATCCCTTAGTCTCTCAAACATCATGAGACTCAGATCGTTAAAACTTTTTTAAAGATCAATTCAGAACACAAATACCATCGTGTTAAAAGTTACAACCTGCTACCTGCCTCTGCTAACTGTTATAATTGGCTGTCTGTCCTTTTATAAATAAACATATAAAGTCTCATTTCTATGACTCAGACTTCTATTCGTCAATATAAAAAGGTCCTACTAACTCCCTGTAATTAAAGAATCTAGAGAAATATTCCCGTACAGATACTAGTGAGTGAAAGTATCAGAGGTAACTCTTTGTGTAAAACTGACAAAACTCAGCTAGTGACCTTAGGGAAAATGTATAATAAACCCATGTTTTATATCATTACATCTGACAAAAAAATTCAGGAAAAGTGGATAAATCCTTAGGTGGAGGTGGAAATGTTTGTCCAATGGACTCACTTATGCCTAAGAGTTTCTTCCATGGAGAAAAAACAGAAGAAGATGCGTGAAATACGCCATCAAAAACAAGTCAAGTTCAAGAGAGCAACGTACTCAAGAAGTAGTCAAGAAGAGCCAGTTGAGTAGGTTTGGTTCCCATGGGAGCTGTTTTGAGCATGTCATTTCCTTAGAAAGCCCCCAGGACAACCCAGGACACACTGGGGGGATGAAATCTCTATAGGCTGACCCAATGGATCTCACCAGAACAGCTGGTGAATGTGACTGAGAAGAAGATGGTCTGGGCCTCCCTGCAACTGATGCTGACCCCATGACCGAGACTCAGATAAAAATAGGACAAGTATGAGTATGAGTACTGTTTTAGAATTACAAAATGATCCATGACTGTGAATAAAAAGTAGTGGTTGCCGTGTTAACATCAATGCATGTTCAGCTCTTTTTCTATCTTCAAACTTCAAGTTTTATTGTCTTTGTTTTGCAGTTGCAGCCTTCAGCAGTCAGCACCTCTCAGTTCCCCTCCAGTGTCCCCAGCTAGCATAAGCTTAAATATGATTCAACATGTGCTGCAAGCTGATGGACGTAGAACTTTCCCAGCACTTTGCACTGTTTAGGATGTGTGGTAATGTGTATGACTTGATAGAATGTCACTTTCCAAAACAGAAGGATTAAAATATCTACGTTGCTCTGCTATGAGGTCTGTTTTACCTCACATTAAAGCTTTATTAGAGCTCCTTATGGAAACACAACACTGTGAGAGCACCTTCCTCTGATGGTGAGGGCTGGCTCAACCATTTTAGTCCCCTAGACGTATCAAGGTCTTCAAACAGCGTCCAACAGACCATGTGTCAAACAGAGAATTCAATAACTCCTGAATTGGTTTTCTCATGGATTAGAAAATGTACAAAAACAAATTAAACACATTTTTTAAATAAGTGTTTGCTTCAATTTAATATTGTCTAGACTTGCACTTAGACTGAATAACCTCTCCAAATGTGAAATTACTAAATCAATAATGTGAAATAAAAACACAATCTACTCAGCTGGGAAGTCATAATCTGAGAAAATGACTTGACATCAGGGTCAGGCAATAATTACACATGCTGCCTGCCATGTTTCAAAGTGTGCATTATATGACATAACAACTTGCCATACCGTCCCTTATAACTTCTTGCTGCTGCCATGCAGACAGGTGAAAAAACAGCGTTATTCTGAAGCAGACATTCATGCCTCTGATTCTTTTCTGTGGTGCCTTTTAGTAAAATACAGGTAAACATAACTGCTGCTTATAGATGGGAGCAGTGATTAGCTATAAGTAGTTTATTCAGAGTGTACTTCATGTACCTCCAAAAAAAACCTGATTATTACAACTAGTATTTTTTATTTGTTGGTTGTTTTGAGGGCTTGTGAATGTGCCCCCCTCCTGCAGGTGGTGCAATAACTGACCATCTCTAATGCCTGCGCCAGGAGCCGGCTCTGCTGGTGCTCATGTCCCAACACCTTTGCTGTAAACAGCTGTAATGAATCCTGGCTCCTGTTGATTGTGAGGTTTTCCTCCACAGAGCCGATCCGTGTTGATTCAGGTTGGGGAAAGACCAACAACATCAGTAAACATGTGATATGAAAACATGAAGAGAGACCACAGAATTCAGGACTCCTGTCTGTTTCCACCTTTCCTCCCGACCATCTGCATCACTTTCTTTCTTGCTCTTGTTTAGTTTAATCCCATTCCACCATCTTAATCTGCAGTTCCTGTATGGTATAGTATGTATAGTTCTTCATTTACCAACCCAGAATCCACCCCCCTCTCCCCTTCTCCCACTTCATTTGTCCTCCAGCAGTCAGCTGAATTCTTAGATTTCATATTTTCTTCACCTGTTTCTATACCTGTTTAAATATAAAAAGACTGACATCTCTGTGATCTGATTCATTTTTGCCATTCTGTGAAGCAACAACTTACTGTGCATCATAAAAAAAGAGGAACAAAACCTGGTTATTTTCCAATCGGTTTCGCCTTGTTTGTGTTCATTTCTCCTTTGAGGCAAGGATTTAAGAAGCATAATCATCTCCATTAATCTACTGGTCGGCAGTGTTACACAGAATTAACCAAATGACCTGAGGCTCGGTAGAGAAATGGATCAAACCATGACCAGAGTGCAGTGCCGACTGGAATCACTTAAGTCAACAGGATTAGTTTTGTGGAGGATATTCCTGTGGACACAGCTGGATGGTAAACTAGCACCACATTAATCCTTCATGTCTATAGACCTCACCCCTCTACCACCTGAATCACATCCAGCCTCGTCGCTACCCAGCTCTCCAGCTTTGGGTCTAATCTACACCACCTACAGGGCTCGTTGGACCAGATGCAAACAAAGCTTTCTGGTTTTTCTTAGACTTGATCAGTTTTACATTCTGTGTAGAACTTCACAATAAAAGCTTATGATGAAGCAGGATGTGACCTGTTCAGCTAATTACGTTACTCATTCATTTGCTTTTTCTTAATGTCCAAAAGAGACAGTGAGGATGTGCTGCAGCTCATTAGATGACTAATCAACTGGCAGGTTGGTGGTCTGACCATCATCAGTCACATTACATGATTAGAAGGAGTGAATGTTTAGACTTAAATCTCTCTGTACACTCCCTCCTGCCTGACTGGTTCACATCAAACAGTTTAAAAAGGTCTGGACGTTAAACTGGAGGAGTTCGCTTTGAGTAGACTGATTGTTTTCTTCTTTCCTTTATTTGAAGGCTGTTTCTGTAATCTGAATTAAGATTTAATAGCGAACTTAAGCTTTAGCTTCTTTTCACATTGATAAAAGCTTTAGAAAATGTTCATCACACCAACACAGGGAAAAGAATCAATACTAAAATCAGGGTATCCACGGGTCCTTAAAAAGCCTTAAAAAGGTTGTAAATTTGCTTTTCTAAAATTAAGGCCTTTAATATCATTAAAAATGATAAAGTGTCCAAAGGTCTTAAATTTCTAGGGCCCCTATGATTTCTGGGTTACGAACATCTGAAACTCAGCAACACACCAGACCACAAGGGTCTAGAAGGGTCTAGGTCACTTAAGGCTGTTATCTCATTAATTCAGAAAAAAGAGCTTTTTAAATTATTTTTAGGTAAATGCAATACACTTACGTAAGTTATAATGCAGATCAATCTTTATCTTGATGTGTTTTTTGTTGGGTTTTCTGCACTTTCAGTTCCAATAAAGGTTTAGTCAGAACAATTTGTAAGGTGGTCACATCCCCTTTCCCATTCCGTGAATGTAAGGTCTTAAATTTGGTCAAATCGGCCTTAAAACAGGTCTTAAAAAGTCATAAATTTGGCTTCCTTAAACCTGCAGATACCCTGTAAAATGTGATGATAACCACTAGAAGATAGAAATGATTTATCATCTTATGTTGAGAAATAATAGTTATTTTAGTGAAGTCTTATTTATATCTGGTCTTAGTGAATGTGTGTTGTAAACATAGCTGATTATCTATAAACTGACCAAGTTAAAGTCTGTTTTGTCTTTGGTAATGATGAGAAGCTGCAGTGGCCATCTTTAAAAAAGTTAATTATGGGATTATTTTCAGAGAGTTACATTAAAATCTGTTTAGTAGGTTAATAGGAACAAACACCACGACAGGAGGAAGTTAGGCTAAAACAACCACAGAGGGATGACACTGACTGACTGAAGCTGCAGACTGCAGTGGAGAAACACTGGATAGACAATGAAGCTCCTTTTCTGATAGGATGCTACAGCTCTGTTGTCATAGTAACCAGTTTGGAAAGTCCCTCCTGCCACAGGCCATTGCTCTTTAAAATCTGTCACCTCAAACTGTTAAAATGTTGCATCTTTTTGCACAATTCCTATAAAACTTTTTGCATTTTAAGTCCGTCTTTGAGCAGTTATTTCTGTGTATTCAGTGTATTGTTCTGTTTCTAGATTTTAGAATTTTGCATCCTTTTTCATCTTTACCTTATTGTTTCTTTTTTTTTTGCTTTTGTCTGTTGCTACAGCAACTAATTTCCCACAATTGTAATAACAATTTAAAACATATTAATCAGCCACTGTTCCTCGATAGAAAGACAGCATTAAGAAGAAATGACGATGTTCTTTGTAAAACACATATTCTTATAAGATTTCAGAGCGTATGACTCTTTAGTGGACCATAAAAACACATGTACTAAATACACACTTTATGCAGCATTAGATAAACATGTATGTACATCACTGGTTTAAATCAGTGAACAAATGAACACTGATTTGTCGATTGTTGTGACAATAAATGGTCTGTAGCAACCTTTTTTCATCTTCAGATGAAGGTTTTTTGTTCTTTAAACCTGATGTCTGAATCCCTGGTGTGTGCAGCAGCAGAAACAGACTAAATACATTACAGAGAATAAACTCAGATGTGTTTGTCTAATTCTGGCAGATCTTCTACCCTGAAATAAAGTGGAGATTACACATGACTGCTTCTGTTAGGACAAACGTGATAAAGAAACAAATTAGAAAGAAATAAATGGAATCAAAAACAGATAATCTGGGAGACGGATCAAGAACGTCACAAAGTGGGAAATAGAATAGGTTGCCAAGACGATTTATTTTCCTTGATGTGACGGTGTGTTGTCTTTGCTCAGACCATTGGAAACGTGTCTTCATTTTTGTAGAAATGTTGGTCTAAAAGAAGAAGGTTTCATCAGCTGTTCCAACCCCAGCACACTTTGTTGTCCTATGATTTCTCACTCTATTCAAGAGCAGTTAAAGAGGACAAGTCCTTTATATCAGTGAGACTAATACCCCTAAGCATCCGCCTCAGGGTTCATTACAGACACGTGTTAATGAAGTCACTACTAAAGGCTTCTCTACTGCATACAGTAAAATATATCACTCTTTTACTTACTTGGTTATCATCTATCAACTCATCTATCCATCCATTATTTATCAATTCATATGTGAATCCATCCAGCCATCATTTACACATTCATTCATTCATTCATTCATTCATTCATTCATTCATTCAATCATACATCCAATGTCCACCTGATGGACATCAGATGTATAGGATACATCCCGTAGATCCATCCATCCACCTATACTTCCAGCAATCTACTCATTCATCTATATCCATCCATCCATCCTCCATCCATCCATCCATCCATCCATCCATCTAAGCATGCATTGTCCATCTGTCAGTCAATCCATTCATCCATTTTCCACCTGTCTATAAATTCTACCCATCCATTTATTCATCCATTCAAGCCTTTCCATCTGTTGAGTCTTTAATAAAAGATCCATCATCCATTGTCCATTAGGGTTGGGCGATGTGTAACTTTTTCCTAATCGTCCATCGTCAGTCCAAAAATTGACAATGGGCAATTTATTTGTGCAGGTGACTGTTGACATATTTGCGAGCGGAGCGATGTGAACATGCACGAATGGATTTACCAAATTATAACTCTAATGTCCCAAATTAAGGAATTAGTTGCCAAAAAACACAACATCACATATTTGGGGTTACTTTGACTTTAAACAGACGTATAGTGGCAGCATCTAGTGTTTACCCATCTGAGTGAGCTAAATAAGCTAACACAGCTAGCAGCTGCTGCTGCTCCGTCACCAAATCACTTGATAAGACTTCAAACTGCAGCAGAGATTTATTTTATGGAAGCGACGTTGACTGAAGGGGCTTTTAATGTGTATTTCAGTTTTAGTTTCATTTTGTATTTGTTGTTTGTTTCATACTGAGCTGAAGACAGATCAACACCGGACCGGTGTTAGATTAAATATTCCTATCACATCCGTAAACACGGTTTAACTGGAAAAAAGCCAGTCTCTGTTTCCCTCCCCACCACCATGGTTATTATTTAGATACATTTATTTTATGAACACAAGCTGCTGCTGTTCTGTCTGTCTGCCACAGAGTGAGTAAATAAATCACCGCTGCTCTCGGAGGCCAGAGGAGGAGGAGGAGGAGGAGGAAACAGACTTTGCTTGCAGCTGGGAGGAGTTTGTAACATTTAAAAAGAGAACTGATTATTATTTTTACATGGGCTGCATCCTTTGACTTCAACCAAACATTGATAATAATTAAGAAATAAATTTATAGGGAGACAAATAAATTGTTCTTGAGAAACGGGCGACGATGGGCTCAGCCAATCGCCGATGGCTAATAGATTCATCTGATCGCCCAACCCTATTGTCTATCTTTCCATCCATTCATCAATTCATCCATCCTTCTACTGGCTATCCGTCCATCATCCTAATAACCAATCCATCCATGTTCCTGATACCACAGTGTAACTCTCTTAACTTGCTCATTTCATGCAACACAAACACACTTAAAGTGACCAGCTAACCACAAGTGCATCCTAATCACTTTAAAAGGCTTGTTAATAAAGAACTAGAAGAATGACCAGAACGTTTCCTCCTGGAGTGATTTCTCATCAGACTTCTGTAACTTGGCTGCAGGGATTTGCTTCCTTTGTGACTACAACAGTTTGAGTGTGGTCCTTCACTGATGATAAGTTCTGCAGTTTGTCCCAAAGGTGTTGAAGGGATTGAGGTGAGGTCTCTGTTAGAGTATGTACAAATTGCTTGGCTGGTGGCAAAAATCAGACAATTTTCAGCTCGACTGGCTCAGAGAAATCCAGTTTTTCAGCAGTTAAGTGAACACATCATGAGCATGGCAACCAAACCAGCCACACACTTACACTTGGCATGTGTTCAGTGTGGAGGGTTTTTTAAATCTCTGCCAAAAAGACTCAAGTCTCGGGGGAAATTCTCTCTGATTTTCTCTCCTTCTGTCATTTTGCCAAGCAAGATAATTAAATTCCCTTTAGTTTTTTATACTAAGTTTACTCTGAATTAGTTATTGTCTCACAAAACAGGGAACAATCATCCTGTACTGATGTCTGCATCGTTACACGATCACAAAGCAACTGTTCTTTTCCCCTCAGTGTTGAAACATATTTGATGTTTTTGCATTCATGAGATTTTCTTTTAATGCAAAGATGCAGCTGGCTGATAAACATTGTCAGTTCATGTTTTTCCTTCATCCTCCACCACATCAGTTCCATCGTTTTTTCAACCAATGCCAAAAATGATCAGATTTAGAGAAACAGTTGTTACAAAATTTGCAATTTAATGTTTCTCGTGGTTGTGTGATGCTTTAGCTTGGAGCCTGCTGGACAACAAGATAACAAATATGTCATTACCACAATCCTATGGCTATAGCTCTACATTATAAGTATCATAAGAGCACTATGGATGGATTTTGGAAATATGGGGGGAAAAGTCACCAGCTGTATGTAGACACGAGCTTTTACATGCGACATTTAAGGATTAATGTCATTTTTGTTGCTGTAATTTTGCAGGCAACCATGAAATAAAGGTTGTTGGGAAATCAGGGATTCATTTCAAGGCCAGAATTAAAGTACCCTTGGGGAAAATACTGAATCCCCAATTGACTCCCATACAAATAGCTGCCCTGCTCCTCAGGAATTGGTCAAGGGCAGAGAAACATTTTCCCCAAGTGGACCATAAAGCATCATTTATTTATTTGTATGCATCATCTTTCACTTATCCAAATCTAACCAATTCAGTCCTAGTAGGAAGCCCAGTCCAGCTCCTCTGGTGGGGGTTCCCAGGCCAGCCTGGAGATAAAAGCTCTCCAACATGTTCTTGGACTGTTCCAGGGTCTCTTCCCAGAAGGACAAGCCTGAAACACCTCCTCAGGAGCCAAGGCAATGTCACCACTTCTCCAAACACCTCACCTGACTACTCTGAGTCCATTGGATGTCCAAGTTATTCACCCTGTCTCTACGGCTGAGCCCGGCTGCCCTGAGGAGGAAACTCATCTGGTCACCTGTATTTACAATGGTGTTCTGTTGGTCATTACCTAAAGTCATGATCATAGGTGAGGGTTGGAACACAGATTTACACACACACACACACACACACACACACACACACACACACACACACACACACACACACACATACATACTGTATAAATAAGAAAGTCATCACCTGAGACATTACATTTAAACGCTGAATATTCCAGTACCTCCTAATGTGCATCTTAGAGCTGCATCTTGTTTTAAATTTAAATTAATTTAAATACAGAGGGAAGTGAGTTGATAATAACCACTACTGTAGAAAACATCTTGCATATTTTAATACTCAGAGAAACCAACAGAGTGGGATCTCTTTAAGTGTCAAAAAATGATTAAAGATGTTAATGCTTTATTAGCCCCCCTGCCTCCATCTGAGAGGCATTAGCAGGCCAGGGTATAGACTGCAGCTAATGCGGAAACACATTAGGGTGTAGTTTAACCCTGATAGGTTAAGAAGAAAGATGTACACGACCGCTAGCCAAAAGGGAAAAGCATGTTATTGATCTGCTAGCTTGGCAAACAGCTCGCTCTAAAGTATCAGAGATGTCTGCAGCTAACAGTTGGTATTTTCTGGGATTTCTGACTGACACCCTGTTGACGGATGGTTCTCCTGCAGAGAAATAAAAGCTGAGTTATTGATCGGCTCAATAGATGAGCACTCAAAACTCGTCAGCGCTGAATATTTTGTTGCTATCAGAGCTAAAACGCTTCTGGAAATCTAATTCAGGAGCCAAATATTTGCTGACTGTGCTAAACTTTGAGGTCCATTGAAAATAATGAATTATCAGCAGGAGATTTTAAATGTTCTCACTTTAACATTATTGATGTTTGACAAACAGAGTTAAACTTTAAAGTAGGAAGTGATTCGACATTTCCTCAAAGACTTTTTAGATGCCTTAAAATCCTGAATGTGTCTGCCATAAAAGATCATATAAGAGCCAATAATTACTTTACTTTAGGTTTTCATTCATATAATACCTCTGGTAGATATTTGTATGTTTTGAGGATAAGAAAGTGGAGTGAATTTTCAAAATAGTTGAATGTATGGATGGACAGAAGGACAGACAAACAGCTGAATGAGAAATTGGACAGATGGTTGAATGAACAGCCGGATGGGTGGATGAGTTAATGGTTGATTTCATGATAGATGATAGATGGACAGAGAAACAGATGAGCAAACAGGAATGGACATGTATGGATGGACAGATGGACGGAAAATTACCAAGTTAAAAAAGTCTGTCTGCAATTATTACATCATCATACCAAGTGTTTCTAAAATGTGCACCCCAGAGCGTAAGTTCTACAAAAAAAAACAAAAAAACATCACACAGTCCAGAAAAAAACTTCTAACAGAATAATGATATTTTTTACTGTGATATAAAAAAAAACAACATGTAACTTTTTACTGAATTTGTCAGGATTATCATGCCCTGAATAAATAGATTCCATCAAATAATGAAAAGAATAAATATAACAGTGTGGAAATTTGCAAATATTGAACGTATAGGCTTTAATTTTCTTCCTTTACCCATAAAAAAACAAACAGTGAAGCACTTTGGCTTCATAAAATAATGAGTCAGTAACGAAGCAGCTCCAGGGACCTGGGAACCTTCAGATAAATCAATTATTCACCAATAAAGCTTCTGTCTCCTCTAAAAGTATCCCAGGGGCTTCGTTGGTGCTCGGAGGCGATTAGCTGACAGCTAGCTGTCACTGATATCCACTGTGAGATTTAACTTCTCAAGAAACATCAACAGCACATTGTTTTATGAGGCCTCAGAAGTTTGACTGGAGCCTGGATTTTAATGTGGCATGGAGCACTACAAGTCCTGGAAACTTCTCCAAACACTCGGTGGAAGACGGACCAACAGGGAATAAAGGAACGGAGGTGTGCGAGCGAGCAAAGTGTCGCACTTTTCTTCTGTTTGTGCCTGTCGAAGCAGCTCTGACTCTTGAAGAGACCTTATCGGTCAGAGCCGAGCAGGCAGAGGAGGGGTGAAGGAGATCAAGAGTGTGTGTGGGTGTGAGCTGAACATCTTTATGTACGCTATGTTTGCAGCAGAGTGCAGCGGCTGCAGCTGAGGCTTTAGATCCTGAGTAGGAGGCTGTTGGGTTTCTCCTGTACCAGTCAAATTAAGTGTGTGAGTGAGGAACCAGCAGTGTTCGTTTTCACTGTGGAAACGTACCGTCTGTAGTAAGACCAGGCTTTGCTTAAGTAATGTCAGTCACTCCAGGGGATCACCATGGCAACGCTGTCATAATCTCTTCTACTTAAAGTGAGTTGTTGTTGTTTCTGCTGGTCTGTTACACAACTGGTCTTCTGTTACAGTGTGAACCTGAAATCAGGATCATTATCTTCATTTCAGTTTGACATTTATTTCATTTAAAGCAACATTTACCTGCAGTCATGCTTCTACTAACAGTCATCTCAGATCGGACAAAACTCGAACCCTTCCGCTCCGCCTGCGCTCAACGTTCAGGCTGGTAGCTGGCGTTGTCCACGTGCACATGGTATGTATACTGGTTTGGGGTAGTGGGAATGCTGGAGTCTATGCTAACCATGATTTACTTGTAGTGGTTGTTGGCGAGCAACCGGCCCCTCCAGAATATGACTTTTCTGGGATCCCAGGGGGTCGTACTGGTGGACGGAGGTTTGTACGACCTGTTACGTCCTCATGTCAGCGGTTCGAGGTATTGATAGCTTTATGTTTTTGGACATCCCCGCTGGTGGACGCCCTGCCGTATCGTTCTGCGCGAGCTGTGTGTGTGACCGTGGCAACACAATGGAACTTGGACCGGTGGTGTGGCTCCCTGGTGGGACGAGGAGCGAACCAGACCTACACGGCTGGTGGCGTAGCCAGTGGTAGGTTGTCTGATGTCGCGGTGCTCCGAGCGTCGGCGCTCTGTGTGGACAGACTGCTGGTTCTCCCCTGCTGCTCCGAAGGGGAGCACGGGAGTGGAGTAGAGCCACGAGGGAGAAACTGGTGCTCTAGCTCTCTCCGTTAGCTCCCCTCTGGGACTATTAGGGTGGTGGTCCAACCGGGCCATAGCGTGGTGTATGTGTGGCGTGGTGTATTGTTTTCCTATTTGTTATTTGTATTATTAACATGTATTTTTATTTATGGAACCACATTAGTGAGTAACTTCTGCATGCTCCCCTGCTGGGCTGCAGGTACTCGGGCGCGTCGCTCAAGTTTTGTTTCTCAATCCTTCCCCCTGCTTCTTTCAATTCATCATCTTATTTGTTTTTGCTTTCAATAAATAAATAAATGTACTACTTAAGAGCACATCATTTATTGGGGGAATTCATTTCATCCACCTCCTTTCATGCTGAAGTTTTAAACCAAGATCTTTGTAGGTTAAAAAACAATGGAATTATTACAGTTTTGGTCAAATCTTAGAATATCATTATGTACAGTCTCACAAAATATAACTAAATCATTTTAGCATTTTTCCACCTGATCTCCTCTTTGTTGTCCTACACTTTACCGGGTCCGGCTCACAGAGGCAGCAGACCCTAGGGAGGCCCAGAGTCTCCAGCCACGTTCAGCTGCTCCTCTGGTAGGAAAACAAGCTGTTCCCAGGTCAGCCTAGAGATAATAATCATCCAGA
This sequence comes from Callopanchax toddi, assembly GCA_006937965.1. Taxonomy (NCBI): domain Eukaryota; kingdom Metazoa; phylum Chordata; class Actinopteri; order Cyprinodontiformes; family Nothobranchiidae; genus Callopanchax; species Callopanchax toddi. Next base: position 460,590 of record SSNR01000028.1, on the reverse strand, counting down.
GTGTCCTGGGTCAGCCTCCTGCTAGCAGAAAATGCCTTAAACACCTCCACCAGGCATCCTGACCAGATGAACCACCTCAGCTCCTATCGATGTGAAGAAGCAGCAGAGCTCCTCACTCTATCACTGTCGCTAACCGGTGACAAAGGGCAGCCCTGGCAGAGTCCACCTCTCGTCTGGAAAAAGGTCAGACTGACTGCCGTCTACACCATCCAGACTCCTCTAGTCCAGGGCCTGAATAGCATTCAACAACATTTTCCATTTATTATGAATCTTTTTCCACTTGTCTGTTATAATCTTTGACTTTGCTGATGCTACACTGGGATTTGTTCTGATGAAAAGCAATAATGATGATTTTTATTCCTGTTAGTATTAGTTGTGAATGCCACTTTGAGGCGGCTTGCCAACTTTGGGTCGGGAGAGAGGTCCTGCCTCAGGTGGAGGAGTTCAAGTATCTCAGAGTCTTGTTCACGAGTGAGGGAAGGAGGGAGCGAGAGATCGACAGGCGGATTGGGGCAGCGTCTGCAGTGATGCGGACGCTGAACCGGTCTGTCGTGGTGAAGAAGGAGCTGAGCCAGAAAGCAAGGCTCTCGATTTACCGATCGATCTACCCAATCCTCACCTATGAGCTTTGGGAAATGATCGAAAGAACAAGATCACAGATACAAGCGGCCGAAATGAGTTTTCTCTGCAGGGTGGCCGGGCTCAGCCTCAGGGATAGGGTGAGGGGCTCGAACATTCATGAGGGACTCGAAGTAGAGTCACTGCTCCTCCACATCGAGAGGAGCCGGTTGAGGTGGTTCGGGCATCTGGTCAGGATGCCTCCTGGACGCCTCGCCAGGGAGGTGTTTCAGGCATGTCCGTTGGAGGAAATACATCTGGCCTTGGGATGATTTGGGGTCCTGCTGGAGGAGCTGGTGGAGGTAATCGAGGAGAAGACGGTCTGTGACTCCCTATGGGATGCTGCCCTGGACTGGTTGAGTGGAAGAAGGCGAGGCGAGGCCATTTTGAATTGGAGCATGTCTGAATGTTATCACGTTTTGGATGTTCTAAAATGATTTCTTTAAACTCCTGTTTAAAATTTTAATTAATTTTCCCTAATCAGCTCCATTTTTTGTCTTTATAAAAGAAAATAATGTATCTAATTATTTAGCTGTAACACGTTATTTTTGTTTATAATCATTTATTCCTAGAAAGCAACATTAAAATAGAAAACAAATTAAATGATGAATGTTTTTAGCACATTATATGTATCCGTATATTGACTGGACTGAATAAAATTAATTAAAGCTTAGTGGACATAATCTAATGAGATTACCAAGCATTTCTAATCCACAAACAGCTCCATAAACGCTTCTTCCAGTAATGTAGCCTTTGAGGCATATTTTTATTGAGCTCCAACTCACCAAAACACTAAAACCATCTCTTAAATCATCCTCACAATCATCACAAATGTCCTGTATTTTTACAAACAAGCCCCTGAATGGTAATGCCCCTGATAAAACATTTAAATGTTTATTTTCCTGTTAAACTTTGGCCAGAAATCATTGTAATCCAGTTAAACAGACACCTATTCTGCTTTATTGTTTTTTTTTTATGAGCAAAGCCTCAGTCTGCTTATCACAGCAGCCAGCAAACAATGAGCGTAATGACAGTGTTTTATCTAATAATATCAGTAGCACTCTCTCTGATACTCCAGCCACCTCTTCTGCCATCAGAGAAACAACATTAGCATTTTTATAGCACAGCTTGTTACACAAATGTCATCGTCAGGTGGTTATCCCTCCATCAGCGTGGGGAGATACACGGATGTATGCTTTGTATTTGGACATGCTGGATCATTGTAGAGGCGCCGTAATGGTCGGAATCAGCTGAAGAGTAACGAGTTCAAATCAAACACAAGGTCACCGGTTCAAACATCCCTCCCTGTACTTCTATATGAAGATTATTTTTTAAATTAAATTCCTGGAAGCTGTGATCAAATGTTTGGGGAAACAATGGGATGGACTTTAATGTCCACTAGTTTATCAATGATTTCTTGCTTCAGCATACAGATGTTTTAAATATTCCTGAAAAATTCAGCCCCTTCCCTTGGTTTCAGGGAAGTCAGCTTCAGTATCTCTCCCAAATGAACTTTAACAAATGGCTTGAGCCTGGGATTGAACGCTGATCTCCTGATCAGTGAACGACCTCTCCTCCCCTGAGTCACGGTCGCCCTAAGTGGACATCAGCGGTCGATTTGGCCCCGCTTTGCCTACAGACATCTCTGAGATGGTTTTTCATGACCCCATTTCTGAATGGACACCACAGTGACGTCAGTCTCTGGTCACAAAAACACTAGAAATAAGTGAAGTCTAACCAAAACAGAAACAAGAACAAAGTAGAAATATCTTCTCATGCAGTTGGCTGTCAGAAGAAAAAAAAAGAGAGGAAAAGTGTCCTTCCCTTTTATAGAATAGTATCATCTAAAACGTCCTCCAATTTTACGGTTGCAACCCATTAAATGGACTGACTGGATGGTGGAAATTGTCAGCAGTTCTTGTCTTTTTACATGCAGATAGCAGATAGTAGGATGGGCTGATTTACACAGATAAAGAATGAATAGAAACCAGCCATTCAAGAACAGTTTGCTGTCAGAGTGTAGTGGTTTGGCTCGCTGATAACAGCCCTCGTCTTGTACAGCTCCATTTTTTATTGTTGCCTCAGGCTGAGCAGTACATCTGTCCATAAAACACAAAGATCAGCCAACACATTTTCATAATCAGTGTCCTGGACGTGACCGCAGAGGACAAGGTTGTTTGCATCTAAACGTTTGTATGTTTGAAGTTTTTCCTTCATATGAACACTGTTTTTCATAAGGTTTACAAAGATGTCTGGCCACTTGGTCCAAAAACCTCGAACCTTCACCCACCCAGTGGACATCTACATCTCCCCCTGTTGCTAACGGTCAGCTGACCTGTGTATGAATTTAAATACTCACAATATGTATCTAGACGACTCATATTTAGATGCACAACTAGCTAGAACAAATGACACAAATATATTAGGGGTCATTTTCTGACACCACTTACGCTCCACCCACAAAATACATAGTCAATGTTTACAAACATTAAAATGTTCTATAGATCTACAGATGTCTGAGTGATTTATGGTCAGCTCTACTGGATTACTGTCTTCAATCCTCTGTGAGGTTTATCTGACTGAGTTTCATAGACTTTCTCACTTTGGGAATCCCACACACATAGTCCATTGTATAGCAGTCTGCACTTTGTGGTACCACTCATCCATTTTTATGAATGCAGAACCACATTATCTAAGTGTGTTGATGTTCTGCTGCTAGTATGAGATGTTGCTTCATCCTGCTGGAATAAGAAGTCTTCAGGACACAAACAGACACTCAGGGAGGCCTCCATTAAATCTGGACTCAAATGAACACTTAACTAAAGTCAGGTTGATTTACAGGGTTTTTTAAAACTCAGTTGTAATTTGATCCCACACAAAGACAGGTAAAGATATGACACATGCTGAATTCAGAACATCTGTATGCTCAAGCAAGACATTTTTTAAGAAAATGATATCAAATGTTTCTGTTAGCTAGCTGACTGTTGACTAAACTAAAGTCTGGTTTATGGTGTTTCTCCACCAGAGAGCTTCACTTCAACACACACAGCGCACAGTTTGAGAATACAAACCTTAAAACTTTAAAGTATTTTAATGACTTCCTGCATTTTTCTCAGAAACTTTTGTAAACTCAATTATCAAGACTCCATGCTTTAAAAATGCATTATATTGATAATTAGAGAACTATACTTTGAGTTTTAGGGTTGCAGGATAATTTAACAGGATCACTTATTCTATTAGATGTAGTCAGGAAATCTGAGACAGGCATTTTCCTGGAAAAAGTCAGAATTAGTGTACATGGCAGTAGATCAATAAAAATCCTCCTCTTAATGGACACTATATAGAAGCTCATTAAATTTGTTATTAGCTAAACAAAACAGTTCTGAGATTTTAAAACTTTTTGTGAAGCTTTAAATCTGGATGCTCACACACCTCCGGATACAGCTGGAAGCTCGGAGTCGGACTGAATACGGCGCTGCAGCTCGCAAATTAATTCCATATACGATGCGTGGCATCGACTAATTACTGGAATTCCAGTTTTTCGCTGCACAAATCTCATTGCATATGTTGCATTTTGCTCTGTTCCTATTTACCTTTCCAAAATGCAGCCAAACTTTAGAGTTTTTCAGAATTTTTAACTCAAAACGCTTGTGGGAGAACCGTTTTGAAAGAGAGGGGAGGGGCGCTCTGCTCCTCCGCATCTCACCTGTCTCACCCGTGGAGCAGAGCAGCAGTGGAGAAATGAAGCGACTCATTTACTGGGACATTTTATTGTAAAAGTACAGACATCTGTACCATGCTTTTTTGGTACTGGTACCTACCGACGGCTTTCGATTGGTACCGGTGTAGTACCACGTTTCGGTGCACAGCCCTAGTTGGAGGTGGACGGTTGGCCATCCCAGATGGCAAAGAAAACAGTCCTGATCATAAATTAACAAAACATGTTACGACCCGGCTCGTTGGGCCACAACATAAAATGGAGACTGAACACAAGGAGATATTTCTAAAAGGTTTTTAATAAAAAAAATAAAAAAAAGGGAGCCATTTTCCCCAATTCTCCAGCCTCTAAGACTGGTGGCAGCTCCAGTGTTGCTCGAGTGTTGCCTCTCCCAGCAGGCTTTATGCCTGCTCTCCCAGGTGCAGCCCAATTAGCAATTAGACCATGCAGATTGCTGCACCATCACACAATGGCCAGAGAAACTGCAGAGGGGCGTAACAAAACACAGCTTTAAATGTGGAACTTTCACTCATCACTCTTGTTGACCTAAGCTTGTAGATCATATTAGTTTTTCAGGATGATACTTGTTTTGTTCTTATTTTCTAAAGTTTACTGTAATGATCATATACAGGTTCCGCTTATGAAAATGATTTAAAAAGCAGCCAAAGTCCAAAGGAAACTTGTGAAAGTCCTTCAGAGCATCTGGAGAGCTGCTGGTCAAAACCACTTTGAAAGTTACAAGAAAGTCTGGAGACTTGGAAGGAAAACAGAAGTGGTTTAAAACCTTTCCACTATACTCAAGCACTACTGACAGTGTCTATTAAAGTATTGCTGAAATCAACACAACCATTAATGCATCCATTACAGGCGGTTCTTAACTTTGTAGGAGGGAGGACTTCCTGGATCGTCCACCAGTCAAACATGTCTACTTTACAAACGGTCACGTTATTTCAGTCAAAGAAGCTTATGTAAGGAAGATGTCTATTTATAGAGCATGTTTACAGACAGATTTAACAGAAAATGTTTTGTTATTTGTTGGTATAGAGTTGGAACAGATGGGGATTCAGCTGAGAGTGCTTATCCAGCGTAATGAAAGCTTACATGACGGCTAGTCTTAGTTAAGTGGACAACATGGAACAGGAGAAGGAGGAGTCAACAATGGTGGAGTGAGAAAATAATAGACACCGATAATGTCCATCGCACATGCAGGTTAATGCTGCAGGATGTAGCATAAAGTCCAATGTGAGATTAATAAATAAACAAACAAACAAACAGCCAGCTGGAATAATCAAGACTCTGACTGAAACCTGATGGAACACAATGAGCAAAAAAGTATTTTTACTGGGAAAAGTAATCAAGTCACTACAGTCAAGTGATGAGAAACAAAAGTGGCATGATGATTTAAAGACGTGAAATAAACAAGAGCATCCTAGTTATCTTACAGGAACTTATATAAAGTTATAAAAACAGAAGAACTTGATCAAACACATCAAACACCAACATTTCCCGCTGCCATTACCCCGTCTCATCATGACCGCAGACAGGCCGGAGACATCAGAGGTGAGAGCGCCTGTAGATCAGCAGCAGACCCCATCAGAAGGACTTGTAAGGGTTTTCTAATGGGGTCAGCCAGCTCTGGCCTCATTCCCATAACCCCAGAATCATTACCAGCCAGCAGCATGGAGTCCATCAGTCCAAAGAGCAGAGTTATTTCTGCCCACACCATCATGCACAATGCATGGGAGATTACAGAGCCTGCAGCCAGACCAGCAGACAGAAACACACACGGTGGATTCATACAAACAAAAACACTAAAATCATGCTCATTACTGCAAGACATTATGAACACACATCTCAGGGTCACGCTGCCTGCAGTAAATAACCTCTCACAACTTCAGGTGTGAGAGACAAGAGCCTTAATGCAACTCCTTTTTCTCTTTGAACACATGCACCAAAGACATCCAGCCATGATGGGATCTTTAACCTCTGCTGTAATGACCATCATGATGACAGAGAGCTGGAGACCAGAGGAAGAAACAACGGCAGCAGAACGATTTTCACACTTCAGGTCAGGGTGAGAGATGTGGGGGACAAAATGATGCAGAGATGGGATGGGAGGTGACGGAGGGGTCAGGGCGAGAAAAACGGGGTGGGGGAGGGAGATTAAATGTTAGGGGGGGGGGGCACGCCAAAGGGGTGTCTGAAGGATAGAGAAGATGAAGAATGAGATGAAAGGACAACAGATTGATGGAGAGAGGAGGGTCCAAATTGAGAGAATAGCAAAGTGTGGATGGGAGAGGTGGATAAAGGGATGAACAGGAGACAGAGATGAAGAGAAGAGTGGAAGGAAAGATTGGAACAGGGGTGGGGAACCTTTACTTGCTCGGGGGGCATATTTTTTTTCTTCTCAAGTCCTCCGAGGGGCATATTCAGAACGTAAAGTAGTGTTGTCCAATTTTATCAAGACAGGACAAAAATCACCAAGTATAAAGTGATGAATGGATGGATGGATGGATGGATGGATGGATGGATGGATGGATGGATGGATGGATGGATGGATGGATGGATGGATGGATGGATGGATGGATGGATGGATGGATGGATGGATGGATGGAGTAGTAATGGATGGATGATGGGTAAATAAACAGCCCATACTGGCTCATTACAGCTGGACCAGAGGTTCATCCTGACAGATAATTGGTCAGCTGGGCCCGCCGTGGCCCGGTTCTGGCAGCAGAGACACACTGACCCCTCTGACACATAACCTGAAAGCTCCCAGGTCTCTCTCTGGCACAGTTGGCTGGACTCAACAGATGCTGGAGGATTATCTGCTGGTTGTGGTCCTCCTCTTTATTTCACTCTCACTCAAACCCTCCGTGTGAGCACTCTGATCTCAGGTCAGAATCGTACATGTTTGTGTCTGAATTGTGGATTTAAATCTGGTGTGATTCAGAAACCTGATGAAACACTTCCATCCTCAACTTGTGCTTCCTGTTCAGAGCCGGCCTCCTCCCCTGAACTCAGACTATAAACTTTTCTAAACGTCTGCTAAAGACTCATCTTTTACGATGTAATTCTGTCTCATCTACTTTGGTGTACTCTGTAGTTTATGGTATTGTTCTTCATGCTTGTTTTACTAACCTGTGTGTTTTATTTGCTCTGCTGCTGTTTAGTTTGATTGTAAAGCTCTATGGTCAAGCTGAGATGATTTAGATGTTTTTAAATGTGCTGAGTAAATAAAATTGACTGTGATGGATAAACGTCAGGAGCTGAAGGCTCTGAATGAACAGAACGACACGCTGAGGATTAAACATCCAACAGCTTGTTTCTAATCAGCTGAAGAAGTTCCATCTACACTATAAGTATTATTATTTATTATTATTTATAAGTTATTATATTTTAATATCAGAATGTTTTGTACATCATGATCTGGGCTGTGCTTCTGTGAGACATTTTAGCTAATAATCTAGTGGTGAACTGAAAACAAAAGGTATCACTTTAATCGTGTGAATCAACCTGAAGCCACATCACTCATCCCTGCTTTTGACCACGTGGTTGTGGCTGTTTGGAGACAGGCTGTTCTCATTCCTCCATTTTGCACTCCTTTTGAAGAATGCCTCGGTTTGTTAAAACACCAGGGACCGAGCAGAGAGGAGGCTTGCTGAAGGCGCTCTGAGATGCAATGCATACGCCTTTCCTTTCTGAACGTCTTTTGGGGATAAAGCTGTAATGCAAAAGGAGGCGAGGTAAAGAACTGAGAATGTACAAACTCAAAAAAATAAATGAAATAAAAGAAAAGTTACAGATTCAAACTCCCAACTCAGAGTGATTTCCATTTATTAAAAATAGCCCCTGACCCTGCTTACTTGGGATTTCTTTGCATCATACATTCCAGAGTTTGACGATTTAAGTGATGCAAGGAAGGTTCTCCTTCAAGATCCTGCAAAAGCCTCCGTATCATTCATCTCCTCGCTTTGCATCTGGGGAGCAGGGAAATCCTTCATGGTGGCACCGGGGAGTGATTTCTGGGTCATGGGATTAAAGAGGATGCAGGGTAACAGAAGTTAGCAGATGGAGAGGTTTCCATAGCGATGGATGAGATGAGTTTTCAACTAGGACATCCTGATGTATTCCAGATGAAAAGTCAGGGACGTGTTGGTAAATCAGCAAAGATAACACTTCATTTACTACTGAAAGGATACATCTGGTATAATAACTTACATTTAACCCTTCAACCACTAGGTGGAGTATATGTTAGTCCTGATAACTTATTAAAGCCATATTCAGTAGCCAGGTAAACAATGTAGCTTTTAACGGGGTTTTTAAGCCTCTTAGCAACCTTACAACATAGTATAGCCATAAATATATTGTGGAGATTAAAAAAAACCCAAAAGAAATCAATAAAGTAGTTGTCTCGCAGTTCTCTAAAAACTTCAGCCAATCCTATCATTTGGACCGAATGATAGGATTGGACAATCCAGTTGTCTGTCTGCCGCATTTCCTCACTGCTTGGATTGGCATTAAATCGCCCGGACACATTTTGGGGCAGACCATCTCGGAAGTGAAAGTGAAAGTAGAAGTAGGACAGAGAGCCGGCGGGTGATTCCATTTTAAGATAAAAATACCAGAGTCCCCCCAAAAAAACACCTTTTCAGCTAGCAGAAAACTAAAAACATTCGGAGGTGAAAAGAGGAAAAGCTGGGGGAATGTTTCTGCGGCTGAAGTTAGACTCTGCTTTGTCACCTTTGCAAACCGTGGTCCTATGTCGGCGGGAGGCTGGCGTATGGATTTTACCCGACGGGAGGGGTGAGTTCACCGAGATGTGTTTCTGTAAAATAGCTAGCGAGACCTCGTTTGTTTACCTGGCTACTGAGTATGGCTTTAAAGCCTGAGCTGAGCTTACCTGAGCAAAATAATCTAAAAAATATCTTAAATTTCTGAGGATGTTTCAATAGACAGTTAAATATTACTGTCAAATAATATTAATGCTTTGATATTTATATCATCTTTACCTTACTTTTAACAGTCAAACATATACCCTAAAATCAAACTCAAGGATTTCCAAGGTGAGTTTCCATAATGTTCCAGCACATTTCACTGGTGACTTTAAATGTGCTACATCAATAAAATGCATAAACACTATTTACCAGTTGATCTACGTTCCAATCCTCACCTATGGTCATGAGCTTTGGGTAATGACTGAAAGAACAAGATCACAGATACAAGCGGCCGAAATGAGTTTTCTCCACAGGGTGGCCGGTCTCAGCCTTAGGGATAGGGTGAGGAGCTCAGACATTCAGGAGAGACTCGGAGTAGAACCACTGCTCCTCCATATCGAGAGGAGTCAGCTGAGGTGGTTCAGGCATCTTGTATGGATCCTCCTGGACGCCTCCCCAGGGAGGTGTTTCAGGCATGTCCTGCCGGCAGGAGGCCCCCGGCTCGACCCAGGACACGTTGGAGAAAGTACATTTTCAATCTGGCCTGGGAATACCGTGGGGTCCTGTCAGAGGAGCTGGTGGAGGTGGCCTGGGACTAGTTGGGATGCTGCCCACACGACCCGGACCCAGATAGGTGGAAAAAGACGAGACGAGACTAAATATTCACGCACTTTCAAAACTAAAAAAAAAAAATCTACTTCAAGCATTTTCAAGGATTTTAGGCACCTGAATGATCCAAAATGTTACCATTACTGCCCCAAATGCATGCATAAAAACAATTTTTATTATTTTGCTTCTTCCTTGGTGTGTTTGTTAAAAAGTGATTTAAAGATAAGAGCACCTTATTCCTTGCAGAAGTGCATATCAACAAATACCCTCCAGGATCAAGAGGTCTAAAATAAGATCAGCTCATCAGATCATTTATGTCACAATTTAAAGTAGCATCATGGAAAGACCCTGACTGACTTAGAGCCATGTTTGTGTCTAGTGAAGGCAGTTTGCTGTGTTAACTCTTAAATTGGGTTGATGCCAAAAGAGAATCAGTTGTAGCCAGGGTCCGAAATTAACAGTCGCCACTCGCCAAATGCGACCAAATTGCTCCACTTGGCGAGTAAAATTTGGAGCGTCATCCGCCACATGGCGAGTACATTTTTGCACCAAACTAGTTCTGTTTATCAGTCCTCTTCGATGGATTTCTGTGACGCTCCTCTCATGCCTGCACACGACGTACGTGAAACGTGACAGTCGCACCCGGCGTTTCCACCTATCTATTCACTGTTCATCAAGGCAGCAGCAGTTAGCTTCGTGCTAAAGCTAGCAATGATATGTGGCGGTTTAGAACTGGAGTCAGCCAGTCTTCAAAAAGAAAAGTAATGGAACTATAAGAGAAACCACCAGGACCAGTGGCAACCAGAAGATTTAATGAAAAGTGGCGAACTGGAGGTGGCGGTGGAGATAATGTTCACGCTGGCTACAGGGCAACAGGTGTTGTGCAGAAGTCTGTTCCCCCATGTCGAACCGCGAGCTTCACAGCACTTCTAAAAGATTTCTACAACAAGTAGTCGTGTCAGAGTTGATATTTTATTTAGTTCCTAGTAAATAAATTAATACATATTTAAAATTGAATTTTTTTTCTTTTTTTCTTTTGTTTTAAACACTGACAGAATCGCTGAGCGTTTTATCCGCTTCCTACACAGGTGAACATAGTATTTCAGGGGAGCAGATTTTAGCACAACACCGGAATCTGCGCAGATGAGAAGCTCCGTTTTCCTCCAGTACGCTAAAAGACCCGTAACAACTCACTGGTCCTAGGAAATAAGACGATGAAGGGACTCCACATGAGGCTGTAAGACTGTCAGAAGCAGGAAGGCAGATTTTATGGAGAGAAAACAAGGAGTCTGACTAGATTTCATTAAGAGAGTTCATTAAAAACATTTCTAAAAAAATAAAATAAAAAATCAGAGATGAGTAAAAAGTAGTTTTTATTAATGACTATTTAATTAAGTTGTCATTCCTTTCTGTTTGGATCTAACATAATATAATATTATAGAATAACGTGTTTTGGGTAGATCTAAATCATTTAGAATTTTGGCCGGTAAAAAATATGTTTGGCCGGTAGATTTTATCATCTACCGGCCAACTTGGCCGGTGACTCAAAAATTTAATTTCGGACCCTGGTTGTAGCTAAAAACCTGGGTAGTCTGAGAGTTCCATTAATCTGTCCAGGTGTTCATCAGATCTTATGCTAAAGCTAATGAAAATCAAATACTCACACTGGCAAAAACATCATCACATGCCCTTTTCCTTTCAGTGGAGAGAAATAATGATCAACAGATGTGCAGGAGAACATCTGGATCCAAAGAGACAAAAAACATCCATCACACTGACAAAACAAGCTGCAGAAATGTTTCTGCAAAAGTACAGATTAATCTGCATCAGGTAAAAAAATCTGGAGCATAAAATGTTCAACAAGTGTTTAGAAAAGTCCCAGGTAAAAAAAAATGCAGCATCAGATAAATGCAATCATTTTTCATGCAACCAAAAATGTAAATAAATCTACTTTATCTCCATCAATCAGACATACTTTGAATTAATTCAAATTTTCAATACATTTATCTCTTTTTTTTTTATTCACTCAAAGCCCCAGCAGACCTGAGATGTTGCTTCTTTGAGAAACGTCGCTCTTTCCTCGCCGAGGTAAAGCGCTGCAGCCTCTTCCCTTCTGGGCTCTCCCATGGAGCCAGATTGCTGCCATGAGTGGGTGCAGCTCTGCAGGTTCCTCCTCTCCGGGTTGGATGAGATTCTCCGAGAAAAGACTGCAGTCTTGCTCTGGTCCTCATGGTGATGCATGTTAATGGAGGGGGTCAGAATCTCAGGGCACATCATGATGTGATTAGGATTCAAAGAGATTGTAAATGTGATGATGATGTTATCATCTCTGCATCTTGATGAATCGCACTTTTATGGATTTATTTTCCGCTCAGTGCGAGTCCTTTTAGATCTGCCTGCTATGAATTTTAAAGCAAAGAATCACCTAATGGCATCCTGCAAAGTAAAAGTATGAAATCAATAGTCTTATTTGTTTGAAATGAATGGTTTTGTACAAGCTGTAAGCTTTAAAACCTATAAAATACTACATTACAAATAAATGTAATAAAAAATACGAATAAAGGTCAACGAGCTTCACTTTAGAGTTCTGACTTTTACTTTTCTGTTATTGATTAATGTTTAATGAATTATTAACATGTGGGAATTGATCTGAAACAGTCAGATGATTCATGATACAAGGGAGAAAATAAATCCTATATTTTAAGCCAGGTTATATAATTAAGATCCATTTTTTACATATATTATTCCAGAAAGTGAAACTTGTGGAACAGAATGTCCATTAGGTTCTGGTTCTACTGAACCCGTCAGTCAAACACAACGTCTGACTGGAAATAGGAAAGAAGAACAAAGTCTTTTATATTCTGCGTTTTCACAGGTATAAATAAAGCTGAAAGCAAAGCTACAATTAACGTTCTCACGTGCTAAATGTGTTTTGATTTCATGCATAAACATGAACATTAGCAGCTCTCTCTGTTTGTACGTTTGATTCAGCTGAGAAACATTATTTCACGTTGACCCTGGTGCTTGTTATTACCCTCCAGCTGAGGGGTGTTTTCTACCCCACTCTGAGCTCCTCTCCCTTCAGTCTTTGTCTCCTCTGAGTCGCGAGTGAAGAAACATCCCTGATGGATGACGTGTCATTTCTCCGGTGAAGGGTTAGAGAACACCAAAAAGGAAAGGTACTCCTCAGCTGCTATCAGCTAGCTACAGAAGGCTGGGTGGCGGTAAACCTCTTCCCCTGGGTCAGGAATAAACCGCCAACCTGACAGCTGATGGCACGGCGCGCAACCACGAGGTGAAATTAGAAATGTTTAGAGGGATGTGCTGGACTTGTTGAGGACAAAGCAACAACTGGATCAGAAAACCGAGCTTCAGGCATGTCGGTAAAACATTTTGTAGGAAAAGGAGCAGATTTTTAAAGGGACATTTCACTCATCCTGAAGTGGTGTTCTATCAGTTATTTATCTACAGTGAGGACCACACACCTATGACATCACTCTAAGTGGGCGGGGTCTCTAGAAAAAGGAAGTAGTCCAAGAAAGTGACAAAACTTTACATATATATATATATATATATATATATATATATATATATATATATATATTTATATATATATGTATGTATAAGATAGACTGACCTTATGAATGTGACATTTCTCCTAACTACTGGTCCTGTTTTATTCTAAACGTTAAATTTAAATGTGGACATTTGTTTAAATGTCCAAATATGTCTGCACAATCCTATGTTATACCTTATTTTAATTTATAATTTTTAAAACACTCAAAAAGTCATACTGATGTGTTAGAGCTCTATATTACCTCAACATAAGAACATTTAGCTTGTTTTAACTGAACAGTTTGAACCACTGTGGCAGCAAAAACAACACAAACTAAACAGTCTCATGTTAAATTATAGACGTCTTTAAACAGGTAATAGGGCATTCTATTGCATCAGTATTTGAGTTGTTTAAAACACCTGAAAGTTCGCCACTAATTTGTCACTCTAAAACACCAAAGTTGTTTTAAACCTTTTAATGGGTGAGTAGTAACATCCACTGACATTCAATCTGACTTCACTGCATGAATCATCCTATAAGATGTTCTATAATATAAACATATTACATTTTATTTGCATCTTTCTTCTATATTCATGGGTGCATGTAACTGGCCCGCCAGTATGCATGCACACCAGATATCATGCATGCATACCAGAACCTACTGTCCAATAGTCAGTACTTTAATATTATCAGAACGTGGAAAAGATGACATGTTATTTATGCACACAAAACCATTTAAAGAAGTCTGTTAGAGACTCAATCTGACTTGGTTTCATTCAGGAGATCTTAGTTTTCAGATTTCTGGATCAATTTACTATTAGACTATTAGATCTCTTTGGGTGCATGAAAATACAATTTATAAACCAAAATGTTCAGTTGCTGCACAGCAGATGAGTGCTTAGATGACCTCTGAATCATTTCAGTGAGAGTCCTGTAAGGTAAAACATCCTAAAATGACCTTTTATATTGTCACCAATCTGCAGCAGTGCCTCTCCTGATCTGTCCTTCCTGTAGATCAATGCCTGATAGATCGCCACTTCAGAATAAACCACTTCTTTTTTCAAGATTTCATAATAAAAACTGCCCATTTTCCTTTTAAACAGCCTGATCTAATCATTTTGGTCCAACCCATAAACTCCTGTAGGTTTGTGAGCGAGCTGACAGCGAGGGTTCAGCTCTCCTCTCAGCAGACGGGTTTTAGTGAACAGATTAGGCCTAACTGTTCTGTGTGAACTCTCAGTGTGTCATTGTGCACGCTTGGTTCAATCTGTTCTATCTGCAGATGTTAATGAAGCAGAACTGTCAATAAATACTGATATAAAAGCTGTTTAGTCCTCATTAAGTCTGAGACGGGAATATTCTACAGCTGACTGATGGCCCTGTTTGGGTCGTAGACGGGAAATCAACCAGGTCAGGATATAGAAGCAGCTCAAACCTGAACATAATGCAACAGCAAACAAAGTAAGAGAAAAGATAAACATATAGAGGTGTAAGACTTGAAGGTTTGGGCCGTTATAAATGATAAAACATATATTTAATGCATGAAGGCAGCTGCTGCTAAACCCATCCTCTCAGCGCTCTGAATAAACCCGACCACAGAGAGAAGGGATCCTTCTGGCCTTCAGAGGACAGACGGAGGAGGAGCTGAGGAAGATGAGAAAAGATTCCGCAATCGATACCTGACTTCTAATTCCACAGCTCTTGTTTTTAATGGATGGGCAGAGTCACAGCAGAGCGGCTCACTCATCCAGAACCTTCTATTGAAAAGGTAACAAGACCCTCTACAGAAGAGACTGCTTTCTGTTATTACTTCCTTCTTCTGAATACATGAAAGGAGCCCTGCATGCCAACCACAGATGTGTGTATTTTATCACAGTCCAGGACTTTATTTAGTAATCTTTATTAAAGACCAGAGGGAATGTCAGCAGGTTTCAGTTTAATGTTAAAGTCAACACGTCTAATTCCTCACATTTTACCAAAGTCTGTCTGTGTTAAACGAAGGTCAAGAGAAAGAGGTCTTTTCTGCAGCAGACAGCGCTTCATTATCAGGAAGGTTTTCACCCCCCATCCTCTTAGTCCTAATTCAACATTATGCATGTTCACAGCAGGACAGAGGGATGCTCAGGTTCTATTTATGATGCAAGAAGGAGAAGAGCTTTAACAGTATCTCACTTTAACAGTGACGGCATCATGTGCATCCAGAGGAACATCTCAGAAAGCTAACATTATTTACAAGGCAGTCAACAAACCTGTGATGTGAATCATTTAGACCTTAAAAAAGAAGTTTTAGTGTCAGATAGTTTAAAAACTTAATGATGTGATTTTATGAAACTGTTCTGGGTTCAGCAGACACATGTTTCACATTTTTTTATGAAAATTTCATCTTCACATGTTTCCTTTTCTTTGTGTTGGATTAGATTTACAAGTGGGTCTATAACATGGTTCTGGATCTAGTTCTACTCAAGCTGTTGACTGGACCCTGTTTTCTCTCCATGATTGTCCCCCTTTGTGTCCCAATAATGACTTCATATTCCAGCAAGACAAAGCAAGATCTCATAAAACAGTGGTCTGCAACTGGCATCTGCCCTCCAAGCCTTACAAGGACTTTCTGTTTTTTTCTTGCATCAGTGTTTGTGTGCAGCCTGCATGGTCTCTAAACTATAACACTAAACATATTATAAAAGTTGAATTGGGTATCAAACCCACACTCTCCCTGATGGGAGTCCACTAGGCTACGACCTGTGTGAGGTAATTCATCAAGTTATAATGGTTATAATGTTTATTTTAGCTTTTCCAGGTTGATATGAGAGCAAGATTGAGTTATATTTATATTTCAAATATGACAAACTACTGCTTTCACATCAGCAAAATGATTGTATCGGTACAGTTTAAACATCATCAGCTCTTTGCCTTTAAAATCATGTTCTAGGTGCCTTTTTACTTTGAGCACCGACTGCTCTGCACTGCCTACCCAGCATGCACCCCCCACCCCGGCCCGTGAAAACACTTGTAAAAATGTATGTGGCCCTTCCAGGTTATTAGTTGAGGAACCCTGTCATACAAGCTGTAGGAAGACGATGAGTAGCACTAACTTCTCCAGACTGCAATACAAAGGACTACTGTCAGTGGGAATCATGAAAGGCAACATGCAGAAAAAATTCAGAGAAAAAACTTGAGGCAAAAATCAAGGAGCTGAGAGTTCAGTTTGTTCAAATGCCAGCTGACCACTGACTCAAGAGACCTCAGGAGAATAAAATCCAGAACCACATGGTTTGAGACCCAGATGTTTGGAGCCAGCAGATGTTAAAATCCAGCCCTGTTTTTATCTTTTGCTCACACAAAACTTGAAAGAATGGACTTTGTATGGAGTGATGGAGAAATTGTCAAAATATAACTGTTGTATTTGTGACCTCTGGATTATGTGAGCTTTAAGATTCCTGCCTGTTTCCAGGCCTTTTAGGAAGTACGCCTTCAGTTTTTCACCTATAGAAGTCTAGAGAGACCTTACTGGATACAGCGATGACCAATCACCTGATGAGAGGTCAATACACTTTGCACAAACAACAACAACAAAGTCCACCTCCCCACAGCTCAGCTAGATCCAAAGTCACTACATCATCAACCGAAGATTAGGATGCTCATGATGGTGAGAAAGCTAACGGAGCATAAATGATGCTAACTTGTGTGAAAATGGACCCAGAGTGGAGAGCTAATAAAAGATGTTCATAGATGAAATAAAACAACAAACAGTAGCAGATAACAGAACAGAGGCAACAGCAGGATGAAGAGAAACTGAGGACTATTTATGCTGGGAGGATGATTACTGACTCAGAACAGCTGAGCTGATTAAATGATGCTGGAGCAGTCTGAGGGACCAGGGGGAGGCTGAGGATGAAACAGAGTGATGGTGTCAACGATACATACTAAAGGGTGGGGGAACGAGTCATGTTTTAAAGCTGTTATCTGTAAGAGAGTTAAGGTTGTCTTTAAATTCTAGAGATACATGAAGGATGTTTGTTCTGAGGGTGTAAGTGGATGGTGGTAAAACACCTTTACACTGAAGGCCACTCACAAAAAAAATGTAAAAAGAAGAAACAGATTAAAAAGACCAACAGGAACTTAAAAAACTGTTAACAAAAGAAGAAAATAACATCAAACATAGACAAACCCAAACCCCGTCCTGTAGCCTGATGGCCTGAGGCGAGTTGAATCATTAAGTTAAAGACAGAGCTAAACTAAAACTGTAAAAACGTGACTTTCCTGTGCAGTGAGGTCTCTACATGATTTACTGGATGTTTGTTGGCTTTATTAGTTATAGTTTTATTTTTATTCCTAAAGAAAATGTGGTATCTATTATTACAATAAACTGCCTTGAATGAAATGTCTTGTCTTAAGACTGAATGCATCTAAATAAATCAAATAGTCTCCTAATAAATCCAGAAGTCTGAAAACTAAGATCTGCAATGAAAGCAAGTTAAATTGAGTCTTTAACAGACTTCTTTAGATGGTTTTGTGTGTTTTTTCCACTTTCTGATACTGCTGATGGTCCCTTATTCTCCCTGTTACAGAGAGGCAGAGCTACATCAGGCTGCAGGACTGTGACAAAGAACTGTGAGGACACTGTGTTAATTAATTCATGTCCCCATTAAAGACCACATCCTGGCTCTGAAACTGTCCTGAACAAACACGCCAACCTTCCACCGAGGCCAGGTTTCCTGACAGACGACTTTAAGTTAACAGCTCGTTTTAAAATATTCAGTAATGTATATAAACGGGAACCATTAATGTTTAAAGAGCACATTGTAAGTACTATAAAAACTTTCTACTCATTCCTTCAGCTGAGCCTTAAAGCCATAAAGCAGCACTGACATGCAAATATTATCCTCCATTTTTCAGAGCCATTGGACCTATGGATATTCACACTTCAGCTGCAGATAAAGCCAGATCTGTAATTTGGCCGACTGTGTGACTAAATAAGCCTTTAGCAGCAGTTAAACACCTCAGATTCTCTCCTTTGAAAAAGCATAATGGCACCTAATATAGGAGGGTATTCATGTGGTGTTAAATGGGCGCCTACACGAGGAAGGCTCTGCAGTTTCTTCTCTGAATACATTTCATGATTACACCCTCCTAGGGGGGTGGAATCTTCTGCCTGAGCTGCAGAATGCCAGGAACAAAGGTTTCAGTTTCACCTGAGCCCCGTTTACTGCCTGACGAAAAACACTGGTTTACAAATCAGAGGGAGGAAAAAAGAGTTTACTTCAAGTACATTAAGTTTGTTATGTTCTTAAATCAGAGTGATGTGAAAACCTCTCTCAGGATTCAATGGAATGTAGTCCTGTTAGTGGCTAACTGTGAACAATAATAATTCATGTTTTTAGTGTCATTTATAAAAAAAATAAGTTCTTGTTTTAACTCTTTGTAGACGATCGTCACAAATTCAAATGTAACCACTTCAGGCCTTAAAGCCACCAGATGGAGAATCAGGATTCAAAAATCTGCAAGTTCCAGTCTGCTGCCCCCTGGTGGGGGATCTACAAGTGGAAAGTGTCTATTTTATTTCTTCATTACTGTTGTGTTGTTACTTTAAGTTCATATGTTAGAATTGTTAATGTTTTTGAACTTAGATCTTTGATTTTGCTAACTTGGTGTTGCCACCTTAAGAGAGACAGGAAGTCAGCAACAGGATGTTGTCATTCAGGAAGTAAAATGGAAGAATCTAAGCATGCATGCTACAGAGAGATGTTCCTTTGTTAATCCAGTAACATCTGCATACATCTTACGCCTTTGGTAGCATCGTAGGTATGTATTGATTGTATATAGCATCATCTGCAATATTCTATCATTATTTTTTGGAAAATGTGGCATTCTGTGAAAGTTAAGTTTATTCTGTGAATTTATCATTGACAACACATTTATTTGACTAAGTTCATGCAAAAGTCATCATAAATAAATAAATTAGCATATAAATAAGCAGTTCATTGTATCTAAAACATGCTGTTGTGCATTTAACTTAAAGAAAACTACTGAAGTTTGTGTTAGTGTAAAACTGTTGATTTAATTCATAGAAATGAGTGCATTAACATGTTTTGTGGTTGTTAAAAGCAAATATAGAGCTGAATATGCTTTGTATGTTTCAGTTTCACCCTCTTTTCAACGTCATTAAACCTGTGGACGAAGAGTAAAGTGTCTTCAGAGTCTTGATGTTAAGGAGGCGTTTAGCTGACTGTCAAGTTATATAGAGCACATACTGTATGATGAGGGCAGCACAACTGTCCTACACTGTCAGAAATGAAAGGACAAGAATTGTACCTTTTTTGTCACTGGGGTGGTACCCTCAAGAGTACAGTTTTGTACCTTTAACTGCAGGGTTGTATCTTAAGGGGTACAAATATGTACCCTTTAGGTTACATATTTGTACCCTTTAGGGGAACAAATTTGTACCCTAAGGTACAGGTGTGACTAGTAAAAGGTACAAACTACAAAGGTAAAAATGTGTACCCCCAGTTAAGGTACAAAATTGTACCTTTTGAGGGTACCATTTTGAACCTTAACTGGGGGTACAAATTTTTACCCTTGTAGTTTGTACCTTTTACTAGTCACACCTGTACCTTAGGGTACAAATTTGTACCCCTTAGGGGACACATATGTACCCTAAGGAGTATAAATATGTACCCTAAAAGGTACATATTTGTTTCCCTTAGGATATAACCCCCAGTTAAAGGTACAAAATTATACTTTAGAGGGTACCACCCCAGTGACCAAAAAAGGTACAATTCTTGTCCTTTATTTCTGACAGTGTATTGTTATATTAATTAATTAAACCTTGACGATTAAATTATACGTAATTTATATCCCAGGCTTTAAAAGGTTAATGTGATCTACTGAGTTCAATCAAAGGCAACTGAACTTTTTTTTAGTTTTTTTCAAGACGTTTTAATGTGAGGGTTCACTGGTTTTTACCAAATTCAACAATATATAATGTAACATTTCTTGAATTCTTCTGACACAAGTGTTTTTCTTTATGTGAGAGTGCACCTGCACTGAAATACATGAAACAAGAACAATTTTAAGGACTTTTTGAGGTGTTTCAAAAAGTCAGTAACAAGAGAAACAGGCAGCGAAGCTCCAAGGTTTAAATCTGGGGCAAACACTCAATCCACCAGGCTACAAAGCTCCAAAAAAGATATGTTTTCTAAAGTTGAACTTTAGTTACTTCCAACGCAGAAGAAAAGCCTTTGTGTTCTGCTCTGTTAACAGCTGTATGGAAAGCCGTCAGCAGAACAGAGCTGGAAGCTGGAAGACGGCGCCTCCGTCAAAGGGGAGCTCTTCCTCTGACTCCTACAGACAGGACAGAGTGGCAGAGGCGCAGGGAGTTCACAAAGCAATCAGCAAGTGAGAGCAGGAAGACCGGCACACTGAGAGGATGGCTCTAATGGTGCGGTCCTTCTGTCTGCTGGAAACAGAAGCTCAGGTGGTGCTGAAGGATTGTGGGAGAAAAAACTGCTAAGAGAAACTATACCCGCTTTCACAAGTCACACCATGCCGGCAAATCAGCGCAATACTGCCACCACGGTGTGTCTTATGAAAGCACCGTGGCGGCATGGCGATGCGGCAATTTTGTGCCGCCACGCTTGGTAGTAATATTCCCGCAACGTTGGACTTGTGAATGAAGATTACACCTTGGCACAACAGAGGGAGGAGTCACTAATAACGTGGCAAAAGTGAGCCGACCCCCGACCAGAAAAAGTATTTAAAAATCATGTAAACATGGGAAAGTTGTCGCGCATTTGTAAACCCTCAGCGGAGACGGCAAACTGGAGCGACACCGAGATCCGGGAGCTACTGGCTGAAGAAGAAGTTGCCTGTCTGTTTATACGAGCGCTTCCGTCTCACGTCTCTGTACCCTGCGCGTCGACAGCGCGAAGACCGCCCCCATACCACCTTTAAACCGCCAGGAGAAATCTTTTGTGAAACGCACATGATTGCGCAACATTACCGGCACGGTCTGACCACTTATGAACGACCAAAGGCTCCCAGATGCCGGCTCAGGTTCGCAGCAATTTGCCGGCATTGTTTTATGAAAGCAGCTACTGAGTTCAGTCCACCAAGACGTTTCACTAAAACAAGGACTCAGACTCAGGCCCGTGAGATATTTAGGTTCATTGTGGTTTTAAAGGAGGCTCAGAGGGCAGAATCAGAGGATCTGTGAATGGATTTCAGAATAAAATCCTAAACAACAAAAACTAAGCTTATAAATCTGAAGCACAAGAAAATCTCAGGAGCAGGAATCCAGCCATGACGATCAACGAGTCTCAGTATCAGAACCAGTCAACAGCAGGGTGGGTCTCAGAGGAGAGAGACTGAGGACTACGTCTACAGGGAGAACCAGGTGAGCTCAAAAATAAAAGCACTGGGGAAACAAAGACTCAAGGATTAAACATAAATCTAGCTGATTACAGGAAAAAAACCAACAATAATAAATAAACCAAAAACTCCAGAACAGAACACAGTGACACATTCTGGATTTGTTTGGTTTAGTTTTTTCTTTTCTGGGTTTGTCTTTAAAGTCTGTAAAATTCAATATTTTTATATGTTTGAACTGTAAAATGCTAAAACAGAAGCATCATGTAGACCTTTATGACATGATCAAAATGATTTAGGATGTCAGATCTTCAGATTCCCCTCATTTCTAAACAGCTGCTGCTATGATGCTCCACCAGCATTTGCATAGCCTTGAATCTGCAATTTTCACCAACCACTGCAACTTTTTCGCAAATCTGACCAATCATCATCACCAATCATCACAGCCACTCAGATACATTTTTTACAATCTCCATTGCCTCGAGTTTTGTTTACTTTCAGTTTTTGAGCCAAGCCGCTAAACGCCGGTCGGTTTCCATCAGATATTACTACTAAAATAAGAGTAAGTCAAAGTATTACACAAGAGTGGTGTAAAGCTGTTCTGAACCAAACAAAAATTCATGGTGGATTGCATAAAAATCATTGATTGACAAGAACTTTTTGACCACAAAGCATGCAGGAGATTGTCTGAAAAGAGAGGAGAAGACGGGGGCTGGGGGTCTGATACGAGCGTTGAAAGAGACAAGGAGAGTTCTGTTTAATGTTGGTATTTGGACAATGTGAGAAACTATATTTAAAAAGAACTGATCTGTGTGCTGAACTGAACAAAATAAAACCTTAAACAAAAAAAAAAAAACCTTGAAAAATAATCACAACTTTATGAAAAATGTAATTGTAGCATGAAACAATCACATAAAACCATCACAACTTCCTGGAGGAACATGGTGACATGCAACATTTAGAGGGAAAAGACAGAAAGATGATATATAATGATCAGGTAAATGATCACAGTCAAGCTGGGAGGAAATACAGAGAGGAAACAAACATCAGCTGAGCTGAAAACAGAAAGTTTCAGTCAGCTTTACAAAATCAAACAGGAAGTAAGTCCAGGATTCAGAACTTAGAAACAGCTAAAAACACCTGAAAACAGAACAAACCTGAAGTTAGATCAAGATAGTAAAAGTTAAACTACTCAAAGAATCCAACTCATGTTAGGAAGAATCACAGAAAGCCTCAGAGCTGGGCATGAACAGATTAGGATTAGCATCTCACTGATGCCTGGCTCTGGTGGTGATGACATCATCAAACAACAGCCTCTCCTCACCGATCCAAACCCACAGAACCGCTGGTCATCGGAACCTCAGAGCACAGATTAAATACAGCTCCATTATCGGCTAAAAGTGCAGCTTTCTGTCCTGAAGCACTCTGGGAAAGCACTCATTTAAGCTAAATGGATTGTCAAATTTCATTTAGCACCGAGGAAATGTCTTTCACAGCGCCACAGTTTTACCAGGAATTATGGTTTCTACACAAAAGCTGAATTTTCTGACAGACTTCCGACCGCAGTTAGAATTTAAATATCCTTTTCTTCCCTCCTAAGCTGCCATGAAATTTAAATAAAATAAAAACAAGCACTAATGTAGAACTTTCTACAGATGGTTGTTAGTTTCTCTACAGTCAGCCCAAGGTGGTGCTGGATGGAAAGTGTCTGTTAAATGATTTAACACATCCTTACTGTGCGTGCACACTTACTGTATTTATTCTAAACCACTCTGAAACAAGTGCTCCTTAACATGCACATAAAGGACATTGTCCTGTGGGCATCGTGAGCTCCTCGATTCTCAGAACATGTAGTTTGTTTCTCTATTTATAACAAACTAAATCCAGAGTTTTAAGAATTCAACTGAATTTGAGAGAAAAAAAGCAAAAAAACCTGGGACAAAAAGCCTCACCGGGATGAAACAAAGACCTCTGAGTTTTACTGCTCTCTCCTGACTTGCATGTCGGTCCTAACTCTTCATCATGGAGACAAAGGAAGAGATAAAGGGACTCTCGTATATCTCCCTCCTCCTCCTTCATTCCAGCAATCACTGCTGTCAGAGTGTGACAGATTAGCTCTTATCTCACCATTACCGTTTAATGACCCGGGCCTTACATAGAGACACTCACCCATGACGCTCATTATATCAAACATGACATTCAGAGAGCGCTGTGTGTGTGTGTGTGTGTGTGTGTGTGTGTGTGTGTGTGTGTGTGTGTGTGTGTGTGTGTGTGTGTGTGTGTGTCAGATAGTGAATGTCCTCCTCTTTGTGAGGTAAACAGGTCCACCCTAGAACTCACTCAGCTACTTTTCTAATTGGCTGTGGGAATCTGACCAACTGGTGCTCCTCCTCATACACACAACCACACCAAACACACACAACAATCAGTGTGTGTGTGTGTGTGTGTGTGTGTGTGTGTGTTCCTAGCCCTGACAGTAGAGTGAAATCTCAGTCCATTAAACGAGCGATGTTTACTCCCTGCCACCGCTCTGTGCTGCATTGACAGGAAACTGACTCCCACAAACACACACACACACACACATGCTCATAAACCCACAAATCTTTTGCACAATTAATTAACAGCAAACAATTCAAATACAAGAAACATTCAGCTTCAGATGAAGAAACAAACAGCGCCCATAAACACCAGCGTTCTGTTTCTGTCTCTCACTAAAACCCGGAGTACGCGCCAACAGAACGTCTATTTTTATCTCTGCTGACAGTATCACTGTTCACACCAGGCCGAGCCTCGTAATTGGCTGCCATCTATCCCTTCTCTCCACCTTTTCACTGTCTAATTCTGTTTCTCCCTCTCTCTTCTCTTACTGTTGCTTTGATTCCAGCTGATACTTCACGGTAACCCTGGCGAGTTGCACACTCGCTGCTAAAGCTGAGCTTCCATTTTCTGCCTCAGCGGGAGCGCTGAACTACAGTGGAGCTGAACGACAGTCTGTTTACTCTGAGGACAAACGGGACGGAGGCCAAGTGGGGGGGGGGGGGATTTAGAATGATGCAGTAAGGAGGGGAAGATGGGATGAAGGCAAACGAGTGTTTGAAGTCGAGAGAAGAATATATTTATTTATTTCAGGTTCTTTAACGTTGTTATGCAGCACCTGCTGAGGAGGAGGGTTCTCATCCTGACTCTTATTTAGGTTTTGTTAACAGCTCAGTACCGAGATGCTAATCCAGTCACCCTATAGATGTGTTCAATCCTGGTTAAATGACACTCTTCTACAGTTACAGTGCAGTGAAAAAGTATTTGCCCCCTTACAGATTTCTTCTATTTTTGTTTTCTTGTCAAAATTATTTCAAATCTGCAAACAAATTTCAGTATTCCTGATAACCAGAGTAAATAAAATTCAGTTTTCAAATCCAAACTAAATAGATGTCTCTTAAGACTCTGAATGGAAATGACCTTTTACACCCTCATGTCAACACCAGGACTCTGATAGCGCTACAGATCAGTACTCGCTCTGCTCGGTTTGATAGTATATCAGCTCGCCCCCGCACGGTCGGGGATGATTCTTGACTGGCTTCTCAGGAAGCGACCGAACAGATGGGAGGCACCTTAAAAGTGCTGCGAAAAAGTCCAGTTTTGGCCGGTGCTCATGGGGAGCCAACTCCATGAACGGCATGAAATAATGTGTCACATGATGCAGGAAGCCGTTCTGCAGCAGCAGCGGGGCTGAAGATGCAGACAACCTCCAGGCCAATCAGAGGCTTGCACTGTAGGTAATCGTGAGACTTCAGTCGACCAATCAGTCCACAGTGGACGTGCTGTGTGGCCCCGCTCAGACCACGGAGGAGCAGGGCTGAGAAAAAGTATGGGCTCGGCTCCAAAACCGGACATGTGGGCCGTATCTGAAAGGTTTTGGCCGGACCAAGTAGAGTAGAGCAGATGCTGGTATGTAAGGGATTTAAGGTGGACTGATCAGGGACAGATCCCTTCAGAGTGGCAGGTATTTCATTAATCATGTATTATATTATTAATTCTTAAACAGGTTTTACTGTAAAGTACAAATCATTTTCTGCTCCAGGCTTTCAAATTAACTTCCATCCATCCATTTTCTTAAACCGCTTCATCCTCCACAGAGGGTCACGGGGGGAGCTGGTGCCTATCTCCAGCGGTCAAGGGGCGAGAGGCGGGGGACACCCTGGACGGGTCGCCAGTCCATCGCAGGGCCAGATGAACTTTTAGAACTGAAGTTAACAAAATAAGATGTCAATCAAATTGTTATTTTAATGAATACATTGACTCAAATCATTCAAAAGGAAGACTAGTAAATATCCTGTACTTGTAAAGGACTTTTATCAGTCTGAGGACTCTCATAGTGCTTCACCCCACCATTCATAGACTGATGGCAGTGAGCTACATTGTAGCTCGCAGACCGTCGGAAGCTGGAGTCACCACACACAATGTGGCACCACCTCCCGACCACCACAGTGGACGAGGTGGGTGAAGGGTCTCCAAGGACACAAAGTAACCCAGCTGGAGCTGGGATAGAACCGGCAACCCTTTGTTTGCCAGACGGCTGCTCTACTAACTAAGCTACACACTGCCCCGCAGCACAAGAAGCAGCCAAGAAAAACGACCCGTTGATCCTGTAACAGCTAAGTTAGTAAAGTAGAGGTTTATTTTTATAGCGCATTTCACAGATAAACATCACAAAGTGCTGTACAATATACCGGTAGAATAGGATAATCATTTATAAAACAGTAAAACACATCAGTGAAAAACAATAGTGAAGACAAAAGTTTAGAGAAAATCAGAAATATAAACAAACAGAAATATAAATAAACAGAAATATAAACAAACAGAAATATAAATAAGCAGAAATATAAATAAACAGAAATATAAACAAACAGAAATATAAACAAACAGAAATATAAACAAACATAAATATAAATAAACAGAAATATAAACAAACAGAAATATAAACAAACATAAATATAAATAAACAGAAATATAAACAAACAGAAATATAAAGTATGAGTATAAACAAGTTCAAAAGTATAAACAAAGTCCTGAGTATAATTGAAATCCGTCTATCTATGTGTTCATTGGGGAAAAGCCTGGTTGAAATGGTGAGTGTTCAACTGTTCTTTTTAAACCTCCACAGTGTCAGAGATTCAGAGTCAGGTTGGTCCACAGTCTGGGAGCCTGACCCTGAAAGGCCCTGTCCCCTCTCGTTTTCAGTTTGGTGTGAGGAACAGCCAGCAGGTTTTGAGATGTGGATTTGAGGTTACATGAGACACTGTGTGGAGATAGAAGCTGATAGGTAGTTAGGAGCCTGTTCATTCAGAGCACAAGTACTTTAAATTGGATTGTGAATTCTACAAGTGCCAGTGAAGGGACTTTAAAAACAGGGTGATGTGGTCATTTGAGACCTGAACTTGTGATGGCCCAAAGAATGACTGAATGCTTCTCATGGCAGACCAACTCCAACCTTGTGTTCAACACTTGAACCTCCTAAGACCCAAACTCTTTCATGGCATACATGTTTAATTTCTCTGATTGGGCTGATTGGGACCTGATGAATGTAAAACCAAATAATTCTCTTATTTCCTGATGTAGTTTTTGAAAAAAATGGTGTCTACATATGAGGTCTTTGTAGAGCAAAAACTTGCATAGTGGTATAGACAACTTAATGTGGACGTCCAGGTCCTAGAGGAGGTTTAAAAAGATCCTAAATCAAGCTGAATCGGACCATAACCTGGTGAGGTCTTTCTTTATGAAGAGCTGAAACCAACAAACTGGAGGAAAAGATACAGAGAGCTGAGAGAGGAGGAGGAGAACAGGGTTCACTCAAACAAAGGCCCCTAATTTAATAATAATGTGTGTGTGTGTGTGTGTGTGTGTGTGTGTGTGTGTGTGTGTGTGTGTGTGTGTGTGTGTGTGTGTGTGTGTGTGTGTGTGTGTGTGTGTGTGTGTGTGTGTGTGCGTGCGTGTGTGTGTGTGTGTGTGTGCGTGTGTGATGGACAGTGAAATGGAGGGTAAACCTACAGAGGCGTCACCTTACAGCAGTCTCCATCTGCCTCTCACTCACACAGCTCTGCAGCGCCTGTGAAATCCCAAGTCTTAGAATCCCGAAGGTGAGTGACACACACTAGCACAAACACACACACTAACACAAACACACACACACATCTGATGGCCTTTGAGAGATTCCCCTCTCAGAGAAGCCAAAGAGCCTTGACACCCTGAGTAAGACAAACACTCCTCCTCCATCAGGAGGTAAAAATCTCAAACGGAGCATCAAATCACCATCGGTTCTGACTGTGTTCTCAAAGCAAAAGATATCCAACATATCTGCTAAGATTTTAATTTAATTTTGCGAATGAGTTTGTGTTTGATGCTCTGAGAGGTGGACCTCGCCCACACACTCAATCTGCTTTTCTCTCACTTGTTAAGACTCTGGCAACACACACATTCCTCCTGAATCCTTCTGCACCATCCGTCAGCGCGCCGTCACGTGTGACCTTCAACTGGAAGAGGAGCTGAGACTTTGGGAGAGCGACGGGCCACATAAGAGAAACAAGCAGAGGGATACATCAAGTAGCAAAACAACTAAACAGGATGAAGGTTGAGAAGCAAAAACACCAACAGACAGAAATGAGACTAATGAGGAATGGAGTGATAGACAGAGGTGTGGAAAGAGAGAGGCAGAGTCAGATGTGATGAAGTCTGGATGAGATGAAGGAACTGACATCTGTGTTGAACTTTCTCTGGACTTTAGCCGTCACGATTCGGCGGTTCTCTGGAGGTCTGAGACACAAATGCTCAGACTCATTCTAAACCAAGACTTTTTTCTTTTCTACTTAATTCCTTCACTGTCAGCTCACATGTGAAAGCTCACCATGGTGGCAAACTCTAAATTGACCTGAGTCTTTAATTTCACCTCGCAGTGGATCATCAGTGTCCTCAGAGGTTTGTAGGGTTCAACATGTTTCTGCTCAGGGAAGACCATTAAAGTCCAGCTCTGAATTATTACTAGGGCTGTGCAATATGACAAAAAGATCAAGCATAAAGTACTGGTATGCATTATGTTTAGGTGGCTGTGCAGCTCTGGTTATTAGGATGTTGAAACAAACAGCAACTGAGATAATAGGACATGAAACAACCAGGTAATATAGCCTTCTAACACATCAGTGACTTTTGTGAGCAACAGTTGTTTTAAATACCAGAAATTAGCTGCTAATTTGTCACGAATCTGCTTAACAGTGAGTCAACTTCATGTGTCTAGTGACTCCACATCCTTTGAGTGATGTCATCTGTGGGTATGTTTCTTACAGTGGATAGGATATTTAACCCAAAAGTGATTTTTTTTGTCTATTGCCATATTCCTCATAGTTAGATGGGTGGGCAAAAACAATTAGTAACCAGCCCGGTTGTTATCCTGATCCAGCGGTGCTCCTTTAGCATTAGCTTAGCGTAAAACACTGTAAGTGAATGGTAACAACTAGCATTGTTGAGAAAAAGGTAATTAAAATTCTGCTCAATAATCATATCGACAGAAGTGAAAATGAAAAGTAACATGAAGGAATTGCAGGTACGATTTTATACTCGGGACTACTTTATGACAAAGAACAGCTGTAAGTCTCCGCTGAACGGCGCAAGGACATGACGCAGCAGCTCCAAAGACGCCTACGCCCGTAAACACGTATCCACATGTTGTTTGCAAACCTCAAAAAAAGAAAAGAAAAACAACACAAAGGCATGAGCTGCACAGAGATTATCTTCAAAAAACGTTTGACTTAGTAACCAGTAGGGTTGGGCAATCAGACGAATCTATCGACCATCGGCGATTGGCTGAGCCCATCGTCGCCCATTTCTCAAGAACGATTTATTCGTCCCACTATAAATTATTTTCTTAATGAATAACTATGTTTGGTGGTTAAAGTAAAAGGATAAAACCCATGCAAAAATACGTAATAAACAATGCTCTTTTTAAATGTTTCTCACAAACTCGTCCCGGCTGCAAGCAAAGTCTGTCTCCTCCTCCTCCTGCCTCCGAGAGCAGCCAGCGGTGATATTTACTCACCCCCCCCCCCCCCCCCCCCCCCCCCCCCCCCCCCCCCCCCC
>SSNR01000028.1:413234-430654 GCA_006937965.1 Callopanchax toddi | reverse complement strand
CCCCCCCCCCCCCCCCCCCCCCCCCCGTGGCGGACAGACAGAGCGGCAGCAGCTTGTGTTCAGAAAATGTATCTAAATAATAACCATGTCGGATGGGAGGGAAACGATCAGAGACTGACTTTTTTCCAGTTTAGTCGTGTTTATGGGTCGGCTACCAGTGCTGGGAATATTTAGCGAGTGTAAGACTGGTCCGGTGTTCATCTGTCTTCAGCAAAGTACGAAACAAACAACAAATACAAAATGAAACTAAAACTGAAATACAAATAAAAAGCCCCTTCAGTGAACGTCGCTTCCATAAAATACATCTCCGCCGCAGTTTGATGTCTTTTTGAGTGATTTGGTGACGGAGCTGAAGCAGCTGATATCACAGAGCTATCGGCTGCTGCTAACTGTGTTAGCTTAAGTTAGCACACGCAGCAGGAGTGTAAATAAATACTAGTGGAGCTCTTTGCTGGCACTATACGTCTGTTTAAAGCCAAACTAACCCCAAATAGGCGATGTTGTGTTTTTTGGCAACTATTTTCCCTATTTTGGGACTTTTAAATTCTAATTTGGTAAATCCAGTCATGTGTGTTTACATTGCTCCGCCCGCAAATATGTCAGTCACCTGCGTGAATAAATCGCCCATCGTCGATTTTTGGACTGACGGTGGACGATTGGGAAAAAGTTACACATCGCCCAACCCTAGTAACCAGTATTTACGGACGTAAGTGTCTGAGGTCTGAAATAAGTGACAGAAGACAGAAATATGAAAAGATGCTTAGAGTTAGAGGTCAAAACATTTAAACCTCTAAAAACACATTGATAACATAAACCAATCATTGGAATCCAATCTAATGCACCAATCAGCTGATTTCAGTAGAAAAACATGAATAATAATCCCTCAGTGCAGACTGGCAGGTGCAGTGCCTTTCTATGTGACAACTCTTCACCTCAGACGTCATGTTCCTGAGCTTACCACTCCAGTTTAAAGTGGTCCCTGTGCTCCCCAATAAACAACAACAACAAACTCAACTAAACTCTAATATGTTGACAAAAACAAGTCTCCTGGGTTTCCAGCTCAATCATTCTCTCCGCTGCTGGAAATTTTTCTATTAGTCTGACAAAGAAAAAGGGAGGGCGGTCCCTTATTTGGGCAGCTATGTAGGCCAAACGCTTGTGGTCTATTTTTGAAAAGCTTAACAACAACAGTGTTTTGGGGAACAAATGTGCCAAAAAAAGAAAAAAACTCAAGAGAAATCACAAAGCGGAGAATTAATTAACACGTCTTCACAGTGGATGTGACTTGTGAGTGAGACTGTTGGTGGAAATTACAGCAGAACAAAAACAAATTAACAGAAAAACCCAACACTGGTCCAGAATCCTACATTTGTACCGTTACTGTAATACTTTAACTACCTGAACTTTGAACTAACAAGTACTTTATACGAAAAAAACAAAAAAATACTATGGCCTACAATGGCGTCCCTCCTTCCATTTGCATTTCTATTTTCATAAGCTTGGAGAGTTACAACCAATTTTTTTTTTCAAATTAAACCTGAGGAGTTTTTTTTCTAATCAAACAAACAAAAAGAGCAGAGAGTCAAACAGGATCTTTATCCACCTGTTCAGTTCACATTGATCAGTCTGTTGGAATTTATTTATTTAATCTTTGTATTTTTGCCTTTACTAGGGGGGGGGGGGGTCTGGTCATAAAGGCAGACAGGAGTGAGGTCAGTGTCTTCCTTCATGTGTGAGACACGTGAAGTGTCTCTCTGTTTTACTGTGGACAGGAGGTGGTTTGAAATAATTTTGTGCAACTTTTTTATCCTTTTAGAATTTTGAGGGATGAAGCAAAAAAAATCTATGTAAAAACATTGTTTTGTGGTTTACTTGCCTGTATGGTGAATTCTTTGGGTATTAGTACATACAAGTGGAAGTTTACCATGTATGGGTTGAAAATACTCCATGTAATGTTACTTCAGATGTAAAAATGTAAAGGTAAGTTCTAGAAAATTGTTCTATGGAAGGTCACAGCGAGTGGGACTCCAATCTAATGCACCAGTCAGCTGATTTCAGGAGAAAAAACATGAATGTATAGTTATAAACCCTCAGCACAGACTGGCAGGTGCAAAGCCTTATGACAAATTTCCATCTCATGTTCCTGAATTTAAAAAACACTGAAGTCAGTATTACAACTAAAGTACAAAAAATAAAACCATTCAAACTTTTAAATTATCTATCAACAAAAAAATCTGGTTTAAAACTTCATATTTATGAGAACTATATTATCATCATATCAACATGCATTATCTCAATGTCTCAAAAACATGCTAAAAATCACAGACAGATTACATGAAAGGAATATCTTTGGTATCCAGATTTTTCAGAATTTTGGGGGAAATTTTCATTAAAAAAGACTAGAATGGAGGACCTTTAGTGGTAAAATCCAAACATGTAGTTTTTAGAAAACAATCATCCCCCTTCATCTGATAAATATTCAGAAAATTAAACATGAGCAGCAGAATAAACACTTCATTATCAGGATCAACAACAAACTGCATCTGAGCCCCACGTTGAAGTGAATAAAGAAAACGTGTTTTATTGTAACCACTAGAAGTGATGCAGGGCTGCTTTATGAGGATGAAGTGTGGTGAAGTGAATGTGTTCAACAGCTGTGCTGGAAATAAATAAATCTGAAAATAACAAACAGGCTAATGATAAAGTTGTGCTTTGATAATGCAGACGCATCCATAGAAAACCTCTGAAAAGTTGTTTCAGGTCAGACTGTTGGTAGAGAGCCAGGTCTGACCTGCAGACACAGGATCTGGGTTTAGGTTTAAACAGCCAAATGGTCCAGACAGCTATCAGCTCTGTGTCTAAACTGACTTTAGTTCTTGATTTGTTTCTTTATGACTGAAAGTTTGATGTAAATCAAAATACCTCCAGCTAACGGCTAATATAATAACAGCTAATAAAATAACGAGAGCTAATAAAAAACCTTGAGTTTACTTTAGCAGTTTGTTTAGGTTAAGTGATGTTTGGGTCGTTCTTATGTAGTGTTCTGTTAGTTAAGAACCACGCCCACTAGTGACATCATTCAAAACAGGCAGAGTCTCAAGAAACAGGAAGTAGTTATCTGACCGGAGTAATACTTAGTGTCAAATCTGCATATTTTTAAGCATTTAAAAGATTTCTCGCTCATAAGAGTCACTCCAGTGTGTAGTAACAACAAATTACCTGTTTATAGACCTATACAATTTAGAATGAGACCGTTTGTTCAGTTATTAATTACAAGGTGAATGTAAATTACCCTCTTAATCTATTAGCAATCACTCAGTTAATAACTAATCTACCAGGTAATTACCAGAAAAATGATATTACAAATGTATCTAAAATATTGAATTGTATTTTATTTGCAGATGACATAACTTTTTTTCATGCAAGTGAAAATGTAGAACATATGAGAGATGTAATTCAAACAGAACTAGAAAACTAAAACTGGTTTAATGTAAACAAACTCTCTCTCAGTCTTGATAAAACTCATTTTATGGTATTTGGTCCAAGAGGAGCAAATATTGATATGTCACTAGTTATAGAAGATGTTGCTTTTGAAAGAGTGAGGGAAATTAAGTTTTTAGGGGTTATTATTGATGAAAACGTTCCCTGGAAGCCACATATTAATGGTGTGAAAACTAAAATAGTAAAAACAATTTGTTAATTGCATAAGGTAAAGACTTCTCTGAATAAAAATGCTTTATTTATTTTATATAATTCCTTGATTGTTCCATATCTGACTTACTGTATTGAGATCTGGGGAACAACATATAAAACACATACGCGACCAGTTTTTCTTCTACAAAAAGAGCTCTAAGAATCATTACTCAGAGTAGTTCTACAGCTCCAACCGGTCCATTATTTGCTAAGTTGAGAATATTAAAGTTTGAAGATGTAGTTGGTCATAAATACTGTATATTAAAATTGGTTTACAAAGCTCACATAAAATATTTACCAAAAAATATCCAAATGAAATTTGAAAAAAGGTAAAGTTGTTGTAACTTAAAAGGAAGTGAGATATTTCTAAAGCCTAGATGTAGAACTAAAGTGTTGGATAGATGTGTTTCCATGTATGGAGTCGGGTTATGGAACAATCTGGAATATGAAATGAAAGAGGTCAAATCAATTAAAATGTTTAAA
Organism: Callopanchax toddi; assembly: GCA_006937965.1. NCBI lineage: Eukaryota > Metazoa > Chordata > Actinopteri > Cyprinodontiformes > Nothobranchiidae > Callopanchax > Callopanchax toddi. The sequence goes on along the minus strand of SSNR01000028.1, from coordinate 426,478 downwards.
AAGAATGTTCAAAAATATGTTCAAAAATCATATGCAATAATCCTGATTGTACTTTCTTCATTTTTCTTTTCCCTGTATTGATCAGCAAAGACTTGTAGTTGATAGATTGAATCAGTATCTGAAGTATTTGTTTGCACATGGTTGGCAGCTGTCTTTCAGTCATTTTTATTAGTGAACATTTTATTTTTATGGTTATGGATTTATTTGCTGGTGTAAATGGGGCAGAACATATAGAAGATTTTCTTCTTTCTGCTCCTTTTCATTATAAGTTGTATTTGTTTAATAACATCATGTTTATTTTATGAAAAATGAAATACATTTTATAAATAAATAAATCTTATTCTATTAGCAATTACTCTGTAAATAATTGTAATTAACAGGTAATTACCAGATACATTATTAGTTAATTACCCTCTTAATTTATAAATAACTGTAATTTACCAGGTAAATACGAGATAAATAATTATTACCCTTGTAAATTATTAATGATTACCCAGGAAATGACTCTGTTTTACAAAGTGATTTCCAGATCAATTCCTACCTAATTTGTAATTATTTGTAATTACCAAGACATTCTCAGGTTGGTACCTGGTAATTAGTGGACAGTACATTTTTCTGTTTTCTGGACACTCCTACTACAAACAGCAGAAATAAAGGTGCGCCCGCTCAGCGCATTAAGCAGTTATTTCACAGAATGACTGTAAATCAGGTGCTTATTTGTGTTGCAGTGGTTGGTGTTTCTGTTCCTGCTGTGTTGGCACAACATCACTGAATGGATTAAAAAAAACAGTAAAAGCCACATGCAGTGCTTCTGGAGTAAGTGAGGCTAGAACGGAAATGGAATCTGCTGATTAGGAGAGACTCCCAGGTTTTACTGTCAGAGCATTTATTTAAATAATAAACCGTCTGCTGGAAAACAGCTCACCTGCTGCACATTTAACAAGACAGGAAGAGAACGAGGACAGAAAGAGAGAAAGACCACAGAGCGAGGTCAGACGAGGCAAGTGGGCTGCCTGGTCGGATGGACAGATGGATGAGGACACAGATGGGTGAGGACCGTGGATGGAGGGATTGGGGGTAAAACTCCAGGCTGAGAGATTAAACAACAGATTAACTCTTCTCTCAAGCAGGATGCTGATTTTCCACTACAATTCAAACCTGGGTGATTCTGACGGCCTCTTGCCTGGTTTTTCTGTCAGAGGGGAGGTTATGTAAGAGTTTCTCACAGGTAATGAGGAAAACTTCAAGAGCTCAGCTTTAATAACAACCTCGAGAGAAGAAAACAGTCTGCGTTAAAATATAAAGTTAAGGAAATATTTCTCTCGTGAGAGCCTGCAAAGAGAGAAAAAACATCTGGTTCACAAAGCAGGAACTGCATGTAACTTTAATGATGGACATACTATAATACTTTCACTTACTTTACAGTTTTAAAAAATATAAATACAAATAAATCATATCTGGTTTTCTGTTAAAATCCACAACTCCTGGCTGCTCGCTCAGATTTAAACCACATTTCAGGAGTTATTGTGAACTTTTGTATTTGAGAACATGAAGAAAAGTTTTCCCTGCATGTGTGTGTGTGTGTGTGTGTGCACCTTCCCAGTTTAATCAGTCAAAACTTTTGTGATGACTCACATTTTCGACTTGAATGTGTGTTTACAAAGCTCTCTGTGGCGTCTGAGGGAGAGAAATAGAGCTGCAAATGTGTCACAGGTAAGAGAAGACGGGGAAGGCATCAAAGTAGAGGGAAAGTGTGGAGGTGGAAACTCGCAGCCTCTCTCTGCTAATGGGATGTGAAGCACATTGTAATACTCACATAAAAACCAGTCGCCACAAATCTGCATTAGCACACTCTCACTGCGTTTGACTCCTCGTGTCTGCTTTCTGTTTGCTTTATAACCCAGTCAGCCTTTTGTTGACTGGAGGAGGAGAAGTCCTAAAGGTCTGTCCATCTGTTTCATAAACAGAGACATCTTCATCCATCTGTACCAGTCTTTCACTCATCTCTGGTAGAGTTTATCACCTTTATTAAAACAACTAAGACCCTTAGTTTTTTTGCAGGTACTGCTAGAGACTTTTTATATAAAGGTAAATGTTCTGGAAAACATTTAAATAAACAAACAGGCTGAATAATAGTTGAATTGATCTTTAGCAGCACCTGGACGTACGCAACGGCTGAGAGGAGAGAGCAGCTTTTAACAGGTGAACATTGGAACAGCTGGTTGTACGTTTATATCAGAGTACTCAAGCAATCAATGGATTATTCAATAGAACATCGGGTTACTAAAATATTCAATATTCCTACCTGAGTGGAAGCATCCTGCAAGATTTCACACCAGATGTGTCATTTCTCAAATTACAACCATCTAGTTGTTCTCAGCTTTTGCCTGTACCCGGGGCCAAATTTATTTCAAAAGTAAACAAAGGTTCTGAGATTATGTAGAAAAGACAGCTTTAAATATGAAGTACTCCTCATGTTACCAAGAGGAATCACAAATCAGGTTTGAAACTTGAATCATTCAAGTTAATATCAGGAAACTTTAATATTACTGTCAGTCCATGTCTGAACTCTTACTGTGATGTGGACAAACAGTATGGGACTATGAAGAAGTGGTGATACTGTGAAGGCTGCTCGTGATGGGAACATCTGAGTAGAGGATGGTAATGTTGGCAGTGATGGTAACTCCACTCAAGTGCTACTAGCAACAGTTAGCTTCTAGCACAATGTGCTGTAAATGTTTCCCCAGAGTTTAGATGTGGTCAGATAGTTGTTGTACTTTGTGTTGTAGCAGAACATTAAAGATCCCATATTCTGCAAAATTCACTTTCTAAAGATCTTCTAACAGTCATATCAGACCCAAAGACTGTGTCTGAGACCCAAAAGTGTTCAAATATTTTCACCATTTTCACTTCCTGATTCTCATTTTGGGGAAATGTGTTTTGAGATAATTCTAAATCTTTCCCCTGCAGGCGTCAAGAAAGGAAAAGACCACTCCTCTCTAGAGGACAGAGCCAATCACGAGCACGTGATTGGAGCGCTCATCCTCACAAACGTTAGCAAACAGTCATGGTGACGCTACGAGCAAAGCACGGCAGTTGATTCGTAGATGGTTGATCAATGAGCACAAATGTCTTTTTTTACTCCCTTCATCTGAGACCCTGAAAACCCACTGACGTCTTAGAAGAGAGATGGGCGGGGCTTAGAGAAGCTCAGCTCCCCAACTGCCCTGCCCATTTGAAAGGAAAGTTTAGCTTCAGGAGGTTGAATAAGGGGTAGAAGAACAACAGCTGCACTTAAAGTAAGGGTCAATTTGACCAATGCAGAGCTTTTACATGTTATTGAGATGTAAAGGAAATGATTCAGAGTGAATAGAGAGTGATGAATATGGCATCTTTAAGACAAATAATTTGCTTTGGGTGAAAGAGACAACCTAATGTCTGCTGCTGAAGACAAAGAAAGAGCATTTTCAGAACATAGTATATCAGTCTCAGAACAAAGAAGTTGTTTATTGATGATCTGAAGAACAAAATCTATAAATATATTTCCTAACCTCCAGCCGACAGGCTGTAGGTCATGCCTGCAACAATAATAGGGCCTGTGTAATCATTTTACTGTGTGTTGGACCACACCCATGTTTCCGTTTGGCCTTGGATTTGTTGTTCACTGCATTTTTATTCACTGTATCCTGCTAAAGAAATTTACTAAACCTGTGACAAATGGATCCAGACCCACAAAGGAGGACTGGGCAAATTAAAGAGGTGAAAACAGCCCAGCTGGTGCTGAGCTGGAGCTGTCCATGGTGCTGAAGCTCACAGACATTGCTGATGGAGCTGTCCTTAGTGCTGAAGCTGTAGCTGTTCATGGTGCTGAAGCCCAGAGTTTTGCTGCTGATGAAGCTGTCTTTAGTGCTGAAGCTGTAGCTGTCCATGGTGCTGAAGCTTCAGGCCATCTGAAACATGTCAGAACTCAAGGCAGCATATCGGAGCTGTCCATGGAGCTGCAGCTCACAGCGTCACTGCTGAGCTGGAGCTGTCTGTGGTGTGGACGCTCCGGGCCATTTGAAACGTCGGAGCTCAGTGCAGCATGTCTGAGCTCCCCGTGGTGCTGAAACTACACTACCTCCATCCACTGTACAGACACCAATGCTGAAGTCAGTCTATCTGCAGTCTGAACGATCCATCTGCTTGTTTCAAACTATCCATGAATGGCAAGCAGCTCCTCTGATGTCTGAAGATATTTTTGGATCGATCCTTTAGATATTTCTGTGGAACAGAAGCTCTCTTAGTGAGGAGCTGCTCCTCCCTGCTCCTACTACACCACCTCACTGTCCTGTAGTGTTCCTCTCTGCTGTGTTTCTTTGTGTCTTGTCTTACAGCTAACTGACTACATCTATAAATAACTTTTCACCATCATTTATTGCTTTTGTTTTTAGGTTTGACTTAGATGTTTGCACATTGGGTGGTCGGGGACACTCATAAGTCAGAGCAGCTGTCTTTTAACATGAAGCTGCAGTTTTACATATTAAGTTATTTTATTCATCCCTTCTGCATCCTCCCCCAGTGCTTCTCAACATGTCACTCTTTTGCTGAAATCTGTGACCTCCTACTATTTTGATTCCCTTGAATGAGTCCTCTCCTCCTACCCTCTTCTCTCTCGTCCTCTACAGACCTCCACCATCATCCACCCACTCTCCTTGTTCCTTCTCTTCCCTGTCTCACCTCCCCTCCCCTTCACTCCAGTGTTCTCATCTTCTGGCCTCCTGCATAATTGATGTGGCTGTAACGCCAGTCAGCTAGAGCGGCCATGATGAGGCAGCTGTGGAAACAGAAAGTGAGACAGATGCAGAGAGAAAAGCGAGAAATGCATTCAAGTCCATTCAAGCGAGCGCCCCATGCAGCGGCAGATCTCTGTGGATGTTAAAGGCATGAGGTTCCATCAGAGGGGCGGGGCTTATTGTTACAGGTGAAGTTTGCTTTTCGGCCTAATTTCAAGCATTTTTTGTTCATGAAATATACAAAAAACGTAAATCAACGCTAAACCAGATGTGTATTTCTTTCCACAGATCCAATAAGATCTCACAATCAGTCGTTGGTGTCAAATACACACACATACACACACACACACACACACACACACTGCATCTAGTTGTATGTTTTAACTTGAAGTCAATTTTTGCTAAAACATTTGGAATATATTTAAGAATAAACACAGTCTCATCAGTAATATCTCATAACGTAGAAGGTGTGTAATTAGGTCTAACTGTAAACTAGGAAAACACATTTGGCAGGTTCATCCTGATCCTTTAATTCAACTCAATAATAACACTGAACTGAAACAGTTCTAGGCGTTCACTCACCAATAACTTTCATTTACTTGTTTTCTTTATACGATTGCAGCAATTTTATTTTTCAGCTAAATCTCATAGAAGGGATCAAGAACACCAACAGAAAAAGCCCTAAAACCCCAGCAGACTGCAAATTAATGATGTACGTTATTATCATGTTAATATTGTAAATCAAACCCAAATCCAATTTATTGAAGCAACTTCTTACAGGTTCCTGATTGATTATTTCTATGATTAAGTTATTCTGTTTGTTCTTTTCTCTGTTGATGATGTTCATGCTGCTGTAGCTCAGTATCAGTAATTGGTCAGTTGAAACAAACCATCTCATGATGAATCACTGAGGTTTTCAACCAGGTAACATAATTGCTGCAGTCAGAGGACTTTCTCCTAGAGACTCCGCCCACATTAAGTGATGTCACTGCTAGGTGTTGTCCTCACTGTAGATAAATAACTAATAGAACGCCACTTCAGAATCACACAAATATCTCTTTAAGTGTTGCATTTTGTAATTCAAGAGTTTCAGACAAACACCACAGAATGTTTATAAATATAAGCTCCGCCCCCTTTTAAAATCTCATGCTACATTGTTGCCACTCTTCAAAAACGTGTCTAGATCCACCACTGGATATCAGCTAGCCTAGAATAGGACAACAGCTCCCACCTCCTAGACCTGCGTAGGGCCTCCAGCCCCCAAACGTGTTATTATACAGATACATCAGTTTTTAACGTCTTTGTATTGATCAAATCAGATCTAATCATCCATCACATCAAACATCTGCAGGATGCTTTGTTTCTTCAGGTTTCAGGTTGTAAAATGGACCTGCTAAGGAAAGCAACTCTTCTTCTGCTGCAACTCAGAGCTCTCTACAGCGCCACCTGCTGTTAAACTCCAACAAGTGAAACCAGTAAAAAGTATTCATACAGTGAAGGTGAGTTTCCTCCATATCCTGTTAAGTGATGTTCTAGAAATGAGTTCATCATGTTTCAGTATTTATTATATAGAAGGTGAATTATGTTGCTGAGTCGTTACATAGTGGTAAATCTCTGCTGCCTGGCAGATTTTAAGGTTTTAGGGACTCAGACTTGATTAAAGTGTTTTAGCATTTCAAACAGGACTTGCTTGTGAGCAGCCATTTTTCAATAATTAGCACAAAATTAGACCAGTTACCTGACATAAAACCATTCCCAGTTTTTTTTTGTTTTTTTTTTTGCATTGCATCTCATTGTATGAATCAAATTCACATTGAATCATATTGCGATTGAGAGCTGAATCGTTTCAACTCGGTTTGAGCTGCTCATGAATCGGATCCCTATCGTATGTGCTGCAGGCCAGAGCAGAACAACCCCAGAGATGTCAGTCAGAGAGCTGCAACAACCAACGCTTCTCACGGTCCGCAGAGACGCAACAGAGCGCCATCGGTGTGCGGTGTTTTTTTTTTTTTTTTTCAGATTTCAAATAAATCGTCTGCAGATTCCAGCGCAGAAAAGCGCAGTCAGACACAGAGTGAGGTGACGGCAGGAGCCTGATCAGATTACGGCGATGATTCATTTCCTGCAACTAAGAATAAAACTATTGTTGGCACCGCTGAGAGCTGGCATCCCCTTGTCAGAGAGAGAGAGAGAGAGAGAGAGAGAGAGAGAGAGAGAGAGAGAGAGAGAGAGAGAGAGAGAGAGAGAGAGAGAGAGAGAGAGAGAGAGAGAGAGAGCCAGAACAAGTGCACAACAGAGCTCAGTCCCACCGAGCATCCTCCGCCATCTCCTCCACCCCGCGTTATTAACAGCCGATCAATCAGCCTTACCTTCATCGATCTCAGCTCCTCTCCTCTTCTGACCCTTGCAAATCAAAAATCCCCCTGTCCTTGCATGCACGCGCGATCGGTGCACTAATGGATGAGTTAAATCACAACGAGAAGCCCCCAGAGGCTTCGGAACAGGCTCGAGCAGCTTATCCCAACTCCTGCTTCCCCCCTTCGCTCCTGCGCGCTCATTCTCCGCATCCACACACGGAGACGGACGGGTGGGTTGTCTGGACAGTTATTCTGTGTGCGCGCACAGCCAGCCAGAAAGGGAAGAACCGGTAATCAGGTGTTTGGTCGTGCACAGGCACGAAGAGCTCTGCCGTGCACGGGAAATCAAAAAGATAAAGACAGAGCTCCAATTAGCGCACCATGTTTCCAATTAACGCCACTCCAATTTAAAGTAACAGGCTCGCGTGAGCTCGTGCCATCCGTGTCCCCTGGGGGTGATGGAGGTGTGTGTGTGTGTGTGTGGGGGGGGGATCCAAAGCGAGATGAGGCAGAGAAAAGTGGCTAAACAGCTTTAATCCTGATAACGTCCATCTCCGGTGCAGAAATCCGTGCGCAAAAAAAGCCCAAACAGGAGGCTGGTTGTCCTTCAGGAAAACCCAACCTTATCTTTAATCCAGATCCTCCACCGGCTTCTGATCTCCTCCCAAAAAAACACGCAGCTCCTCCACCGGTTCCACTACATTCCGTTAATGTGCGCGGATCCGTCCGTCTCCACGCAGGACTGGAGGCAGCCCGTGGCTTTTTTAGATTCTCGGCCCACGGGGACGAAAAGCGCTGGAATCCTGGATCCGTAGCAGCCGTCCGGGCGGTGTCCAGCTCCCTCCTCCGTTATCAGCGCCGCGAACTCGCAGATTATCCTGAAAAACAAACAAAAAAAACGCGCTGATTCGAGGAGATTAAATTCGCAGCCAAAAGCAGACGGTGAACTTTAAACCAGGAGAGACCGAGCTGCGGGTCAGAGGCGCGCAGACTCGCTGCATACCGAGAGTCGCGTTTTTTTTCAGAGGGAAAAAACGGAACCAGCCCACCGTAGCAGACCGGGATAATCCTCACCGAGGCTCCGAGGCGTCATATCCTCCGTCCGGTCAACACCTCCCCCTCCTCTCGCTCTCTCTCTCTCCGTCCTTCAGTCACACCAATCCCCCCTCAGCTGCAACGCGATGGTAAAGTTTGGGATTCACAATCTGATTCTGCGCGTTCTTCCTGCAGCTTGGAGGCGGATGTGCGCGCACGAGGACGGCTGGTGCGCGAGAGGGGGAGAAAAGAAAAGACACACCCATATTTTCTGAACTCTCCATCTGACTACAGTCTGTTTAAATCAGAGAAGCAGGTTCATGTTAACACAATTCATCTAACCGACCCTAGGTCCGAGTCAGCTCGGTCTTTTTGACAAGTCAAAGTCTTTTGACTCTTTGAGGTGCAATTCCAAGTCAAGTCTTCAGTCTTTGTTCAGAGACTCTAAAGCACTTTACACTAGTCAATCACCCACTAACACACACATTCACACACTGATGGTGGTGAGTTAGACTGACACAAGAGAAGCTGCCAAACACCAAGAGTCATACTAGACCCTCTGACCTCCACCAGACCTCTGACCTCCATCAGACCCTCTGACCTCCACCAGACCTTCTGACCTCCACCAGACCCTCTGACCTCCACCAGACCCTCTGACCTCCACCAGACCCTCTGACCTCCACCAGACCTCTGACCTCCACCAGACCCTCTGACCTCCATCAGACCCTCTGACCTCCACCAGACCCTCTGACCTCCACCAGACCCTCTGACCTCCACCAGACCCTCTGACCTCCACCAGACCCTCTGACCTCCAATAGACAAGGTGACTCTACAGAAGCTGATATCAAACCAGTTTTTTGGTTCTCAGGCAATCACTCCTTCTGCTTGCACTCAATGTGCAAGTCCAAGTCAAGCCACAAGTCACTGAGGTGCAAGTCCAAGTCAAATCTTGAGTTTTTGAGGTGCAAGTCCAGGTTGTTTATCGAGTTTTTAGATTCAAGTCCAAGTCAAGTCAAAGTGTTTAAGGTGCAAGTCCAAGTTGTGTCTCAAATTTTTAAGATTCAAGTCCTAGTAAAGTCTCAGATATTTAAGTTGCATTCCAAGTTGTGTCTTAAGTCTTTGAGGTGCATGACCAAGTCACCTTTCAATACTTTTTAGTCTAAATAAAGTCAAATGTCTTTCAGGTTCAAGTCAAGTTGAAAGTCCCTAAAAAAAATATTAATTTTTTTTTCAGCCTAGGAGCCAGGGCTGGATTACCAACAGGTCCAGGATTGCCCACCTCTACACTAAAGGGTATCCTCTCTTGTCTGGGATCATCTTGGGATCTCAGAAGGAGCTAGGAGAGGGAGGTCCTGCTCCTGTTACCTTGGTTACTCAACCTTAGAAAAGTGGAGGAAAAAGGATGGACAGACAAGCGAGAGGATGTATGTTCAGATTCTTAATTGTTTTTACATTTATTACAAAATATGACTGCCTGAAAATGTTTATGTGTGTTTTGAGTAGAAGGTCAGATAACGATCTTTTTAGTTTGTGGATTACAGATGGAGCCACTCTGCTGATTATGGGGTCCTGCTGGACTCAGCAGCTCCCTCTTATCTATAGCAGAAAATAATTGGCTGTTAAACTTCAGATGCTGACAACAAAATCCTCAACTCACAAGTCCCAAACGATGGTCAGCAGACCACCAGAACAAAACACACTTTCGCCTGAATGAGTTCACCTCATTTAAACTTCATGGGTCACAGGAGGCCAGGGCAGGTGGGTGGGGGCCGTCTCTAGGTGAGAGGGGGAGTAGATACTACACAGGGTCATCACCAGAAATCCTCACCACAACCTGGATCAGTTCAAAAATAAGTTCATGATAATCTGTATCATTAACAACAGAACAACACAAAATCATCTCAAACGTCTAAATTATTGCAAATAAACCTTTTTTAAAGAAATTAAAAATAATCACAAAGCATTCATGTAGACCAGGGTACTCATTTATAAAACTTTGCGTAGAATCCTTACTAAAACTTGCTTAAGCTCAGCCAAAAAATTTCAGGTACGCAAATTCCAATTCCGATTTATAAAACCCTGTGGACGCACAGATCCACGCAATTCTGCTTTATAAATCGCTGTCAGACCTAGAACTGTGCTCAGCTGTTTTTGGGTCAGAACCCTCCTCCTACACACCCACATTCTGCCATATACGGTCAATGCTAAGTACCTCATGAATAATTGCATATGCATAAGCCGGTGGGTTTCTGGCTTTTAACAGTAAATCGTGACAACAGAGAGGTTTAGGAAGCGTAATTTTACAGAGGCTGAAACTCGAGGAGCTTGTGGTGAAGTGGATGGACGGAAAAATGTTTTATTAGGTGGTGAAATGTGACGAATTACGAACACGGAAGTGCTCCGAGAGACGCCTCGCTGCAGCGTGTCTGCTGTCAGTCTGACAGAGAGATGGTGTATATCTAAGAAACGTTTAATGACAACATTTAATTTAATCCAAAGGGGAAGACATGTCATGTTGTTCATCCTATTAAATAACCTGCTGGATAAAATAATCGCTGGTTGAAACCCGAGAACAGCCGGTGACACCGGGTTTTACTGGTTTTGATGGTTCTGTTGATCTAATACTGGACCCAGTTGATCCATAGGATGCTCTAATGAATCTATTAGCTGCTGATCGATCGTCCAGTCATTATCTAGAAATCTCTAAAAACTCTCTCCCATTCATCCGGAGTCTGACTACTGGCTGAGCTGCAGCGCATTCCAGCGCATTACGCACAAGTGTCCCTGCAGGATTCCTAAGTCTCAGAAATCACAATTAATGCACCAATAAGTGCAGTTTGTTATATAATCTGAAGACGACTGGATAAACATAATGGGATATTTTTCGAAAATGCAACATAATTTCATTCAGATTTTAATTTTTATTCTTTTTAGAGACGGATTGCTGGTTCTGTGTGCGCGAGGGTCTACAAGTCTTTAATTGTGTCATAAATTCAACATTTTTCGTCTCACCAGCTGCTCTGACTGGTTTCACGTTTCCAACATGTTGCTTAGAGTTGTGCACATTTTTCCGTTACGTTTTCTTTTATAAATCCCAAATTTTGCGTAAAAAGTGACATACGCAACTTTTTGGCCCATTTTGTGTGAAAGCAAGTTTTATAAATGAGTACCCAGGTCATTAGAATAGTATTTACTTATTTTTAAGGAAATAAAAAAAAGTTTAACTATGTTTCTTTATTCATCCTGATGACTGACTGCTATTTGTTGACATTTAATTATTTCCACTAACATTGATACAAATTGGGGTCATGACCTTTAGACCTGTGACTCAAATTACATCCCATCCCAGGATTGTCAGGTTTAGGTCTCAGATATCCCAGCTTGTTCTCTGGAACGTTGTCAGTCACCAGTTGAAATGTGACATTCACACGTCTGTGTTGAATCGGTGCTAAATCTTTAGCTGAGAACAGACTGACAAACATGAGAGAATTGAACCAAAAGTGTAAATTAATTAACACGAGGCAGCTGATTGGTTGTTGAGCTATACATGCAACACATTGGTCTGATGTTTGTTTAGCAAAACATCTCATCAACCACTGAGATGATTGTAATTAAATTAAACAGTGGATGAACAAAGATGGCCACAGTAAACTGCCTCACCTTCCTCTGTTTATCCAGGTGCAGGTCTTGAGGGCAGCATCCCAAGTAGGAAATCCCAGATCATCCTCTCCCTGGCCACCTTCACCAGCTCCTCTGGTGAGATCTGATGACACCCCCAGGACAGCATGGTGAAGCACTTCCTCCAGCTTGCCCTGGGTCAACCTGGAGGCCTCCCCAGGGAGGTGGGAGGCATCCTGACCAGATGCCAACCACCTCAACTGGCTCCTCTTGATCTGGAGGAGCAGCAGTTCTTCTCTGAATCACTCCAGGGTGTCCGAGGTTCTCACCCTATCTCTAAGGATGAGCCCAGCCATCCTGTGGAGGAAACTCATTTTGGCCAATCTCACATTTCCACAGGCCCATCCTCACTATGGGCAACTGAACTTATTAAATACAAAAACAGCCGTACCTCAATCCATTCCATGGATAATCAGCTATATTTTGGTTTCTAGCAGAGTCCTCCTCAACCTATACTCCACAAATTACAACTTCAAAATATTTATTAAAAATGTAGGGGTGAGCATGGATTGAAAAGAAACATGATCAGCTGATATAAATCAATGTGTTTTAAAGTTTACTACCTCAGCTACGTATGAGCATCAACAGCAGTGAGAGGTCAGATCAGATGGCTTGTAAATGGATGCCACTTGGAAAATAATAGTCTGTGTTTTGTAATCTGAGCAGAGAGTCTGGGTACTGAAGCTGTGATGGTGACAAATCTGACATTTACTGTTGAGCCAGAGTCAACCCCAAACATCAACCCATTTCACTAATTACTTTACTGCTAACATATATCGTTTTAGGCTAACATATTTAAATTAATTTAATTTAATATCTTCCTGCAAAGGTGAACTACTGTGAGCTTTGATTTTAGAATGAGATTTTTTATTTCTTTTTTTATTTCTAGACAAAGTGTGATGCAACTGCAGCAGCATAAACAGCATGAACTAAACAAACAGTCAAAAGCAGAGGAGGGAGGATCTTATTACAAAAATCCAAACATGGTAAATTTAATAGTCCTTTCATATGGTCCAGGGTCAGTACACAGTAATCTGAATCAGACTTATTGGACAAATGTGTAAAAACACACAAGGAATTTGATTCCAGCTGTTGGTAGCTCTTGAGAACAATTTACAGACATTACATGAGATAAACAAACATGGCAGACATATTAGGAAGGCAAATATATAAAGAAGACAAACAGCAGCAAGATGTAATAACAGGGGCAGGTCAGCTGTTATGAGGGAAGAAGATGTTTTTGTGGCGGCTGGTTCTGGTGTGCAGACGTCTGTATCGTCTGTCAGACGGGAGGAGACTGTGTTCTGGGGGTCAGGGCTCAGCTGGGGTCTTTCCTGCCTTATTTCTAGTTCTTGACATGTAAAGGTCCTGGGTGGGAGGCAAGGGGGGGGGGGGGGGG
>SSNR01000028.1:372771-413224 GCA_006937965.1 Callopanchax toddi | reverse complement strand
GGGGGGGGGGGGGGGGGGGGGGGGGGGGGGGGGGGGGCACACATCCTATTCAATCAGAAAATCCAAAGTAAAACTTCAAGACAGAGGCTGAGGCAAATCCAAAAATCAAGCAGGGTCTAAATCTCAAAAAACACTGAAGCGACAGAGAAATAGGAAGTACACAATCTAAATACAGCTCTGCCCTCTTTGAGTGATGTCACCAGTGGGTGTGGTCCTGACTGAAGGTAAATAACTGACAGACTTTAGAGCAACCCAAATATCTCTTCATTATTACCACGCTCACAAAAAAAAAAAATACAAGAATTATATTCTGCTGTGGAATATTTCTCTAAACTGCAATGTTCATAGTCAGTATCTCTGTTGGTGTTTTGGCATTTTTGTTTTAATAGAACAACTCAAATAACTGATTTAAAAGTTAACTATTGATTTGGACACATAGAGTAAAGCAGATACTCCAGAACCCAGACAGTACTTAACAGTGGAAATGGACTCAATTTATTTGTCCAAATAAAGATTTATTCTCTGATGACATCACTCTGAAACAATATGTAGTGGTAACAAGATGCAACAGGACAGTGTTTACACCTGTTCATCATATCACCAAGCAAAGAGCATCCTTTAAACAGCATGCTCTATAGTGTGCAGTGGAGACACAATACCTAAACATACAGTAGGAATTAGGAATCTACAAAAAACAAAGAAAAATGCATATTTAATCCTGATCCATGTGGAGCAAAAACCCAATATCTGTGCCAGTTCCTGTTTACTGTGACTGACACACAAATGTGACGGAGGAAAAATGAAAGAAGCGTGTTAAAGCAGGCAGAGGGTGATGGGAGACAGGTTTAGGTGGCAGAGCGCTGGCTGCTGTTAACCGGTGCGGCTGTGAATTAGAATTAGCAGCACCGGGGGAGCGCCGCACGTGGATCGAATGCTTGATATTGCAATGCTGTGCAAGTGGAAACGTGCTTTGCATCTCTTCTGGAAATGCCAATACTGTTACCTCGAGGGAGCCCGAGATGACACGCTGATGAAAGACAGATGAACACTTATGATGGATGAGTTGTGACTTGGTGATAAACAGAAGGATGGAAGAAGAGAGCAATCCACTGACACACACACACACACACACACACACATTTTCTACAAGACTACTTTGTCAAAAAGTTATATATAAAAAAGCATTAATATTACTAACTACAAATTTTGATCAATAAAACTAATCTACTAATCTAAAACAATTCTAACAAGGTTAACAATAGTCATTGAATAATTTGAAAAAAAAGAAGAAAAAAATTTAAAAAATAAAGTAAGATAGAAATATGATAAGAAAAAAATCGAATATAAGTAAATAAAAGAATAGACATTAGAAGGAAAAAGTTCAATAGAAAATACAGAAAACTATTTAAGAAATTAAAAAATTATCGTCCAACAATTACAGAAGAATTAGTATCTTTGCAAGTGTGCAAAAAATATTACATTTTCATTAACAGTTTTGATAAGCCTTGAATCAAGTTCACTTCTTTTGATATTTTGACAGAATCTCCTTAGTGTATGTCTTTTTAAAATATTTGACAGAGTTACATGCCCTTGTTGCTATGTCCAAGCTATTCCATAGTTTGACTCCTTCTACTGAACAGTTCTGACTCCTTACATTAGTTCTAACTTTCTGTCTTGCAAACAGTCCTTCCCCCCTTAGTGTAGAAGCATGCTGATTTCTTCAAATAATTGAACCAAAAGCCAACAGCAGTCGTGGGGAAAACATGTCAATGTCTCAGTAACTGGTCATGTTCAGCATCAAACTCAGCGTACAACAACAGCTCATGCTGTTAACAAGTGCCCAGTCATGGCATCCTGCTCATCTTTAAGGCCCTCAGGTCATTCGGGTTCTGGGGTTCAGAGTTACCAGCCTCTACATGGAGACTCAGCTGATCCTTAGGTTTTCTTTGGATTCAGGTCTGGAGAAAGTCCAGGTCTCCCCCTCTGAGGTCCTCCAGTCTCCAGCAGCTGTTCTCTAATGATGAACCAGGATGATCTGGAACATTGTGGTCCACGAAGATGAAATGAGGTCTGTGTTGTTCATGCAGAGGATCAATGACTGGATTAATGATGTTATCCATGTAGTATGGGCTTGTCTCAGAGACATTCACAAAGTGTAGGACTGTATTGACTAGACAGTAGACACACCTGTCCTCACCTCCACCACCAAAGGCTGGACTGGTGAGTAGCTGATGCGTAGCGTCTCCTTGATGTCTCTGATATCATTGGCGGCCATCTGTCTGTGCTGCCTTTATGGATCCAGTTAACTCCTACAGTTAATCAGCTGTAGAGGTTGATTCATATTCAGAAAACTTCCTTCATCCCCAAAATCCCCCAATTGAGGAATTTCAAAGCAGTGTGATAAAAATGTAAAGGGTGAAGAAAAATAGTATTCAAAATAAGACAGAAAAAGAATTGGGAAAAATAGACTATATACAGAGAATATAGGGTATGTAGGTAAATGCTGTCTGAAACTGTACAGAACTGTGCTGCTTAAAGCGGCTCTCTGGAGCATTTTTCTCTGTATCAAAGTTTTCTAAATGTTTTAAATGATATTTCAGGTCTAAACTATGATCTATGGGTTGAGTTCCACAACATCTGTCATTCTGATGAAGACCCTCCTTCCTCCTAGAGACCCCTTTCCATTATTTCTTACCGCCGACATTTTTTAGCCAATGAAATTCAAATGTCTGCATTCTCTCAACATGCACGCGCATCAACCAAACCTGTACCAGTAGGGGGCGCTGTCGTACAGGACACTCCATGTGTTTCTCTGTTTGCGTCTCAGCCTCACGGCTCATTTCTACTAAAAACCTACCCATTTCCCAGCTAAAGATGGATTTATTTTTATTTTTAAACCTTTCACCTCACAGAATGACAAGGCTTGACAGGGTTACGCGTTTATTTTGGTCAGAAAGTTCATCCAGGGCCGAGTCAAGTTCAGCTTCAGAGTCCAGCAGCAGCTCTCTGCTAACAGAGCTAATATCAGAAGCAGCAGGGACAGAGAGGGCTCATCAGACCCTCGTAGTGTTGGAATAAGAGTTGTGAACTGTGAGTGATTAAACCCTACACATCTAGCTGTACAGTTCATGTCCGCAATGTATATGCGCCATGTGTACGCGCGCACACGCGACCGGACGCGCGTGTCGAGATGTTTTGAGGAGGAGCCTTTGGACGCTAGATTCAAAAACTGCTCTCTTGATGAAATCCTCCAGAGTGCTGTGCAGTCAGAAGGTCAAGTGGCCAAATAAAGTGACAGTGAACAGATGAACAGGTGAGGTGACGTTCACAGATGCAGGGGACAGTGAAGTGGATGGAAGTGTAAATTGTCTGGGTTTATTCTGGGAGGTTTATCAGTTAAAAGTTCAGGAGCAGAACAACCTGGGTCCTGCAGACTGGACATTGAAGCCTGAGACCAGACAGCAGACCCTCAAGAGCTGAAAAAAGACCAAGAGACCAGATAGAAACCTGCTGTGATTACACAGCAGACAGAGGGTGGATGGGAATTCCAATAGGAATGTCCAATTATTGCGTTAATTGCGATTCATTAATTACAGCCATATTTAGCGTGTTATATATTTTAATCTTATTTTTAATCTTTACCTTTACTGTCTTTGTCTGAGGGTTTCTGTTGTAGTGGGAAGGGTGAGGAGGGGTGAGAAATAATGAGTTGCAGAGACAAGGCATGAAAATGTTAATTATGGCTGAATGTTAGACCAAAACTTCTAGTGTTGATTGAATACTTTGGTTATTGTAGTTTTGTCTGTTTTGGATGTGTTTTGTTACTTTTCCTGCCAAAACGACCCAAGGATCTGTATCGGTCCGTGGGTCATTTGGTACCGGGCTGTCAGAATGGCAGAATAAAATAAATTAATTGACATACTGATCCCTTCTGAAAGATCTGGCCTGGACACAAGTGCATTATTTTGTGGTATGAAGCCCTCAGCACTGTAATCACCTGCTGACAATCTGCCTGAGCTGCTCTGTACTCCTCACCTCCTGCTGCGCTGCAGGCAAAGGAGCTCTCATGATGGTGCATGAGTGGGGTGTGATGTGCTCCTCGGTCCTGTGCAGTGCAATGTCTCCAGAGAGGGAGAACAGCACCCCGTGTCACTGACACACTAGCAACAGCAACAGCGCCCTATATAACCCCCCCCCCCCCACACACACACACACACACACACACACAACCGGTCTGCAGATGTACTATTACTCTGCATGCAACTGGTCTGCGGTGCAAAAAAAATTGGGACCCACTGACCTATATGAAAAGGATTGCACCTTAAACTAAAACTGACCAAAACCTTTTTGAGTTTTTTCAACTAAAACTGGACTAAAACTATCACATATACACATGACTAAAATGTGACTAAATCTAATCAGCCTTTTAGTCAATGAGACTAAGACTAAAACCAAAATGGGTGATAAAACAACACTGGTTTCAGCAGCACTGGGACTGCATCTGTTCAAATCTGTTAAACACAATAAATGACGTCATAAAGACACTTGTTGTTATATATCAATCTATTGGTCTGACACAATCATTTAATGAATTTACATGAAAATACCAAAAGATGACAGCTTCCCTCAGCTATTTTTAGGTGAGATTAAAAATGTGGTGAACTACAGATCATATTTAATTAATCTCTCTTTTTTTAAAGCTCATGATAGCACTAATTCCAGTTATTCTAGAATGCATCTGAACAAGTGGTGGGGAGGTTCATTGCTGAGTGTGAAACTGCTGGCATGAGGATCAGCACCTCCAATTCTGGGGTCATGGATCTGGACTGGAAAAGGGTTGGATTTCCAGCTCCAGATCAGGGGAGAGGTCCTTCATCAAAGGGAGGAGTTTAGGGTCTTGTTCATAAGTGAGGGAAGGAGGGAGATCGACAGGCGGATCGGTGCAGCATCTGCACACATATGTATAAATACATACTTTGTCCTAAAATTTAAACTAGTTTCAAATTTTCTTTCTGTTTTTCCTATTATTGTTGCTACACTTGTCTTTATCTCTCTCAAAAGTGCTCTGTTATGTTGTAGATTGAAAAAGGTTAACTATACAACAGGATGAGTATCTCACATTCTTCCTGCTTAGATTAAAATCTACTCTGACATAGATAGTCACCCAGATTCACTAAACCTAACAGAGGTTAAATCAACAGTAGTTCATGAGACACTAACAAGTTCACACAAAGGCAAAAACATTATCACTTGGAATAAAATGATAAATGTGGGTAAATAATAAGATACAACATGGTAAAGAGATTTCTTTCCTTTGATGTCATAAATTTCTTCATCCAAGCGCTCAGATTGTGTTTACAATATAAAATATAGCAAAGGTCCTTCAGTGTTTGGGCATTTATTCTTTGCTTCACACACACACAAAGTCTAATCTCTGACCTACAATCACACACGTTACAAATGCATAGATTAACAGGACAGATTGTTTTGTTTTTTAATATCAGAAACAACTGGATGACGGACCAGCCCATCCCCCTACACACACACACACACACACACACACACACACACACACACACACACACACACACACACACACACACACACACACACACACACACACACACACACACACACACACACACACACACACACAGATCAGATATAATCCTAGAATCTCCATCTGGTAAGATTTTCTCACAGGTTTATTTTTCAACTGCATAAAACTTTCTACTATCATGAATCATAAAAGCAGGAATTTAAAAAAAATATTTTAGTTTATTTTAAAAGTCTGCAGCTAAAAAATGTCCTGATCTGAGCAGCTAAAAATGGAATTGACCTGCTGTGGTGTTTCATTAGAGAGGAAATGTCTGAAATCTCTCTGGAACAAAGACTAAAATCCACTGATCTTCTCTTCACAGAGCGATAACTCGCTGCTGCAGAGCAGATTTATACAATCTGAATGGAAACACCACTGCAGCTCTGAGACAAACTAGCAAAACAACTCTTCCTCAAAACAAACTGAACACCATATTACCTGTTTGTAAAGCTCTACAATTCAACATGAGAGCATTTATTTATGGTTTGATGCTGCTGTAGTGGTGTGTACAGTACCACAGTGATGCAATTGGTCTTTGAAACAAACTAAATAAACAATGTTATGCTAAACTGTAGATGTTTGAAAACATTTAATACACAGTTCTAATGCATCTCTATGGCTATTTTGAGGTTGATTTGTTTTAAATAACAAATATATAACTGGTAATTTGCCACCAATCAGCAGCAGTATCTCTCCTGATTGGTAGGAGGACTACTTCCTGCTTCTAGAGATTCAGTCATGTCACAAGTTGTGAAGGTCCTCAATGTAGATTAGGAACTAATAGAATGCTACCAATGGCTTAGATTTGTTCTTGACATTCTCAGGAAGTGCAGATTAAAGTGATCAGTTCTGTAACCTTGATCCCGGTCCAGAACGGCCCAACGTTACCATCACCAGGAAAATGCCCGATGGCCAGTCCAGCCTGGTCCGCATCCAGATCCAGAGGAGGTGCCATCGGGATAAGTGGCTCAGCGCGGGCCTTGAGGGGCTCACACCAGTCGATCCAGACACGGTCTGCTGGGCTGCATGTATTATTGGTGGGGACGCAGCACTATTTCTGCACCCTTAGATCAACATACTGTATAGGTGGGAACAATTCAGTGATAGCTGGGTATTGGTGGGGGCACATCACCTCCATCCATGTCAAATCTACTCCCATGACGGTGTGTAACTCAGTAGGTGAAGCGGCCGGTCTGGCAAACAGAGGGTCACTGGTTGAATCCCAGCTCTGGCTGGGTTACATTGTTGTTGTGTCCTTAGGCAAGACACTTCACCCACCTTCCCTACTGGTGGTGGTCAGAGGGACATGGCACCCCTGCCTCTGTCAGTGTGCCCCCCCCCCCCAGGGCAGCTGAGACTACAACATAGATCATCAGTGTGTGAATGACTGTTGTGTTGTACAGCACTTTGGGGAGTGTAGAACACCCTAGAAAGTGTTCTATTAATACAGGACATTTACCATTCAAAATGACCAAAACATCCCTTCAAGGAAATGTTTCACATAAACTAAAAAGTCCTGTTATGAAAACACTTCTACATTCTCAGGAAGTCATTTGAGGTCCTGGACTCTCTGCAGTGGAGAAGAACCTGATTATTATTTAAACTCACTGTAGGTGGAAGGCTGATGCTTTACAGGCTGAAACATCCTGTAGTTTAATCACTAGAGTTCAGTCTGAAGTCTCATTGAACACATTTATACCTGGTTCTGTGATTTCTGTTTATCAGAACACCTTGTCCTCACTGATCGAAGGTCTCTTTGACTTCATGTGTCTATTTGATGTTTCTGCACTTTATTCACTCATTCAGTGACAGGTGTTTTGAAGCAGGTCAATATGCATGACTATGAATTCCACAAGACGTGCAGATTGGATCGACAGGTGCTGCAGGTGATCTGCTAAAACTGACGAACCATGACCACACTCTCCACACTCCATCCAGCAGCTGGGAATATGTGTTATGGGATATCTTTGCTTTACATCTTGGAGAGTTTCCTGACCATTTGACAGCTTCATATTCTGCTTCACTCTTCCTGTCGGTGATCCCTGGACAGACTGATCTCATCTCAAAGAAATGCATTGAAAATAAGTCTTACTTTTCCCTGAAGGAACATGCATTGTCTGTCACTTTCAATGTCAGAGTTCTGAATTAAAATCATATAGGAGTTATTTTGAAGATGTGATCAAAATGTCTATAATTTAATATCACAAGATCTTATGAGATTTGTTCAGCTGGTATGTCACTGGGCTGCAACTGTTGGAGAGGAATCAAAAACAGCATCCGCGAGAGAGTTTCCCATATTGGACGAAACAGTTGGAAATCCTGACAAGAGACATAAGAATGCAGGTATGTCTCTCTGGGGTTTATTTGTTCATTAAAGTTGGACAACAGATTTCCTCCCAGACATCTGCAACCCTGAGAGGAATGTGAGACGACTTTGAGAGGAGATGGAGACCAAACTGTGAATATAATGAAGATAAATTACAAACAAATGGAAACATAATTAAGACAATTTGTGGCTAAACTGAGACTTTGTGGGGCAAATTTGCCGCATGTTACCTGGTCCCCCTGGTAAACCATGAGGTTATCCAATTGGCAGCCAACAAAGGTCAAATATCATTATCATTATTATTCTTATTCTTATTGAAATGAGAATGAGAGATTTGGTTGATCTAAAGGCTGAGTGTCATTTGTCGAGACTCCTGATCATAGCTAGTAGAGACTCAGCAAGGGAGTACTGTCCCAGTATGCACACATCCTGATCAGCTTAGGACACACTCAGATGGACAAGTAGACACTGGTGGGAGGAAAGAAAGGCATAGTAATGAGAAGGTATAAAAAGGAGTCCTGGAATGGACTGCATGGAGAAGGATTTGACAGAATTGAATGGCGTGAAACTGACTCTGGAGTGGATCAGTCCCACAAACGTCCTCCTCGAGCTTCTTTGCAAAAAATGAGTGAGAAGCAGCTGACCTGGGATGAATGAAAGTGATGAAAAGGGAATGGAGTAAAAGAGGGGTGAAATAAAAGGGGAAGACATGAATTATGAGGGCAAGGGATGAATGAGATGAAAAGAATGAAAGGGGGAGAGAGAGATAAAGAAAAAAGGGAAGGGAGAAGGTCCGTGTACTTTCAGGCAGTTCGTTTTTTCGTTTTAAACCAAAAATGGAAAAACGAAAACTGACTAGTATTTTCCATTTTCCGTTTTTAAAACCAAAATAAAAAATCGGATAACGAGTTAATCCGTGAATCCGTGTACTCTTCGTTCTTTCCATTTTCAATTAAAACCAAAAATCAAAAAAGGAATTTTTTCTTTCATATTTTGTTATTTGTTTTTGAAACGGACACAAAACGCCAAAAAAGGTCTTGTTTTTCATATTTTAATCCTAGTCGAAGATCAAAAAAACGAAATGGAAAAACGGGCTGTAAGAAAGAATTCGATTTTCATATTTCATTGCTCCGGTTTGCGAGTCTGGTAAAGTTTAAGAAATTGGCAGATTCGAAGTTTGCCGTTCAAAAGCTTCTGATCAGATGGGTGTAATAACAAATACTGCACCTCATTAGAATCGTAGGAAGGTGGTCTACAAGCTACAACCTCGTTTTTATAAAACCATCCCTCCTCCGCTGCAGTTTTACATTGTGATCTCTGGTCCAGTCAGCTGAAGGCTGCTGAGCGGGCAGGGACCGTCTACAAATTACCACTCTGTTGACAGCTCTTATGTAAAAATTAAATAACTACACTCTTCTACACTGTACTTTCACCAAACTTATACATAGTGTCAATAGACATCTTCTACTCTACATACTAGAAGTCACCAAAATCACACAGATGATCACAGTACATATATACTACAAGTCTCAGCTTCTGGAAATGTGTTTTTTAATGATTTTTGGTGAAATATTATTATTTTTTCAATAACTCCACCACTGTACACTCTGCTGACACCAAACTCACAGAGATGATCACAGGACATCTCCTCTCTATACTACAAGCCTTAGTTCTGTTGAAAAACAATCAGCTGATTTGTCTACCTGGATGAGTCTACCTGATCAACTGCAGCTGTCTGTTGTTTCTACATGAGCTGAAAGTACCTGTGAATCACCTTCCTCCTGAATCCCTGAGATATTGTAGATGTCGTTAGGAACTATTGTCCTTGAATGGTTCTCTTTTTTTTAAATGCAGGAATGTGTAAATTAGATCAAAGCAGGTTTGGAATCAGGTTCAGAGAAAAATGGTCGTACTGGAAAAGTGCAACCTGAGGCATTCCCTTGTTTAGTGTAGGTCTTTATGTTTGACGTAGATCCTCTCTACAACCATCTACCTTCTCTGTCCATAATGTGGACATTGTCATTTTCAAAGGTCTGTCCTTGTCCTTGAGATGTAAATGGACTGCTGAGTCATGACCTGACAAGGTGACTCTATGTGTTGTGCCATGTACTTGTGTAATTGTTGGTTTTTATTCCGATGTAAGAGTCTGGCCAGTCCTCACTGTAAAGGACTGCATAAACAAAGAAGCTAAGCTTCTTTTTGGTTGTATGGTTCAGTTTAGATTAACCAGTTTCTGTCTGAGTGTGTTGTTGGGTTTGAAGTTGACTGTCAACTTAATTTTAATATGACAAAACTAAGACTTGTAGTATAGAGAGTAGATGTCCTGTGATCATCTCTGTGAGTTTGGTGTCAGCAGAGTGTACAGTGGTGGAGTTATTGAAAAAATAATAAACAATATTTTACCCAAAATCATTAAAAACCACATTTCCAGAAGCTGAGACTTGTAGTATATATGTTGTAATGAACATTGACGTTATTTCTAAGTATCTGGTCCAGATCAAGAAATGGATTATGTTTGTGTGACAATTGACCTTTTTCTTACCAGCTCACACCTTCTTTCAAACAGATTCCCCCTCAGGAGGTCATAAATTCCTGCCTTGGTGTCGAAGAACCCCTTTCATCTTTCTGTGACAGTAAAGATAATGCGGATGCTAATTTACAGCTTGGTGACACTTGTTCAAATAACTTTTCAGGATGTGATCAAAAGGAGTTCGATCACCCACAGACTAGAGGGAGCCATGAGGCCCCCCCTCACCCCTCTCTGGCTTATCAAAAGTCTGCAGTCCATCTCACTCTGTGGGAAGAACCTCACCCCACCTTTTCTCACCCAAGAAAAACAAAGGAATTCCTTTGTCCCTCCGGTCCTTAAAAATGTCTCTGATAACCTCCCTTCACCCTCACAGATTCTAGAGGAAATAAAAACTTCAATGTGATACAAATTGATATAAAGAAAGGTTAATATCCACAGGTTTACTTTTAAAATGTGTTTACAAGATAAAGTTTGATTTTTTCCCTGTTTGATTTACTTAGGTAAAAGTTCTTTGGTTAATTTTCCTTGAAGACTTTTCACATTGTTTATCAACATGATACCAAATTATCTCTTTTAAATCTAATCTAGTCAAGAAACTAGAAATGTTATTCGTATGTACTCTTAAGCTAAGAGTAACTGATTTCTCTGATTAATCTGATGTGGGAGTTAATGTGTTTCTATGCTTAGAATAAACATGATGCACGCAGTCTAAAAAGGTGATTCTGAATAACTTCACGTTTCAGAGAGGAAAGTGGTAAGGTTTATTTTATTGATTAGAAACTTTATTCCTCATCAAAATTTAATCCCCTCTAAGCCATTCCTAAGTACTTCTCCTTTATGCAGATGAAGGTGGAGTCAACCACACCATTGGCTGAACCCGACTCCACCCCTGCCCTTTAAAACCAGAAGGCGCTAACTGCTAGCTCTCTTCTTCGCCCCTTCTCTTTGCCCTTCGCTTCTTCTTCGCTACTAGCTTCTCTCTCTTCGTCTCCGCCTCTCTGCGTAGATGACCTGATGACCTCACCGGCTCGCCTGCATGCTTGCCCTGCTCCCCCCCACCAGGGAGCTGTGCAGAGCTGCGACATGAGGCCTTCCCGGAAGAACACACTCTTAGACTTCAAGTCTTATCGGCGTTAAGCTTTCTTTTATTTTCACGTTACATTCTTCTTAACCAAGTTTAGACGTTTTAAAGTTTATTTTTCTTTCATCCGTCGTTAGAAACCAAAAGTTAGACGGCGTTAATCTGAAGCTAAACTACCAAAACGAAGACATCCTCCTGCCATGAGAGAGATCGAGCCATGCTTGAGATCTGCATCAATCAGCTTCTGATACCCTTCCACACTTGAGTCACCCATCGAGCGTTTTATGCTTTGACTGCCTCTTCTTCAAGCTGTAACAGGAGCCACTGTGACTGCTGGAGAAGACAAAGTCGTCCAGGCCTCAACGTATCTCGGGGATCCAAGTTCAGTGGTTCGGTGAGACAATCAACCTATGTGGTTATTGCAAAGTGATGCAGTTTGGGTAAAGCAAGCTAAACTTACCTCTCTTCATCCATCCATCCTCCTTAAAATCCTTTAATCTTCAACTTCCCTTCATAGGCCAATAAATTAGCTTAATTTCATTAGTAAACCATTTCTCACTCTGAAACATTAGTCATTAATATTTATTTAACCTCAATAATTCATCTTGTTAATAAATTGAACTGGTTACAAAGTCAAATTCCTATCTTTGCTGTGCTTGTTATAACATGTTCATTTTGAGGTTTCTGTAAATAAATTTATCCGTATATAATCATAAATGGGCTTCCAGTAATTTTTGTGTTTTTCATATCGAAAATGGGTAACGAGCTTACTTCTTTCAGATTCAGACTGATAAATGATAAATAACAATAAAATACAAATAGGATAATATTCAAGGTTGTCTCAGCTTACCTTCCAAAGAAAATGCTGGGTGGTGCCCTAATTACGAGGTTTTGACTATTATTATTAATTATTAAGAATAATTATAATAATAATATTCAATATATACAACTTTATACAATATAACGCTACAATGTACTGTGATCATCTGTGTGATTTTGGTGACTTCTAGTATGTAGAGTAGATAATATGGTGATTACAGTGTACAGGTTTAGAGTTCCTAGTAAATATAATAAAAAATATTAACAAAATATAAACAAAAATCCCCCCCAAATTATATTTTTAAGATGCAATCTGAAGAGAAGATGTCTATTGACACTATTCGACTAGGATTAAAATATGAAAAACAAGACCTTTTTTGGCGTTTTGTATCCGTTTCAAAAACAAATAACAACATATGAAAGAAAAAATTCCTTTTTCGATTTTTATTTTTAATTGAAAATGGAAAGAACGAAGAGTACACGGATTCAACTCGTTATCTGATTTTTTATTTTGGTTTTAAAAACGGAAAATGGAAAATACTAGTCAGTTTTCATTATTCCATTTTTGGTTTAAAACGGAAAAACGAACTGCCTGAAAGTACACGGACCGGAGAAAGGGTCGATCAGGTGTGACCATCTTAACTTGATTTGAATTCTAAGTTAATCAGCTGTAGACGAACATCCAGGGATTTCTCTACGAAGGATTCAATAAAATAAGACAAATGGTTCATGGGTTATTTTGCTAATGAACAAACACACACATGCAAAAACAATATTGTCCACCAGAGGAGAGAGGAGGCTGGTTACAGAATTCTGGAATCCTTTTAAACATCAGAACAATAAAAACAATGTTTTCATGTGAATTTAATGGAGCAGCAGCTCAGCGTGTCGGAGAGTGAATTGCTGATAATTTAAAATAATGATGTTCATGCTTTTATGAATAATTTTCTAACTTAACTGTGTTTTGCTGATGAAATGGAGAGAAAGTTGGTCTCTGTTTGAAGGGCTGGGTAGCCCTGACACTTCGTCCTACTCCTCCATCCCAGATTTAATCAGGACTCTGAAGCCCTCGGTGTGAATGAACAAAGAGAAGAGATGAGACTTAAAGATAAGGTCAAGTGGAGCACATATATTGGGTCTGATACTCCAAATTCACTCCAGTGAATAAAAGCTTGGAAAAAACTAAGTGTGGGATGTTCAATAGGAAGAGTCAAGACATTTTACTTTTTTATTGTCAACATTTTAAAGGTGTGGTTTACTGAAAAAAATTTTTTTTTTCTGATTAATATTGGTCACTGAGCTTTTCATGCAGGCTGAACATGAAAACAGTCTTCTACATATATCTGTAGTATCTGATAGAAAATAGAGGTGGAAACGTTAGCCTAGAGCCTAGGGTCACTCGTGTGGTATGGGAGCCCTATTGGCCAGTAAATAATATATGATTTTATTTAAATTTACATGCAAGAATATTCTTAAAGTGAATTGACCCACAAAATTGTAAACGATGCAGATTTTTCACATTGTGTGACACGTAATGTTCATGTATAGAAACAGAACAAAATCACAACAACTCAACTGTAGCATAGAGGTTTAAACTGATAACTTTTTCATATTTTTAAATCTTTTCCTTGAGCCAGTCTGTGCTAATATGACCCTTTACAGCGTTAATGAAAAGTCACTTAGCCCCATCTGGTGATTACAGCCGGAAAACCACGATTGCAAGATCTCCGTCGCCGTCACGGTGTCCAGGAAGTCACGTGTCTCACAAGGGTTAGGCTAACCCAAAGTGGCTAGCTGTTATGCTAGCTCTGGAGAGTTTTTAGCTCATGATTCCTGATTTTTTTCCATCTCTCCCTGCTTGAACACAGCTGATTTCTTTGAAGGAGTAAATAACCGCTCCTGTAGAAAGCTATGAAGGCTGAGGAGACATTTCAACAGGTAGATTTAGGCGTTTAGAAGCTGAAACAATGTGTTAACTTGTGTAATGCAGTGATTTAAAACGGACACCAGAGGGAGCCCAAAACAAGCAAAACTGCATATTATCACTTTAAGACACCGCCTCTCATGTGGAAGACTCAGGTTTGAGTCCCAGGCTGGGCTTGTGTCAATTTTTAAATGTTCCCATAGGAGATCAGTAAAGGATAAGGTTGAGTAAGTTTGTAATTTTTGCTGCGATACTAACAGTTATTTTGAGGTCTTTGTGGTTAGCCACACATGCTAATCTTAACATAGCAACTCCCACGTCCTACGCTTTCGCCCCGGTTCAGGTGTCACAGCAGTACAACAGGTTTGTTTCACATTGCTCATTGTAAGTTCATGATGAGAAACGTCGCTAACATTCTGCTCTTTTAGGACAAAATGTAAGTTTACATAGGTATTACCATTCTGAAATGCTGAAGAAGCACTTCCTCTAAAATTTCTCCTTTGTCCTCAAATTCAGGGTCAACAACATAAGGCAGAATCTCATCTGACATTTTGGTGTGATACAGTAATCTGAATAAGGGGGCGGAGTAGTGACGTTTCTGTTATCCAATTAGTAGTGAGGGTTGTGCATATCAATAATAATAATAACTTCTGCATCATAGCTTTTTTTCTGTATAAAATGATTCATAAGGCATTGATTTACACTAGAGAACACTGCAAATATATTAAATACACGAGTAAGCCACACCTTTAACAAAACTTTAACTTTTTATTCAGTAAAGGAGACTTTTGCAGAGAAATCCTGTGTTTTCATTCAAATGAACCTAAACTGTGCAGCTTCCAGACCTGTTTTTGTTGAAGTGACTTCCTGACAACACAAAAAGTCAATTTTCAGGAGAGTAAAAACTAAAGGTCTAACTCTTTTCAGTGCAATAAGTTCAACCTTAGAGGAGGCCTGCAGGAGAGTTTAAAAAACAATTCAGATTTTCTCAGCTTGAAATGATTTCCCAGAGGACACCTGATGATGAAACTTACTTCATTACCTGTAAAAAATAAATAAATAAAAACCTGAAGTGCAGAACTCAATTAATACTTTTAGAATTGAGTGAATATTTAGATTTGGGTTGTGTTTGGTTTATGTGTGACTGTACTCAACACACTGATGATAGGCATGTTTCTACTACTGCTATACACTACACACTTTATATACACTTCTACTCTCCAAACATTGAGAAAGTGCTGATTATCTTGAGGATTGTAACAAGTCCTTTAGCCAAACAGATTATCTGGAAACAGTGTCTGCTGTGAAAGAGCAGCTGACAACAAGGGAAAGACCCCAACAGGGCTGTCAGGGGCTAGCTATCCATGATGATGGGCTCCGTCACCTGAAAGTGAATAGGGTCACCCTTACAGCTATGGAAAGTCCAAAGAGGAAAATTCCCCCTGAGACTGGGAGAGTGGGGGCGTAAGATGAATCATTGGCTGACAACACGGTAACAAACCCAGAATGACAACGAGGAAGAAAACCATCACAAAGTCAGCTGCGTGGAAAGAGCTCCAAGTATGCTGCTGGTCTAAGGTAACATCCAGTTTAGGTCTTAAAATACACCATGGGCAGACAAAGGACCACGCATTGACCAATATACAGTCAGTTAAGAGTAAGGTCAAGTAAGGTGAGTGAAGCTCAGAGGCAGGAATTAACCCACAGTCCACTGAGCATGAGCACCCCAGACACAGACAGAAACTCTGAGAACCTGGAACATAATCAGACACAGCCTGCTTTAGAGAAGAGCATCCACGGCCACAGGCCCCAAGTGAAGAGAACAAAGAATGGGCAACAATCGAGGGATCTGAGCAACATCCTGGACCAACGTAGAGGTACAGTGGTGAAGAAACTGGAGAAGATGGGTGATCTGATTCACTCAGACAGATATGGAGTTAAACATTTAAAGACTGGAATATTATCAGCCCCAGCAAAGTCCAGAAGGCAGCAAGAAATCAAACATATTGTCAAAGAAAGAAGAAAATTAAGAAAACTATGGTTGAAAACATCTTTGGAGGAGAGAGTGGGTATTGACCTCCTAATTGTAGGAATGTCTGCAAAGAACAGAAAGCCTCAGAACTAGAAGCACGAGAAACGATTGGGTATATATTTAACTCTTTGGCATTTAGTTGATATATTTTAATCTCAGTAATATTGAATCACTATGTATTAATTTTTGATTGTGTTTTAACACTGGGTTACAAGCTTCATGCAGATGCTGATTTCATTTTCTAGCAAAACTTGTCACCTGACCACCAGATACCAATAGCTTCTTCAATGACTGAGCTCTGATTGGCTAGCAGAGATTCACCTGAAGGCTGCTATCATGGGCTTCCATTACACCTCAGCAGCTCCACAGGCTGATTGAGCATTGGTGCAGAAATTCATGTAAAATGAGGCCCAACTGTCATGAAGTGATTAGCTGTGTCTGTTCATGCTGTTTCTCCTGGCTTGTCATTCACTCTTCCTGTCCACGCCCACTTCCCCAAATGTGGGTCTGATCTCACTGATTATCTCCACCTGTCAGGTCCCTATATGTCTCAGTGGTTCAGTGTGAGATGACCTGTTGCCTCTGGTCACAGCTTTCAAGCCTTCCTCCATGTTCATGACCCATTTCCTCAAACATGCCTGTCCTTTGACCAGTACTTCTGCCTTTGCCTTGCTGGGACTGTGAGTAACAATTTTTGACCCTCACTTGTTTAAGCCTTGTCTGGATTTTGACATGTTTTTACAGGTTCTGGATTTATCTCGACTCTTTCTGGATTTTGACCCTGGGTGGTCTTCTGACTAACCAGCCTTGGTTTGTGGATTTGATCATCTTTCTACCCCCAGATCATCTATCAGATTATCCCTGGGAATTAGACTAAACCCCCTTCCACTTAAAAGGGAAGAGATGAGTACCCAATCCTCTGTAGAGGTCCAGGACCTGAGAGACCAGAGTGGCTCTACACATTATTATCATTTTTGTAAATGCATTTTTTGAACCTTTCCTTGGGTTGTTGGTTGGGTTTGAGGTTCAGACCATAGAGAAGCCTGATACCAACCAAGTACTGAGTGCATAGACATTTCTTTCTGAAACCTGGCATTTCTGTTGAAAATATACTTTTTTATGATCTGCTGTAATATTCAAATTTTCTAACAAAGTGATTTTTTTTGCCTTTTAGTAGCCATTATTGTCAAAATTATAAGAAACAAGTTTTGAAATATTTCACTCTGTGTGTAATGAGTCTATACAATATATGCCTTTTGATATTTCCTGTTTTTATGTTCAACCATCTTCCCACATCCCCCCATTTGAAATAGAAGTTGTGTCTATAATTGTACATTCCTGTACATAAATGTTGAAAATATGACACACTAAACAAGAGTGTATAACCTGAGAGTTCTAAGTTGGACAACATTACACTTTATTCTAAAAGGTTCAATGACTTATTTGGAGGGACTTAAACATATTGGGCGAGTTGCAGAGAGTCGATCTCATGTGGAGGTTTTAACATTTTGTGGAACAAATTTTGTTATAAACTGTCACAGAGTCATCACGGGCATCTGGCCCCCAAAACGAACCTGTCTTAGGTTAGCTCCTGTCAGTTAGAAAGAGTGAGAAATGTGAAGAAACTCTGGGAAAAGATGGCCACCAATGACAACTATGACCGGAGACAAAACAAGAAAAAACATGACATTTCAAACACAATCAACTTGTAAAGGAATTCAGATTAAATTGACATTGTTGTTGACATCTCCTTCATTGTGGGTCTTGAGGGCATCAGCCTGCAGGGAAGCGCAGACCATCCTCTCACCAGATACTCCAGTGGGACCCCAAGGCGTTCCCAGGCCAGCCCAGAGGTATAATACCTCAAACATATTCTGGGTCAGCTCCTGTGATTCCTGCTAGAAGAACATAACCAAAACACTTCCCCCAGAAGGTGTCCAGAATGCCCAAACCACTTCAATATTTTTCTTATAATGTCTTCTAGTCTCTAAGGTTCAGCCCGGCCACCCTGTGAAGGATAATCAGTTTGGTAGACTGTACTTATGATCTCATTCTTTCAGTCACTACCCAAACATCATGATGATGAAGGTTGGATTGAATAGTAAATCAAAAGCTCCCCTCACTCATGAACAAGACCCTGAGATTCTTCAATTCCTCTTCTTGAGGTAGGACCTGACCGGGGTGATGCATCTTTTGCTGGCCAAGAACCATAGCCTCAGATTTAGAGGTGCTGATCTTGACCCAGCCACTTAACACTCAGCTGTGAACCTTCCCAGCAAGAGCAAACAACATCCAGTCAAATGATTTGCAATAATGTATTTACAATTTCAACCTACAGAGAACTGTCATATGTGACAAATCAATGATTTCAAATGAAGTTTGGATGTTTTCCTGCAATTTTGCATCTCCAGCTGGTCCCATCTTTCTCAGGTCAGTAAGATTTACAGGACAAGCAGTAATCATGTTATTATCCATCGTGCAGTGGCTAATCAATAATATCACTTTGTTGGTGTGGCACAACTGTGGGGGATTTCAACATGGTGTTTTTCTATTGTTCCTCACCAAATTGCTCTGTCACATCAAATAATCAATAACAAACATTTATTGTCCCTTTAAAAATAAGCAGACCAACCCACACCAGGACTCTGTTTACTGTCGAGTCCTGATGTGACGTCTGTGTTTGTGGCAAACAGAACAAGAATTATGCTATTCAGTTTGAGCTGTGGGCATCAAAATTTAACAGCTGCTCCATTTGAGAGTTTGAGTTCACAAAAACCTCAATCTAAACGAAATAACTCGTGAATTATCGAAAAAAAACAACTATTGTGTGTGTGTGCACGAAGTACACAGATGAGTGTTGTGGTTAGGGAGCACAGGCTGCAAGCTGAACAGAATTATAATCAACCTGCATTCAGCCTGCGTGAAACAAGCTGCCTGGAAACACAGATGGGAGAAAGTTTTCACTCTGAAGATGTTTCAACTCTTTAACAAAAGCCTATTTGTCATCCAATCAAGCGTTCAGGTTGGTTAGCACAAAGAATGTTTTGTCTCCCTGGACTCTTGGCCTTTGCAGCCCGTTTTTCTGTTTCGGGGTTTTTCTTTAGTAAACTGTCTAATGAAGCAGAAATGCCTTAAAGACAGACAACAAAAGAGGCCTTCCAAACGACTGGGACGGCGTCTGATGGTTTCTGACAGGAGAAGTCTAATTTTACATGAAGCCACCAGCTGTAATGTGCTGCTGTCATCACTCTGGTTCCTGTCAGAGCCAAAAACAGAGACCAGATGTTACAGATCTGGACTTGTGGCTGGAAGGCAAAATATTTAACTTCAATCCTCATGTGGCCGAAATAACCTGACTGGAGCCAACAAGGTTTTTTTATGTTTGTTTTTAAATAAAAATTAAAACTTTAGTCACGATTGTCATCATTGTTAAACTTTAGGTTGTGTTGAGCCCTCAAAGTGGCGTGTAATATATCAGGGGTGCCCAACACGTCGATCGCAGGCATTGCTGGTAGATCACGGATCACATTCACCCTCTGAGGAACAACAAGGACAGCAGTCACGCCACAAAACCTCCACTAAAAGCGACGCGATGGAGCGCTCAGGCAGTTTGGGTCATTTTCAAGTGGCGTTCTATCAATTACCTATCTACCGGAAAAACTGGTGACATCCCTCAAAGCAGGCAGAATTTCTAGGAACAGGAAGTCATCCTCTGACTGGAGCAATACTCGACTAGGCAGATCAGGAGAGATGCTGCTGCAGATCTGTGACAATTTAGCAGCTAATAATCTGGTTTTCAAAGCAACTCTAGATCAAAACAGTCATCTGAAGCATTAGAACACTATTGTTTTTTTGTAAACACCTAATATTTAGCATGCTGAAGGAAAGAACAACACACTAAACAGTCTCATGCTAGTTTGTAGAGATTTATAAACCGATACTATCTAGTTTTAATGCATCAGGATGACTTTTTTGAGCCAGTGACGTTTTAAAAACTCAAATATGAGCCTCTAGTTTGTCACAGATCTTCAGTAAGTAAGTAAAGTTTATTTATATAGCGCCTTTCACAGATATACATCAC
The DNA here is from genome assembly GCA_006937965.1 of Callopanchax toddi. Lineage (NCBI taxonomy): Eukaryota > Metazoa > Chordata > Actinopteri > Cyprinodontiformes > Nothobranchiidae > Callopanchax > Callopanchax toddi. Next base: position 392,832 of record SSNR01000028.1, on the reverse strand, counting down.
AAAGCGCTTGACAATATAAACAAAAAAAAACAAAACAGAGAAAACATTGAAAATAAAAAACAAAACAGAGATTTGGGGGTACCAGATGCAAAATTTGGGCAAGATTTGGGGTACCTTCAGGGGATCTACGTACAATGTAAATGATGAGATACATTGAAAATAAAAAACAAACCAAAGCAGAGATTTGGGGGTACCAGATACAATATTTGGGCAAGATTTGGGGTACCTTCAGGGGATCTACATTGTAAATTATGAGAAATAGTGGGACATTGACTTGTGTAAGGAACTAAAGTCTTGGGCAGAAATATTGGGGCAACTTCAATACAATATTTGGACCAAAAATAAAGATGGGAGCCAGATACAATATTTGGGCAAGATTTGGGGTACCATCAGGGGACCTACATTGTAAATTTTGACTTAAAGTGGGACATTTACTCAGGCTTGGGCAAGATTTGGGGTACCATCAGGGGACCTACATTGTAAATTATGAGTTAAAGTGGGACATTTACTTGGGCTTGGGCAAAGAGAAATATTGGGGCAAACTTCAAGATTTGGGGTACCATCAGGGGACCTACATTGTAAATTTTGACTTAAAGTGGGACATTTACTCAGGCTTGGGCAAGATTTGGGGTACCATCAGGGGACCTACATTGTAAATTATGAGTTAAAGTGGGACATTTACTTGGGCTTGGGCAAAGAGAAATATTGGGGCAAACTTCAAGATTTGGGGTACCATCAGGGGACCTGCATTGTAAATTATGAGATAAAGTGGGACATTGGCTTGTGTAAGGAACTAAAGTCTTGGGCAGAAATATTGGGACAACTTCAATACAATATTTGGGCAAAAAAAATAAAGATGGGAGCAGAAGAAAATGTAAACAAAATGGAGGGAGGGAGTAGCATTTTACACACAGTCACAACAACCGATAAACACATCAAGGAGGGTGGGGGGGGTCAGGATCTCCACCAGCAGCAAGGACACGACACAGCTGACCGACCTTCACTCCCAGCCGAGGGGGAGGAGAGTTAGGGTGAGAAAGCGTAGAGAACGGGGGGCTGAGCAGTCGCTTCATTCACTCTGTTGAGTAGGAGATTGTCTTCAGGGTCACCAGATGATAACAGAATGTGTTTGGAGCAGGCAGTCCTGTTTGTTACAGCCGCCTTAAATGTCTGTCTCACTGGCTTCATCCCGTCCAAATTCCACATCCTGGCCAGTCCCATCTGATCCGTGTAGTTCGACACATCGATCGTAATTCACTCCGCGCCAGAGTTCGTTGGCAGTCAGTCCTACGAGACAACTCAGTCCTCGCGAGTGTTTCAGTGTTCAAAGCACGCATCAGCCCCCTTTGAAGCACAGGAATCCTGTCAATTGCACCTGTTAGCTCCGTTGTTTTTGGATAAACCAGGTCCATGCAGATTCCAATGAGCGTGTACCCGATCATCATTAATCCAAAATTGTAGACCTCCAGAGACAGACTTGCAGGACCCGCAATCTGATCCATTACGAACCCCACAGCTCTTGTCTCAGTCAGCCGCGGAGTCCCCTCCTCCGTTTTGAGAGTGTAAAAAATTTTATCCATTTTGTTGGGAAGCCAGCAAACCAAAGCCATATCAAGAAAAATAAAAATATTTAACCAGAAGGAATGAGGAAAATGCTCAGAAGACAAAACAGCTGCAGGAGGAACACACAAGGGAGAGAAGGAACAGTGCGACCGCTCTCAACAGAAGCCGGAAGAAGAAGGGACCTGAGCAACCTGGTTCAGCAACCTGATCACACTTCCCATGACTACTGCTCCAGTCAAACGGCGACTTTGTGTTTCTAGAGACTCCGCCTGCTTTATGTGATGGGGTGGTTTTAACCCTAGAATATAAATGAGAGAACTCCACATCAACATGACAAAATGTGCAACTCAGGGTCAAGTCTCAGACTCACACTGTCATAACATCAGAAATAAGAACGACTGTTTGGTAGAAACATACTGAAATTAAAGCCATGTCCTAAACTAATAGATGTGATAAAAGTTTCACAAACAGTCAGGAGACCTTGGTAACAACAGCAGCCTCTGGTTGGTTTGAATTGTGTAACTGAAAAGCTGCCATCATGAAAAACAGAAGAAGAGAACCCACTGCTTCATTTAGAGGTCTCCACATACTCTAATAAATTCAAGTCAAACCTGCTACAAAATGTAAAACTCACTTAAATTCCTTATTTCATTTGCTTAGAGGACAGAACGGACATGTTAATAGCGTTTGTATTTAGAGACCCCGTTGACTAAAACCTTCCTCAGCTAGGCAAATAGGATGGATGTCTTTTGGGTATAAAAGACAAAAAAAAATCTATTTTATAAAACGTGTAAAAAGGGGAATTAATTTCAACCCACTTGCCTGGAATCACTTCCCATAAAAAACCCAATCTACCACAGCTGCTCAGCGATTAATGGAAAAAATTAACTGCTGCAACTGTTTTATATTTTACATCTGGATGACAAAGAGCCAGAAGAAGGAGAAAAGACAAGTTACAATTCAAAGATTTTAACTTTTTCTCCAGTTGTACAAACAAACAAGCAAGAGGCTGAATTCAAAAGAAACCAAGGAAGGTGTCAAAGAAAAATATACAAACTTTAGACAAAGAATGTTAGCATCCCACATGACTAAAGAACAATCAGACCTGGGTGTGAAAACTCTGACTCACTACAGGTGAAACATGTAAACAAAAGTGAGTCAAGACCCAATTTAAAAGAATAAAACAGGAAATAGATGTCAAAAACCCTGAAATATCATTTCATAACTATGGCCTCTTCTGTTTTCAAGGTTTTGTTTTTGAGACCTCAACATTTAGCTGTTTTTCCACCTGCATTGTTTAGTTTATTGAAAATCAAACTCTGGTCCATTTTCCTCCTTGGTTCAGTTTGTTTGTTTGGTGTAAAAACAGTAATGGTTCTAGGAGACCTGTTGGAGGAGGTGGTCTTGGTTCATAGTGTTTATAGTGTTGGTTTATAGTGTGAACGTAGTAGTAGTAGTTAACTTTATTGTCCCCATGGGGCAATTGGAATTGCAGCACAGTTGCAATCACATGCATTTATTACAGGACACCAAGTATAAATGACACAGGCAGCAGACACATCAGAGAGCAGCAGAAAGCATCAGGTTAATTCTTCCTACCAACATGAGCACATTACCCACTGGATCTGATCACACCATGCATGACTGGCTGACTTTAACTCATTTAAAGCATTAATTGCTTGTGGGATAAAAGAAAATTTGGTAGGAGTCAGTGTTAATTTTGTTGACAAAAATATTTTTGTTATTTGTTTTGTCACGAAAATATTTTACTGAACAAAAACTAAACAACATTCAAAAATATAAAATGGAAAAAGACTAAGACGAATACTAAATTGGCCAACATTGTTGTCAAGAATGAAAGACGAGACGAGAATTAATAGTGACGAAAATCCAATCAGAAAATGGGAAGAATGTGACGAACATACCAAAAAAACCAATCAGCAAATGGAGCAGGCGGAAGTAGATGAGAAGAGAACCAATCAGAGTCCGCCTTGTTGAGATGCACCAGCGTTTGTAAAGAGCAAAGCAGACGCCGACAGGAATAGACTTGATTAAAAGTGGAACAGAACAGAGGCAGAGTTTTGATGCTAGTTTTAAAATAATGTACATACATTAAAAATTGCAGAAGAGGCATCAAATATGGAGTGAAATGACCGAAGATGAGGAGATGGGACTGCAGCGCGAGACTGACTGTGTGAGTAAAAGCCTCATGCAGACTTTTGATTTGACATGTCATGAGCAAAGTTCTGACAGTTTGCCTTACTATTCTTAAGAATTTTAGTCAACTAAAATTAGACTAAAACTAAAACAAATTGGATGTCTAAAACTTGACTAAAATGAAAAAGAATTTTAGTCAAAAGACTAAAACTAAATTAAAATTTCACGTCAAAGTGAACACTAGTAGGAGTTTGCATAAAGTGGGCGGGAAGAGTCACATATGATGTTATTTGCCTTCTTCAGCAGGCTGTCTTTGCTCACCATACTTGTTATTGCAGCTCAGCTGTGATTGACTTTCTGACTTTTTCTGTGCCTCAGTAGCATTGCCAAACCAGCAGATAATACAAAATCGTAAAGTACTTTCAATACAAGCATTGTAAAACATCTAGAGCATACAGTGATTGACAATGAGAACAGGCCATTTCTTTAAGTACATTCTTTGCTGTATCTTAGTATGCAAGGGATCAGCCCACAAGTCCCATTTCAGCTTTTTGTCTACCACAATGCCAAGATATTTGTAATTAGTGACAGTCTGAATAGTCTCTCCCTTAATGACTGTGGTAGAGAATAGTTGTGACCTTCTAAAATCAATAGACATTTCCTTAGTCCCAGTAGTGTTTAAAATGAGATCTGACTAATTCCACTAAAAAGAAATAGAAAACTGGACCATGATCTACCTTCCCATCATCTAGAAGGCTCACCAGAGCTGGGCTGTCTGCATATTTAATAAAGTGTCTGTTAAGTGGGCATTAACTGTATGATTTTTGGCCCATTTTGAACTGATTTTCTACTTGTGCTACAATTTTTGTGATCAGGATGAGTTTCAGCTTAATCAGTGCATTGTGTACAGGTGGCAGCAAGAAGCAACTAACATCTGATAACCAACTCCCGATCTGCAAACATATAGTTGCACAAAACCCCCACCTGTTTGAAATGTTTGCTCCTTGTAACAGTATTCCGCTGTTTAAGTAGGACCATGAGTCAAATTTACCTGAACCCATGCATCACCATCGATGCATGTTTGTTTTTGTGGAACATTTACCCATTCTCCAGAATTTCTTCACACATACGCAACCAGTGAAAATAGCATTGACAGCAAAACTGTGACAGATGTTCAAAACATCTCTGGATCAGGTGGATTGACCTGAAACTCCTAGAACCACCTGGAAAATGAAACATCTGCTTGCTATTTAAACAATGCACACAGGTTGCTCTGCATGAAATGAGTTGGAAAACATGACAATGATCACGTATGTACATTTTATAATACAGCGTTCACAATATCCTACACAAAGTAGTCATACAGTTTGAGCTGCAGATAAATACAACAACAGAAAATAGTGTGCAATGTATGCTTAGCTTTGGGAAAAGTGCTAGTGCATAAAATTTGTGTATAAAATAAGTTCAATGGCAAAGCACATCCCTGTGATGAGAACCTGTGAATGTTGTCATTGTATCAGAAAGAAGGGAGTCCAAAATCCACTGAGTAAGGCCGATGTAATAATAATGAGGAACTTCTATAGCACCTTTCACAGGTCAAAGACCACTAAGTGCTTCACAATAAAACAACCAGGAAACACAGATGAGAGAGAGAGAGAGAGAGAGAGAGAGAGAGAGAGAGAGAGAGAGAGAGAGAGAGAGAGAGAGAGAGAGAGAGTTTATGCCCATGTGCATTTATGCTGGAAGCTCTCTTCGGGACCTGACATCCATATTTGGGGAGTTGGTGACATCGCGCTACTGGAGTATAGATCTGGAGTATGGCTCAGGAGTCTGGTTCTGGAGTCTGGCTCTGGAGTCTGGCTCTGGAGTCTGGCTCTGGAGTCTGGCTCTGGAGTCTGGCTCTGGAGTCTGGCTCTGGAGTCTGGTTCTGGAGTCTGGCTCAGAAGTCTGGCTCTGGAGTCTGGCTCTGGAGTCTGGTTCTGGAGTCTGGTTCTGGAGTCTGGCTCTGGAGTCTGGTTCTGGAGTCTGGTTCTGGAGTCTGGTTCTGGAGTCTGGCTCTGGAGTCTGGCTCTGGAGTCTGGTTCTGGAGTCTGGTTCTGGAGTCTGGCTCTGGAGAGTCGACCAGTACCAGGTTCTCATTTTGTTTTTGTTCTCAGGACAGATCCTGCTGTGTCCAGACACCAAATAAAGTTGATCACATCAGGACTCAGTGGGGACTTTATAGTGTCGTGTTTTCTGAGTATTGACTATAAGGCTTTGCTCTTCTCACAACTTTTAAACAAACAAAGATGAGAGGATTTTCAGACCTGGGGACTAAAAAAAGACCTCTAATAAAAACTAAATACCGTAATAAATTCAGTTGAACTTATTCCCAATCTGCAGTGGTGATGTCAGCCTGTTTAATGTGAAAACAAACAAATTCCCTGTTTCACTTCACCTCCTTTTCCATCATTCCTTTTTTCCTCCCATCTTGATAAACGTTGATGTCTATAAATGTCACTGTTGTCTCCTTTCCTGTCAAACTCCATCCTCCATTTATCCTTCACACCATATGGTGAATCACCCATTTTAGTTCCCAGAGCGTCATATATTACTGTTTTTTGTCAAAGTCCCCTGTTTCCCAGATTTAAGCAAGTCAACATAATGTTGGAGTGTTTAATTACAAACAACATGACAGCACGAGATGGAAAGGATCACAGGACTCAGATAAACAAAGGGATCTGATTTATAGACCTGCTATTCAAAGCTGTTTTCAGACTTCTTAAGTTTCAGTTTCAATCTGTTGGGATGTTTTTAAAAATCTTGTCATGTTCAAGCTTTGAAATCACTTGGTTACTTTCAGAAACACGTTGATCTGTTTGATCAGCACTAAAACCTGTGTTGTATAAGGCGTTGGTGGGCTTCGTCTAGGCCTTCACTCTACTCAGTCCAACCTAAATTAACACACCTCATAATATCATCAGTACGACACCACGGCTCCAGAATCCATACATCACATTACACGTTACATCATCGGGTGAAGCCAAATCATGACATTATACTATATTGTTATTTGAATGATTTGGTTTTTGATGATAAAGACGTTTATAGCAAAACAAAGCTTGTGCACTGATTTATGTTTGGTACATACTTTTCTTTGTCCTTTTTTACTGATAAAAAAAAGAAAACAAGGTCACAAGATGCTGTTGAGTTCCAGTCATGGGATTGTTCAAAAAGGTAAACTCTGCACTTTGTTGATGTGGTTTGATAAAATGTCAAATCGAGGGAACAAGTTCAACACTGGATCAAAGCAATACAACCTGAAATTTTACTATTAGTGGTGGGACTTGAATTTAAAAACGTATCAAATTAATAACAGGCTTTGAAATAAATTAATCACAATTAATTTAATTTTAAACTAACAAGAAAATCTGCCCCAAAAAAGGTTTTTGGTTTTTTTTTTCTTTTTTTTTTTTACATTTTAGTGGGGACAGAATCAGATAGTAAACACAAACTTTAATAGGATAAACTGAAGCTTCTTTATTTTATGAAAAAATTAATTTAAATTGCATTTCAGTTCAAACCAGTAGAGAAACAATAAAATATCCCTGGTTAAAATGGGACATACCTAAAATACAGTACTTTATTATTGTATTTATTCATATTACGTACATTTTCAGAAGGGTTGTCTTTTTAAATAATAACAATCTAAAATTTCCACTGTGTGGAAGTGGCTTATTTTTTTAGCCCCAGTTTCTTTTACTCCACACTTCTGCCTCGTTTTCATTGCAGGGTCCTGGACAAGTCAGGTCTGTATTTTGTATGTCCCCATTGTAAAACGGTAACCGATCTGGACCGTACAAGAAGGGGCGGGAATAAGTTTAAAGGCAAGACCGACCAGTTTCACAGCCACTTACTTCTGGTTTTCATGGTGGAAGAAAGATCCAGACTACTCGGTTGAGGTAGGCTGGATCCTCTGAAGGTCGCAGGCCCTAAGTTTAGACCCAGGCTGTGACGAGCTCTGTTATGTGTGTCAGGGTAATCGATGTAGCAAGAAACATTGCAGTGACAAGTGTTCTCTTTTGCTACAAATTGAAGCTGTGATTCACTGAATTATTTTCAATGTGTTTATTTTCCTAATTTATTAATCAAAATTAACGTGTTAAATTCCCACCCCTAGTTATTTTCAGATTTCAGTTACTGATTTTAATTTGCTGTTTGATGACAATCAACCTTGATGACATTTGGGTGTTAGATATGAAATGATTACAATGATATTGATAAACTAAATAGATATAATTATGTATAAAATGTGAGATTGTGATATTGTCCCAAAATACCAAACTGATGAATACCATTTCTTTAGCTAAACAGACAAAACATCTCAGACCACTAATCAACCAGACCATGAAGTTCCTGCTCAAATAATCAGTAAATTAATCTGGATGTCATGGTAGGAAAAAACACACGACTTCTTAAATCAATCACATTTTCAGATCAATTTACTGTCATTAAACAGCATGTTAGAGACAAATGGATAACTCAATACTTTAATTAAAATAAACTCAATAAATATTTTATACCTTTTTAACATTTTACCATCAAAACCTTTAGATTGTTTTCATGAAACAGAATGTACTCAATCATAAAACATAAATGAGCTCTAGAAACTTTATTTGAATGTAAATAAATTAAAACTTCTCAATAAAAAACATAAATAAATGGGAATATTTTTTTAAGAATAACACTGTCCAAAGTGGAGACTTTTATCAGTAGCTGTGTTTTGTTACATGTAGTTGTTGTGGTGGTGTTGTTGTTTTCTTAGTTTTTCTGATTGAAGGTGTTTCTGTTTTGAGTGATTTAGTTGTTTTGTCTGGTTTGAATGCTGTGGAGCTTTAATGATTTTTGCTGCAACATCTTTACCTTTTGGACTCTTGTTGTAATGTGTAACCATGCAATCAAGAGACTTGTTAATGAATCAGATGGACCAGCTTGAAGCTCTGTTGAAGATCCATCCATAATATCATGTGTTTCACTGAGACATGGTTCAGGATCAGACTTCAACGTCTCTCTGCTCGGCTTCAGATAATACCAGCAGACAGAGATTTGAAGAGGAGCAGAAAAAGCAAAGGAGGTGGATTAGCAGTGCTGGTCAACAACAGATGATGTAATCCAGGACCTGCTGCTGTGGAAGATCATCTCTGGAGACCAGATACTGAACTCAGATCTTCTGAGTGTCTTCAGTCAGAGGCTGCTTCAGATCTGCTGCAACAAGAAGATTCTTCTTGTCCATCACAGACCACTACAGGAGATCCTTCCTGTCCATCTCAGACCACTACAGGAGATCCTTCATGTCCATCACAGACCAGTACAGGAGATTCTTCCTGTCCATCTCAGACCACTACAGGAGATCCTTCATGTCCATCACAGACCACTACAGGAGATTCTTCCTGTCCATCACAGACCACTACAGGAGATTCTTCCTGTCCATCTCAGACCACTACAGGAGATCCTTCATGTCCATCACAGACCACTACAGGAGATCCTTCATGTCCATCACAGACCACTACAGGAGATTCTTCTTGTCCATCACAGACCACTACAAGAGATCCTTATTGTCCACAGCTCATCCAATGACTTTATGAAAACACTTTATTGATTTACTGAAACATCTCATTTCTCTCTGGAATTAATGAAGTATTTTTAATTTGCTTTGATTGACTGATTAACTCTCATGTTGAAATTAGATATTATTTTGATATATATTTTTTGTTTTATTTGTGAAATAGTCTGTTCTGATTTTAACATCCTTTTATATCTTTTAGCAGTCAGCTGTTTGCCTCTGTAAGTTGTTACTTTGGGTTTTATTTAAATACCAAAAAAAGCAGATTAGCGTTCAGCGTTCAGAGTAAATATTCAGTATGTGTTCCGCGAACCTTTCCGGGGATTTAAATGTCATTTTTCCCACACGTGCTGCGCAGAATGTGTAAAGTTATGTACTCTGTAATACCAAGCTAACAGTGAATCTGACAAGACAAACACTCAGAGGAATTACAATCAAATTCCTGCAAAAAGTCAGTGTTAACACAGCATGTCACTCAAATAAGGAGCAAAATAAGTGTCACTCTACATCTCTAAAAAATCAAATTCACTGAGACGAGGAGCCCTCGTGACAATTAGACAATCTTTTACTTTGCATTTCAATGTGTGTGCTGATTGACACAAGGAGTAATTAAAGTGAAACAGATGAGAAAATCTCAGATTGGGCACAATAAGAGCAATGAAAGGGACTAAAATATCAGAATTCATGGCTTTCATGAACTGACAGCCTGGGTCACCAGGAACCTCCAGGAAATCTCTGTGATGGAGAGTTTCACCAACATGAAATGGTGATGCTTTTTCTGAATCCTGAAGCTTTTCAGTACTTGGAGGAAAAATACATTTCTTTCCAACTTATCACATTTTTACAGTAAATTCTGCTTTCAGGTATTTTCTTACCCTTAATCTCCTTCATTTCTTTTTTTCAAATCTTACCTTTCTTTTATATTCAACTAATCAGCTGCAGTGTGAGCCGAGCTGAAGACAAAGAGGACTTATAAAGGCTGAGTCAGTTTCTGAACCTCTTGTCTCCGAAAACGTCTGATAAAGAAAGTATTACAGCAGAGGATGGTGGGTAATTATGTTGGTCTGGAGATATGTTCTGCTAATCCGGTCACTCTAATACTTTCTGCCTGTTTCTTTCATTTTTGTCTCTAAATTTCTCATTATCTACAACGTTCTCTCTTTTTCCTGAAGCCTCATTCTTTCTCTGTGGGGCAGCAGCTTGTGATATGAGCAGTGATGGGAAAAGGCTCAACGTGTGTTTAATTTAATTTTTTTGGGACTGGAGGCGATGCAGATTTTTGTATCAGTGGAACTTTCTGACTCCGTGTCAGTTTGATAAGACGATGATCCACTTCAGCAGCCCAGAGAGAGCCGGTGAGATAAAACCAAACATCTTATCTCTGCTCAGATATACAGTTTGAGATTCATCTTCCCTTTGTCACATCTATAGGAGAATTTTCCCCTAATTCATTTGTATGCCTGAAATAGTGATGAGACCTATTTGCAAAAACAAAGACTTAAAACTTGACCTGGACCAGTCAGCTAAAGACGAGTGACTGGACCAGGATTCCCCATATAGACTCTGGACACTGATGGCAGTGAGCTACATTGTAGCCACAGAAGTGAAGCAACTAGGGATGTACCGATACCACTTTTTTCAAAATCGATCCGATACCAATACTTAAATCTGAGTACTCGCCGATACCGAGTACCGATACCGATACTTCTACCACACAAAAATGCAACAAATTGGAATACAGGTTTTATTTTTTTTTCTCTGCTTTTTACAACAAATAAAAAAAATAAAATATATTAATAAAAATGATCACAAAACTAAAATCCATCCATCCATCCATTTTCTGTAGCCGCTTATTCCTCCACAGAGGGTCGCGGGGCAGCTGGTGCCTATCTCCAGCGGTCAAGGGGCGAGAGGCGGGGGACACCCTGGACAGGTCGCCAGTCCATCGCAGGGCACAAAACTAAAATATAAAGTGAAAAATAACCATTTTCTGTGATTTCACAGTAGAATTATTGCAGTTTTCCACATTTTAACCAAATAAAATGAACTATTTGGCACCATCTCCAGCTCTCAACCCACCCTGTTCCTCTTTAGCTCAATACCTCCCCCTAGTGTTCAATATAGGAAACTACAACAGAAATCACAAGTCACAGACACTGAAGACACTGGTATCGGGTAACTTTAACCGATACCGGTACCAGTATCGGTACATCCCTAGAAGCAACCATACACAGGAGTTGCCCAAGGACACAACAATGTGACTGAGCTGTAAGTGGGGTTTGAACAAGCAACCCTCCAGTTGTAAGGTGAACACTCTACCCACTGAGCTACTGCTGTCCTGAAATTAAAGTGCGGCTCATGGAGGATCAACAATGTCCTTAAGCTCACTGATGTTTGAGCAGAAGACTAGATTTGTTAGCTCTGACTGATAAAAACAATGAAAAGTTTAAATAGTTGAGAACCAGCTCAGAGAGAGAAGGTTAGAACATGTTGTGGAAATATAAAGTGTATGACTTGACTCGTACTAATATCTAAAGACTTCACTTTAACTCACCATCTAAAGCAGGGGTACTCAATAGGGGGCCTTCAAGTCATGTACTGTTTTCCCCAAGCTGTCAATATTTCAGAAAATCCACCAGGAATGACTCCTGGAAGTGGGGCTGATGCATACAGACGAACAATAGTTCAGGAGACGTGAGATCTGACCTGGAATTGGCAAAATAACATGGTCATCTCTGTCCTGATATACAGACAGGATGTTATTAAAGATAAAGTGGCCCACGGGTCAAACCAGGACACGTTTGAGAAAGTACATCTTCAATCTGGCCTGGGAACGCCTTGGGGTCCTGCTGGAGGAACTGGTGGAGGTGGCCGTGGAGAGGACGGTCTAGTTGGAATGCCGCCCCCGCGACCCAGATCCGGATAAGCAGAGGAAGGCGAGGCGAGGTGAAAGATCTGTGATCATTCACTGTGTTCTCTGTAGTCAGTGCTGATTGTTAGAATAAACCCAACGCCTGATGTTTCTATTGTCTTCCTGACAGACTGGTTTCCTTCCTACAGACTGTTTGACTTCATCTAAGAGCTCATTAGTCAGCTTGTTGTAGTTTCACAGTAACTGATTCCTAAAAAAAACGTTCACCTTGAAGTGATGAAGATATAAAGAACCAACCTACTTTCACTGAAATCGTTTTAATTTAATTTGCTGCCTTAATTTTCTCCCCTGAAGACATTTCCACATCTGTCAGAGTTTAAACTGCTAACTCATCCTGTCAAATTATTACTCTACTGCTAATTAAATTAATCCTTTATAAAACAAATGTGAGCTAACTGCCTATGGATGGAATCTCACAGGACTGGGGCTGTTTGGGGAAATTCAATTTGAGGAAATGTGCAGGTTTTCAGCTGGAATCAAACTGAATTGGTACCTTCAAGCCTTTGGACAAAAGCTTTCAATCTGGATAGGTGATGCTGGGCATTTTTAATGACCACATCTCCCAAAGCTTTACCACATTCTGCCACAGAAATGAAAATGAGAATGTTACTTGATGCATACTGATCTAAAATTAGAAATTACCGACAGAAGTAACAGACATGAGTAAACATGTAGCACACAGATATAAATCATCATTAAACAGACTGTTATAGATGGCTGATTTGGGCCAATTTCCTACATCGTGAGTGTTGAATGCATTTGTTTAATGTGCCGACAGCTCACAAAAGATTGTTCTGTAGTGCCAAGTGGAGGGGAGAGATGGAAAGAGTTTAAAGGATCAAGAGGTCAGAATAAGAAACGAAGCTCACGAGCGCCGTACCTGGCGCTGCGAATAACTGCAGCCTTGAAAGGGAGCGCGCACAAACTTCTCAACTATCTCATAAGGGTTCAACCAAAGGCAGCCCTAGACACAATTCCATAAATAAAAATACTTTTTTATTAATACAAAATGAAATATGGTAAAACAATGCCCCGCGACACACACAGAGGGTTCGACCACGGAGGCAATCCATCCATCCATCCATTTTCTATAGCCGCTTATTCCTCCACAGAGGGTCGCGGGGCAGCTGGTGCCTATCTCCAGCGGTCAAGGGGCGAGAGGCGGGGGACACCCTGGACGGGTCGCCAGTCCATCGCAGGGCCACACAGAGACGAACGAGACAAACAACCACACACCCACGGAGGCAATCCAACAGAGCTAATTTCACTAGCTGCTATGTTCCAGTCCTTCCCCGTATAGCTGAAAGCTTTAATTAGTTGGTGTTCTCTTACTCCTGGAGGTGAGTTTGAGAAATCTAGGGCGATAGAGGCATGTCCCGCCGCCTCTGTCACCCTGGATTTCTCAAGTTTGCATCAGGGAGTGGAGCTCCGGAGCACCCGGAGGAGCGTGCGCAGCAAAGCCGCCTTAGATGCACTGTAACGGACTGAGGTCCAGGAAACAGTCGGGGATTGGAGGCCTATCGTGCAGAGACCATAAACATCAACAGATTGCTGTGCGGTCGCCTATAACAGCACCTTTAGCTCTGTGGAACCCTATAATCCATCAGAGAGGTTTTCAGCTCCATAAACACTGTCAAAATAACACCAGTATTACGAGAAAAACCACTGATTCAGACGAATCAAGTCCCCCATTGACCAGCAACACTACACAACGGTGCAATACTGCCACCTACTGGATATACATTTATTATCACTTTTTTATTACTTATTAACTCTCTAGAATGCGCTGCAGCGTCAGTTGACATCACATCCGTAGGACAGTGTGAGAAATTCGGTCCGAATTGAAATGCACTTTACAGCTCACAGCCTGTTCAACACAATGGAATGATACTGTTAAGCAGGTACGAAGGAGAACTCAAATGCAGGTTTAAAAGTGAACACAAAAATCCTTTATTAAAGGTCAGGCAGAATAATCCAAGTCGTGAGGCAAACCGTAATCCAAAGTCCAGAAACAGGGTGAAAGCACAAAGATCTAAACTAACTAACAACCCAAAAGTCAAGGCACAAAGATCTAAACAGAGGCTGGGACGAGAGTCTGGAAACTAACGAACTGTCAACTGAAAGAGAGGAGAGCCTGGTTAAATACAAACATAAACAGCTGAAAGGAATCAGAGTAATGAGAAACAGGAAACAGAACTGAAACAGGAAGGAGACACCAAAATAAAACAGGAAGTAAGAAAAGAGGTGGTCTCAGAGCAGGGGGTGACAGGTACATGGGTGGCCTCATTCTTTTTGGTTTAAAATGCTTCCTCATTCATTAACCTAAATAACCTGAACATGCATGATTATTTTTATTAAAATCTTAACTCATGTCCCTTTACATACTAGAACCTCCACAAACAGTACAACATATTTTTGAATTGTCACCAGTAGTTGCAGCCTGGGAAGATACTTTCTTAGGTTTAAAAATTATTATTTGGTCACATTTTCAAATCAGGAATCAATCTGCTCAGATCCAGATGCTGAAGGTGCAAAGTACCAATTAAAACCTGTGAATGTGTAGTTATTGAAACTTGTTTCACCATCTTCTGCAGAATCTCCAATATGAAGTCCAGACTGTCCTCTCCCCAGACTCCTGTTGGCAGGACATGCCTGAAACACCTCCCCAGAGAGGCGTCCAGGAGACATCCCGCCCAGATCAACTGGCTCCACTCAATGTGAAGGAGGAGCAGCTCTACTCTGAGACACTCCTGGATGTCTGAGTTCCTGACCCTATCTCTAACACTGAGCCCCTGAAAGGAAACTCATTTCAGCCACTTGTATTCATGATCTCATTCTTTCAGTCATCACCCAAAGCTTACAGATATTAATCCCCTGTTGGAAATAAGTTTGTTACAGCAGCAAATTGAGTAATAACATTATAAAATCGAGAGTCTTGCTTTCGTCCTCAACCCCCGTTTTCAGCCATCTTGTCACTGCAAATGTCTCCCTAACCAACCCAGGCTTGGAAATCCACCTTTTTCTGGTTGTGGACCACAGTCTTAGATTTGGCGGTTCTGATCCTCATCCTAGTCACTTCACACTCTGCTGTTTTTTTGCCTCATCAGAGGGTGTTTCAGTCAGACCGTGTTTATTATCAGAGCATAGTGTTTGGTGCTTGACTCTGACCTCATCCCTCCCCATGGAAAAACCTCCAAACCAGGATATTGAGCTGGGATGAGTAAATGTCACACCCTGTCAGAGGCTGTGGGTGGATGATGTGGAGGTGCCCTGAGATTCCTGCAGCAGCAGAGATGAAAATGAGCAGGTTGAGATGGTGTGTTAGAAGATGTGTCAGTGAGAGGTGTTACAGTATTTTTATTTCTTTTTTTTTCATTCCTCTCAGAGTTAAAAATATTAAGAAGTTGTATTGTTGTGCCCTTCCGCACAGGATAAAGTTGCATGTGCTTTTTATGTTTTTTTTGTGTGTGTGTGTGTGTGTGTGTGTGTGTGTGTAAGTGTGTGTGATGAGGTCTCCTCCTCCCTGCACATGCACATGTTTGAGCGTCTCAGCCAGTGGCGGCTGGTGAAATTTTTTTTGGGTGGGGCGCATTTTTGCTAGTCAGTTTTCAGATGCGCAAAAAAAAAAAAATCACATATCACCACTAGGGCAGGGAATGATAATATTTTCATCTGACTGAATATTTTTCTGGTAAAAATCCCTAGTACCACCAGTTCTCTAGAAATGTGGAGCTGTTAGGTCTAATTCTACACATCAAACAGTAAAGAAATCATAAAGTCTTCATGAGGAGACCTTAGAATAATATCAATATAATCAGATACAAATAAAAACAACCACAATGTGGTCACAACAGAAGTTGTAAAAGTTTCAAGGAAAAAACAACCTGGCAAAGTCAAAAACATTACTTAATATTCACAATTAGCTTTCTACTGACACCACAAACAAATAAATCCATCTATAACAGTCAGATAATTAATGTTACAATTCAGACAACAAACACTAACCAAGCAAGTCATGACAATCAGCTCAACTAATGAAGTGAATTAACAACAAAATAAAGTCAAATCCACTGATGAGTCCCATCAAACCCAGTCAGACCAAACTTCCTTAAAACGCCATAATAATTTAATGAAAAGTAGAGAAAACGCATGAAAAACGGGCTAAACTACATAAACCAACGTATTCAATCAGCAGTATCTGTATTTCTCTAACATTCGGCAGACACCTCAACAAACACATGTCGCTATTTCAGGTATAAATTCACTCATCAGGACTTAGCACTGCTAGCCGCGGCTAGCTCCGCCTATGGGGTTTTTGAATGGGAAAATCCGTGACAGACACATAGTCATTAAGAAAAAGAAACAAACAAACGAAGTCACTCACCATTGAGTTGATGAAATCAGGACAAATGGAATCATTCGGCTTGTTTTCACAAGCAGGAAAGAAGGATTCTTTGAATAAATATCCATTTTCTACCCTCCATTAAAAAGAGAGCAAGAACTTCCGGTTTCAGTCTGAGCAACACTCCGGTCTCCTGCCGTTGTGCGCATGTCACACAGGGACGCTGAAGACCTGCGTCCCGAGCGATCTCCTATTTTTTGCACTCAGTGCGCATGCGTCAGGAAAAAATTGCCAGTGCGCATGCGTCAGGGGCAAAAAACAATGCGCTATGTTGGGACGGCGTCCCGTCCAGACATGCGCAGTAGAACCCAAAGAAACACGACCTATCGGTCCAGTAAAAATAGTAAGAAAACCTTTCTAAACTGCACCTAAATGCAAATTATACACAGCACTTATTGTATATATAATGGTTGGCTCGTTTAGTTTTATTTTTATGTTAGTTTTTTATATTTTGTGATCCCTATTTCTCTTCTTCTTGGGACTGGTGGGGCGGCGCCCGAGCGCCCCCTATGGACGGGCCGCCACTGGTCTCAGCTCCTGCTGCAGTTATAATGCTGATTGTATAAGTTGTGCGTTCTCTCCTCTGACTCCACTCAGGTTTTCTCTCTGGTCATAGCAGCTGGGGCTCAACCAACATACATGAAACAGCAGCACCAGCTCTGCCTGTCTGGGATTTATCGGACTATGCATGTTGTCTGCCAGTGGTCCAGTTTTCTACCTGAACACAGTCACAGCTCTGAGGATCCAGGGTCCCTCCATCTGTAGGCCTGAGTTAATGGAGAGTTTTTATTTAGGTGTGTTTCTGGGTCCAAGTAATCAAATTCAATATGGCCGCCAACACCCAATCAACATCAGTTCAAGCAAAACAACATTCAATTTTGTAAGTTTAACTGATCAACTGATCACGCCCCCTACAGGCTCACCTGGATTATGCACATGGGTTTGACTCAGTGAGTTTGTTTAAAATGTCATGTGGTACAAAAACAGTGAACACACGTTGCTCACCACATTGGTGGGAAAAGACCATAATGCATTGTGACCTGAGCTCATGATAAAGTAATTATTTTAAAATAAATTAATATATAATAGCTTGATTTGGATGATCGTGTCAGTGAATGCATTACAACAAAAGAAGTGTAATGGTTGTATTAAATAAAAACATTAAAGGGACGTGAGGGAGCTTTGAAAACCAAACCTCATGAGCGCCGCGCCTGGCACTGCGAATACCTGCAGCCTTTAGCGGGAGCGTGCACAAACTTCTCACTACTTCATAAGGGTTCAACCAAAGGCAGCCGGAGGCATGATTCCATAAATAAAAATACATTTTATTAATACAAAAGGAAATATAGTAAAACAATGCCCCGTGACGCACACACACACGATCAGACTGAGGAAGCCGATCTAACAGAGCTAATCTCGCTAGCCGCTATGTTCCAGCTTCCACTGCTGCCTGTATTGCTAAAAGCTTTAATCAACCGGTGTTCTCGGACACCAGGAGGAGAATTTGAGAAATCTAGCGAGATAGAATCATGCCCCGCCGCATATATCACCCTAGATTTCTCAAATTCACACCACGGAGTGGAGCTCCGTAGCACCCGGAGGTCCGTGCGCAGCAGAGCCGCCTTAGATGCACTGTAAGCGGACTGAGGTCTAGGAAACAGTCGGGGATTTGCGGCCTACAGTGCCGAGACCATAAACATGGACAGATTGCTGTGCGGTCGCCTATAACAGCACCTTTAGCTCTGTGAAACTCTATAATCCATCAGAGAGGTTTTCAGCTCCATAAACGCTGCCAAATAACACCAGTTTTATGAGAAAAACCACTGGTTTAGACAAGGAAGTCCGCCATTGACTAGCAACACTACACAAAGGTGCAATACTGCCACCTACTGGATATACATTTATTATTACTTTTTTAGCCCGAGAATGCGCAGAAGCGTCAGTTGACGTCACATCCGTAGGACAGCGCGGGAAATTCGGACCCCGAATTGCAGAACATTTTACAGCTCACAGCCTGTTCAAGATAATGGAATGATACATGGGTGGCCTCATTCTTTTTGATTTAAAATGCTTCATCACTTATTAACCTAAATAAACTGAACATGCAATTATTACTTTTCTTCAAAAGCTCCCTCATGTCCCTTTAAATGATTTATAAATATAAATGATGGTTGATTTTATTTCAGTTTCTTAATTCTTATTTATCATTCCTTTTGTTATTTTGTGTGTTTTCGAGGAACTGTTGAAAATCTTATTATAGTTATAAATTAGTCAAACCCACCTGCAAATACATGAACCAGTAGGGGGCGTGTCCTGGGAATGATTGAAGCATTGCTTGTCATATATCACCTGATTTTTGAGAGAAAGAAACAGAGCTTTGAACCGGGGCTTTATCTGAACTTGTCCTTTCTGCTTGAAGCATGACTCGAAGCTCTGGCTGAAATGGCTCTTCACTACAAACTGTGACCAAATGGGTTTTTGACCCTTCTAATAACCATTTCAACACCTAGTAGATAATGATGTTTACTCCACTGTTAGAAATAATCTTCCTAGCAGACTTTAGATATGGTAGGGCAGCTTTATAAAAACTTTCCACTAAGAGGGAGGTATGGGCAGAAACTTGTGTCATCAGAAACTGAATTTGAATTAGTTATATTTGAATATGTATTGCTCGGATTGAATCTGAATTGTTCAACTTGAATAAATGCTTTGAAAAAATGAATCTGAATTACTAATTTGAAATTCAATTTATTTGTTTGGAAAAGACTTTCACTAAATTGAAACTGAATTTAATGTTTTGAAACTGACTTCATTTGCTTTGAAACTGCATTTAATTCAAGTGAAAATTCAGTTTCAGTAGTTTCTGTTTCAGTTCCCACCGTTCAGATTCAGTTTTACAATTCAATTTCAAAACTTAAATTCACTTTTCTGTGCCACACATCCGGGTCCTGAGAAAACTCCAGCTCAATCGAGTGCAGATAGACCGATCAGCGTATAAACAACTGCGTCCTCCTGACCGATCGCCCCAGCTCCACAGTGTAATCTCTCTGTCAGAGCAATGAAGCTTCAGGGCGTTTATTAAATCATAACTCACTAAATACTAAACTGATTTTCACGCTGTTTTTTTTGCTTGTTACTTACAGTTACAACTTTAAACTTTATGAAATTGGTTGTTAGTTCTTTTTAGGTCTCTCCTTTTCTGCTCTCCTCTGTGACGCTTGCGGGCCGGCGAGGGGGAAGGAAGGGGGGTCAGGTCTGCAACGCTGACAGTCTGACACACAGAGAGGAGAGGGTGTCTTTGTGACTCAGCTTTGCTGCGTTTTTGCAGCTTTCAGAAGGACAGACGCTCAGGCCCGTCGCCCCCCTAAATGAACTACATCGCCCCCTGAAAATTTTGTAAAATTC
>SSNR01000028.1:361330-372378 GCA_006937965.1 Callopanchax toddi | reverse complement strand
ATGATTAATTGAATTTTACAAAATTTTCAGGGGGCGATGTAGTTCATTTAGGGGGGCGACGGGCCTGAGCGTCTGTCCTTCTGAAAGCTGCAAAAACGCAGCAAAGCTGAGTCACAAAGACACCCTCTCCTCTCTGTGTGTCAGACTGTCAGCGTTGCAGACCTGACCCCCCTTCCTTCCCCCTCGCCGGCCCGCAAGCGTCACAGAGGAGAGCAGAAAAGGAGAGACCTAAAAAGAACTAACAACCAATTTCATAAAGTTTAAAGTTGTAACTGTAAGTAACAAGCAAAAAAAACAGCGTGAAAATCAGTTTAGTATTTAGTGAGTTATGATTTAATAAACGCCCTGAAGCTTCATTGCTCTGACAGAGAGATTACACTGTGGAGCTGGGCGATCGGTCAGGAGGACGCAGTTCTTTATACGCTGATCGGNAACGCCCCCTCCTCCCTCTCCCACTGGCGCCGGGCCTGCAGACGCTTGATCAGCCATGACGGATTGTTTATTTAGAAACGCCCTGATCGTCAGTGTAATCACGGAGCGGGTCAGGTTTAGCGGCGAGGAGACCAGGAGATCTCCCGGTTCTCCCGGTTGCCAGTCCGTCACATGCTGTTGAAAGTTTACAGGATGTAGGACTGTGGCATCTCCGCTGAAAACTTTCTAGTTTCTCCGATGGGGAGGAGGAGGGCTCTCTGCAGCAGCTGCATGCGTCGCTAGATCTGTGTTCATACGTTCACAAAGCAAAACTACGGAAGCCTGCGCGTTAAAATAAATAACGCCGTTAACGCGGGCTTTGCGTTAACGCGCTAATTTTGACTGCCCTACTACAAAGCCAACAATAAATATGAAATAGGCAAAACTATCTGTCCTGTATTATAGCTAAATGTTTCATGTTTGCAAGCAAAAAAAAAAAAAAAAAAACCGCGTGAAAATCAGTTTAGTATTCTATCTGCACTCGATTGAGCTGGAGTTTTCTCAGGACCCGGATGTGTGGCACAGAAAAGTGAATTTAAGTTTTGAAATTGAATTGTAAAACTGAATCTGAACGGTGGGAACTGAAACAGAAACTACTGAAACTGAATTTTCACTTGAATTAAATGCAGTTTCAAAGCAAATGAAGTCAGTTTCAAAACATTAAATTCAGTTTCAATTTAGTGAAAGTCTTTTCCAAACAAATAAATTGAATTTCAAATTAGTAATTCAGATTCATTTTTTCAAAGCATTTATTCAAGTTGAACAATTCAGATTCAATCCGAGCAATACATATTCAAATATAACTAATTCAAATTCAGTTTCTGATGACACAAGTTTCTGCCCATAGAGGTTGTAATGTAAGTCTAGAAGATGACCAGTTTATTGATTATGACCTCTGGAACGCTGTCCAGAATTCCTGGATGTTCCTATATGATATTCCCTACAGTTTTACACTTCCTGAAAGCTAAATCAGCATGAACTTCTTAATTCTTGCTTAGACCTGAACTATTTCAAAGAGTCACCTCCTGGTCCACATTCCTGTTTGATTTAATGTAACGTTTTATGCTTGTGATGTGGTGATGGGAGGTTGTGAATGAGAATTGTCTCTCTGTTTTCTGCTCTATAAAACTTCACAGCCTTGCATTGATCTCATCATTAAAGCGGCACTCTGGAGCATTTTTCTCTGTATCAAAGTTTTCTAAATGTTTTAAATGATATTTCAGGTCTAAACTATGATCTATGGGTTGAGTTCCACAACATCTGTCATTCTGATGAAGACCCTCCTTCCTCCTAGAGACCCCTTTCCATTTTTTCTTGCCGCCGACATTTTTCAGCCAATGAAATTCAAATTTCTGCATTGTCTGAACATGCACGCGCATCGACCAAACCTGTACCAGTAGGGGGCGCTGTCGTACAGGACGCTCCGTGTGTTTCTCTGCCGTCTCAGCCGTTCACTGAGGACTCACGGCTCATTTCTACTAAAAACCTACCCATTCTCCAGCTAAAGACGGGTTTATTTTTATTTTTAAACCTTTCACCTCACAGAATGGCAAGGCTTGACAGGATTATGCGTTTATTTTGGTCAGAAAGTTCATCCAGGGCCGAGTCAAGTTCAGCTTCAGAGTCCAGCAGCAGCTGTCTGCTAACAGAGCTAATATCAGAAGCAGCAGGGACAGAGAGGGCTCATCAGACCCTCGTAGTGTTGTTGGAATAAGATTGTGAACTGTGAGTGATTAAACCCTACACATTGAGCTGTACAGTTCATGTCCGAAGTATATGCGCCGCGTGCACGCGACCGGACGCGCGTGTCGAGATGTTTTGAGGAGGAGCCTTTGGACGCTAGATTCAAAAACTGCTCTCCTGATGAAATCCTCCGGAGTGCCGCTTTAAGTAGAGGAGTTGCTGTGAGATTAGAGGTTACAGCTGCATTTAGAACAGAACCCAAGTCCAGAATATCAGAAACCAAGTTTAGTGGAGCATAAAGAAGTTCTGACTGAATGTCCTCTTCATAAAAGTTGTGTTTAAATAGTTTGACTAAACTCTCCATTTTCTGTGAACAGTTTGATCAAGACACCAGAATGTAGACTGGTGATCGTCACACTGATTGAATCTGAGATCTGAAGTTTTTAATCCTAATCAAGTTTACAGAACTTGATCATTTCACTGATAAAAGGTGGTCGATCTATATGACATTTTCTGTTACATTGTTTATACATTTTCTGACTCTTTCTTCATTTTCCTTTATGCCAAACTCAAGACACAATAGTAACCTGTTGCAGGTTGAAACCTTCCTGCACCAGGTCATCAGCTGCTGTCACCTGAAAGTCTGACTGGATGATCTCTAGCTCTCTGCTCCTGACGACCAGGAAACAGAGAACACGTCTGTGAGTTTGTCTAAAGAAGCTGACAAATAGGACTGTAGCTTCTTCAGACTTTCATGGCCAGATTCTCTACTGACACATCAAACTATGGACACCAATAGGGGGTTTATTATAGTACCGGTAATTACATCATTTACTGCAATTTCCTTTTACTGAAAATCTATGAATAAATTAGACTTTATGCCAGAAAGACAATAAAAGAACAATCTATGTAGGATTTTGCTAATAACTGAAAAACATTTAATGGACATTGTGCTTTTTAAAACACTATCACCAGCAAGTTATGAATTTCAATTTTAAAACGCTATCAGCAGCAACGGATAGTATAGCCATTATCCTCACCTCACCTCACCTCACCGTGTTCCAGTTATCCAGATCCGGGTCACGGTGACAGCATCACCAGTAGGAAAGTCCAGGCCGTTCTTGCCCCAGCTACCTCCATCAGCTCTATTGGTGGGACCCCATGGTGTTCCCAAGCCAGCATAGAAATATTATCTCTCTAGCATGTCCTGGGTCAGCCCAGGAGCGTTCTGCCAACAGGACATTCCTGAGGCTGTATGATATTAAGAAAACCTGCAATGTGCAATAACAGTGCTTAATATCACAATGACGATACCGCATGCAATAAATGAACAAACCTGTTTTCCCGGAGCAGTCCTGGTACCGGGTGCTGCAGCACTTCCAACAACAAATTCATTCCAAAGACATGTTAAACATTTACAAATATGTGCATGCTACATGTCTGCTTAACGGGAAGAAGCTCCTCTAAATGGAAAAAACAAAGTTTTCTACCTCAACAAAACCCAATTCCAACACTAAGCAGCTAAATGAAAAAAAATATATCAAAAGATGCTAAATACACACAGAGAGAATAACACAGTAGTAACAATGCAATATGATCCTATTGTTTAAATTAAAGCCCAAATTATTTCCTTTCCAACTGTATGTGTTTCATCACTCTATGGGCAAAACTCACTGAACCAACAGCTAAGATAGAAAACAGGCTCATTTCATGAAGTTATGAACATAATTTTAGTCTTACCTTTACTGTTTTATGGTCATAATCAGTGTTAGAGTAAAAACTTCCACTTGGTAACTCATGTCATATATTTTCCCAATTGGTGCATGCACACACACGCACAGCATGCACACCCTTCAGCCGTCCTGCAGAGTACTTGTTTGAAGAAAATTGTCTCTGTTTTAAACAACGTATCTCAAAACGAGAGGCATGCTATTGTTTCTAACCTCAAGGTTGTCACCCAAATTGAGAGGCTGCTCGCTGCAGAACCAGAAAGATGGAGCTGCACCAGGTGCAACAACGCCCTACCCCTCACCCTAACCATAACCCTAACCTGGGCTGGGTTGACCCTGGCTGAATGGGCGGGGCTGAACTTGGTGCAGCTCCACCTTTCTTCTTCTGCAGCAAGCACTACTTGCCCAAATTCCCCTCTCTTTCTTTTGCTTTCAGCTACTAAACTAAGCTAAGCTGACTCAGGTAGCATAAAAAATGGTAGGGGGCGGGATTCTAACATAAACAGATCCATCTGATTCGCCACACATGGGAAGGCCTACTCTTGATTGGTCGAATACTACATGCTTCTGTGTAAACCACAATGTTTTAGCTAACAAAGAGTGGATGTATAGCACATATGGAAACATATGGAGCCAAGCATTTATCGCAGTTTCTGACGTCTGTTGATGGGTTTATCGAACGTGACATTATTGCTATGATGATGAATTTTGGATATATTGTGCAGCTATACCTGAATCACTTCCACAGGAAGGCGTCCAGGAGTCATCCTGACCAGATGAACCAGCTAAGGCCTGGTCTGAGTCCCTACCGGATGTCCAAGTTCCTCACACCATCTTTAAGGCTGAGCATGGCCACTTGTTTTGTGAACTTGTTGTTTGAGGTAAATTGAGAACCTTGCTTTCTCAGCTCCATCTTCACAACAATGAACCAGTTCAGTGTCTACATCACTGCAGAAGCTTTCTTGATCTGCCTGTTGATTTCCCTCCTTCAATCAGTGAGTTAGACCCTGAGATATCTAAACTCTTCCACTTGAGGTAGAACCTCTCCCCTGACATGGTCTCAGAATTTGAGGTGCTGATCCTCATCCCAGCTGCTTCACACTCAATTACAAATCTCACCAGCAAGAGCTGTAGGTCAAAGGTTGCTGAAGCTAGGATTACTGCATTCCACACTCAAAAAACAAACAAACAACTAGTGTTTGTTATGGCCAAACTGCAACTTGGACTTTGTTCAAGAACAAAACACCACTGGGGTTCAGATTGGATGGCTATTCCTCCCAATCACGCCTCTCCAGGTCACGTTGTCATTGCTCAGGTGAGCTCTGAAGTCTCCCAGCTGGACTACTGATTCCCATTTGGAGCACCGTCCAGCACTCATCCCAGGGACTCCATTAGGTTTGGATACTTTTTGTTGTAGGTACAAACAACAGTCAGGATCACACAGGTAAACTTGTCCTCCAGGGCTAACAACACCCACCCCAGCCCTCTGCCTCTTACAGTACCTGAATCAACTCCAGCAAAGAAGAAAGTCCAACCTCTCTCAAGGACTTAAGCCTGGGACACACAGAAGACGAATGCGTCGCGCCCGAGCTGTTTTAAAAAAACAAAAACATTATAGTTACTGAGAGTGGCTACACGGAGAACGCAACGCAAACGCTGGTCCGCGCGGAGGCGCTAAGATAGGTTCCGGTTCTATCTCAAGCGCCGCGGCGCGGAATTTACATCTTTAATACGGCGATTTTCCAAGAAGCGTTCAGCCTTGAATAGGCTGCATAGTGCGTCCTGTGTACCCCGTAGACCGCGGCGATTCTGTGGCGCAACGCATCCGTCTTCTGTGTGTCCCAGCTCCAGAGCCAGTACTACATGACGTGGTCAGTCCAACTCGTTTCACTCAACCTCCTCCAGCTCTTTCCCCACCAGAGAGTTGATGTCCAAGTTTCACTTTTCATGTCTGGCGATCAGACGGCAAAAGCCATCGCCTTGGTACCTGATCCACTTTAGACAGTTTTAAAAACACTATCAGCAGCTCAGGATAAGATTATATACATTATGGTTTTTTTAGACAAAAGGTTTTTATTTTGGTAATTAGTTGTTTGTTCCTGGATAAAAGAACATATACTCTGCACCTAACAGTGAAGCCTGAAGGCGTCTGGATTTGTTTTAGAATATTTTTCGGTACTTAAATCCTCCTTCCTGCTGGACGCCGTCCTTCCTGTGGAGCTGACATACATTCTCCACTTGTTCTCTGCACATCATTACACACCTGAGTGGAGCTCTCAGTGACTTTCATGTTGTGTCCATGTCTGCAAACAAAAACAACAGCTGGGCTTTCGTCCATCAGCACAGAGAAGACTGATCAGGGTCATCTGACTTCCAAATGTGGACCTGCTGAATGTGAAGCAGCAGGAAGCTGATTGTTTTCATCTATCCAACTTATTTTGTGTGTGAAAAAGTTCCTATGATGTATATGTTTTTATATAGATTTTGAACATCAAGTAGCATTTAATCACATTTAGATGTCATGTGTAAAACATGAAAACGTGTTAAATTCAATCATCATGTGTGATTGGACGGTTTCTTTCTATAAACTGGATAATTAATCCCAAAGATAACGCCTCACAGTCACAGCTGGAGATTTACTCAGACACACAAACTCTGTTTTATAACATTTCTTTTCCCTCTGAAGACTCACAATCATGATGACAAAAAGCCTGAGCAACATCCTGAAATGAGCAGAACGCTGTGTACTCCAGGGCTTTAAGAGTCTGTGCTTTGTGCACTGACTTAGAAATAACAACTGGAATGAGGCAGGAAGAGGGTTGACTCTTTAAGTTTCATTAAATTGAGTGTAATAGAGCAGAACTGAAGGAGCAGCCTCCACTGGGCCCTTCGTGCATCCTGCAACAGTCGTTTTATTTCAAGCCGAGAGAAATCCTAAACTTTCCCTGCAGTGATTTTTGTCTCCAGCTTTTGTACATTTTATTGTGGCGAGGATGCTAAAAATGTTGAACATTCACAGTTTAAGTGTAGCTCAATATCTACAACTCATCGAATGATTTTCAGCCTAAAAACACCATCAAACTACAGGCTAACTTAAGTATGTCTTAACCAGTATTTCTCAAGTGCTGTTTGGTTGTTTTTCCTCTCAGTTTCTTTATAATCCTGAGTAAATGACACCTTTTTTTATTCTTCCTCTCTGAGAATTTCACAATACTTCAAATGTCACAATTTCCTTATTCAGATTTAGCTTTCTAAAAATCACCACAAAAATGTAAGTAACAAAAAATAATCATTATTAATGTAGCGTAATATAACCTGATTTTATTGTTATAATACGGACACACTTCTGCAAGGTTATTAGCTTAGTTTTGTCAGTTTTACGGCTAATCACTGTTAGCTACCTTCACTAACCTAATGGTTATGCAGGATATCTAGATTCTTTCTGGTTCAAAGGGAAGACCTACGTACGTTATATTTGGAAGTTATAACCCAGAAGCAGACTTAGACTACAGTTATTTTATTAAAGAAACAGATTGAACGAACAGACAGATATGAGGTAGATGGTTGCATCTTAAGAGCTTCTTCTGATGTTATTAAGCTGAGAGTTAATGACGAGAGCCCGTGAGATATTAATATCTCTAGGGATTCTGAGCTAAGTTGAAAGGAGTGTTATTTATCAAGAGCCTCAGTTTACCCAGATCGGAGTTGGTACCTGCTGAGACCGCTCCAGATCGCCTCGGCGTGGTAGGTGGAGGCTCGTCGGTGAGATCGTTGGTCTGACGAGCCTCGGGTTAGTCCCCGGGGGACATGAAGTCACTCGAGGCACGGAGGCGTC
This sequence comes from Callopanchax toddi, assembly GCA_006937965.1. Classification (NCBI taxonomy): domain Eukaryota; kingdom Metazoa; phylum Chordata; class Actinopteri; order Cyprinodontiformes; family Nothobranchiidae; genus Callopanchax; species Callopanchax toddi. The sequence goes on along the minus strand of SSNR01000028.1, from coordinate 364,659 downwards.
TGATCGAGTCGGCGCCAGCGGCTCCATGATCGGCTGGTGCAGAGGCTAACAGGCTTTCCCCATGGCTGGTGAATAGAAGCAGACGGATGGTGTCTGGCTTCTCAGCCGGAGGACTGTCCTCGACCGGTGGGACTGGTTACCCACAAGCTCGGTCGGCATCGAAGCCTACCGTGTAACGGAGAAAAACGGAGGCTGTCTTCTCCCGTTGTAGGTTGAACGAGAACTGTTTAGCTTCCAGACAGGAAGCCGGACAGAGGGAACTTTGGACGCGTGGCCCAATGGGAAGTAGTTACCAAGTCACGTGGTTCTCGTCATTAAGGAACCCAGGAAGTTAGATGGATTATTAATATACTTTAACCTTTTTAGCAAAAGTAGAAACATGAAATAATACTGATGCAACATCAACATTCATGAATACTGGAAGAAAATGAATTAATCACATTAAGACATTTCTGGACAGTGGATTAAAGGTGGTGTCTTTTTAGAATGAGACATCAAGGAGTCCTTAAGTTTAATTATTAATTAAAGGAAATCTTCTCATTCTTCCGACACGACCGGGTCCTGGAAGGAATGTTGATTCAGGTTACAACATAATAAAAGAGTCATTTTAATCCAAGTTATTGGGACAAAAGATGAGTTATTGTTGTGATGAACCAGATGTCAGAAGTCAGAGATAGTAACGCCTTTGCCGGCATTACATTAACCACTTTAAAGGCCAGTTTGAGCAATTGATGTATTTGATGTTATCAATGAAAAACACTAAAGCAGATACATTATTAATAGAAAGAGATGTTTTTGCTAATCAGTCCTAACAACGTCTAGAAATACCCAAAACATTAAATCTAATGCATTATTAGTTGTTGCTCAGCATGAGTTAAATTAACTTTTTGACATATTCAAAACTGATTCAAATCTTGCCAGACTGAATTCGTTTTGGGAAATCTTTCATTTTTATGTTTTGTTTTGTTCTTTACAATAAATAATAGCATCATTCATAATTAAAATCCTGAGGTCCAGATGGATTTCCAGCTGAATTATATAAAGAATTCTGGGATACTCTAGCTCCAATCTTCTTCAGATTGATACAGGAAATAGAAGGAAATGGCAGACTACCACCAAATATGAACTCTGCCAACATTAGTCTCCTGTTAAAACCAGGTAAAGACCCTGTATTTCCTACCAGTTATCGTCCCATATCACTTATTAATGCTGATCTCAAAATCATCTGTAAAGCCCTCGCTAGAAGATTAGAGAAGGTGACTCCCCTCATTATACATCCTGATCAGACGGGCTTCATTAAAGGAAGACACTCGTCCACAAACTCACGTACATTACTTAGTTTAATAGATTACTCCAACAGTAAAAACATTGAAACTAATATTTTATCTCTAGATGCAGAAAAAGCTTTTGACAGAGTAAACTGGAAATTTTTATTTGCAACTCTACATAAATTTGGTTTTGGGAATTCTTTTATAAACTGGTTAAAAATCCTTTACAGTTCTCCAACAGCTCGTGTCAGGACAAACGACCGGACATCAGCCAGCTTCTGTCTTCAGAGGGGGACCAGGCAGGGATGTCCACTCTCCCCCTCACTGTTTGCTGTTTTTATTGAACCGCTAGCAGCAGCAATCAGGCAAAGTAAAGATATTAAAGGAATAAAATGTAAAGACATAGAACATAAAATCAGTCTTCATGCAGATGATGTATTACTGTTTCTCCAGCATTCACAATCCTCCCTCTCTCAGGTCATTGAATTGATAAACTCTTTTTCAAAAGTTTCAGATTATTCAATAAACTGGTTAAAATCTACAGTTCTTCCAATTAATTGCTCCTTTACCAACTGTCCTAATACACAGTTGCAGTCAGGGAATATTACATACTTAGGTGTTAATATCTCTCCTAGACTGGCAGATTTAACTAAACTAAACCACATCCCACTCTTAAAGAAAGTGGAAGATGATCTGGTCAGATGGAAATCTCTACCCATATCGCTCATGGGGAGAGTTGCTTCAATTAAAATGATGGTTTTACCAAGAATCAATTACCTATTTTCAATGATTCCAAATAAACCATCATCTGACTGGTTTAGATCTCTGGACTCGTCTATTTCTAAATTTCTTTGGAAGGATAAACCTCCACGTATTAGCCTGAAAATGCTACAGAAGACCAAAGATAGAGGAGGACTAGATCTACCCAACTTTTCTAATTATTTCTTAGCCAACAGGCTACAATACATCTTAAGATGGATTAAGCAGGACCCACTAGATGAGTCCTGGTTAGACGTAGAACAGACAATATGCAACAATATAGAGATTTCAGATCTACCATTTATTAGCTCAAACATTAAACGAAATGCTTGCTTTAAAAGCCCTAACATCCGCTCTTCTCTGACAGCATGGTGGGAGTATCTGAAAATGACTGAGTCTTCACTGATTCCATGCAGGCGTACACCCATCTGGAACAATCCTGACATCCTACAAAACAACAATATGATCAACTTCTCAGACTGGAGGAGTAAAGGAATCGTATACCTGGAACATTTCTTTGAGGGAACTGATTTCATCCCATTTAACAGGATAGTCTCACAACATGGGGTTGACAGGAATAGATTTTTAGAATATCAACAAATTAAATCTATAATAAAACATAAATTTAAGTTTAATAGAACAGAGCTACAAACACCATCAAGGGTATTAGATTTCCTTAATCTCAAATCTCCAAAGTTACTATCTAAAATATATAGGTTACTGTCTAAAGTAGATGATTCGATATCTCTTCCTATAGCTAAGTGGGAGGCAGACCTGTCAGTCAGTTATGACCAAGACTTCTGGTCTCAGACATGTTTAAAATCTTTTAGAATGACTAGAAACCCCAGTTTACAATTAATCCAATATAAAATCCTACATAGAGTTCACTATACAGGTCATCGGATGTTCAGGATGGGTTATGCACCATCTGAAACCTGCACAAGCTGCACAGACAACACCCCTGACACCTATATTCATGCACTTTGGTTTTGTCCACCTGTGCAGAGATTTTGGTCCTGGATATGTGAAGATCTGTCAAAGTGTCTGAAATGTAATATTCCAGCTTCCCCTCCAGTTTACTTACTGGGAGATTTAGATGATGTCACCACAGAGATGAATTCAGCTCACATGGTTCTAACTGCCCTATGCATCGCTAAGAAAACGATCCTCATAAACTGGAAAAACAAAAATAATCTCAATTTGAACCAGTATAGGAATCCTCTGCCTCCGCTCCTAAAAAATCTCTCTGGGCAACTTTGATCAGTTCCATCACATAGTAAGGATGGGGGGGGGGGGGGTTCT
>SSNR01000028.1:316530-361320 GCA_006937965.1 Callopanchax toddi | reverse complement strand
TCTGGGGGGGGGGCGCTTTGCCTGGGTGTCTATGTCCTATGTAAGTTTGTAGTTTACGATGTGTGTGATTGAGGGAGGTATAGTTACCCTGCTGGGGTGGGGGTGGGGGACTCCGTGGGCTCCGTGGCGCTGTGTGGGGCTCCTGCCGTGGACCTGGATGGGTGGGCCGGCGATCTCCCTGCCCTGGGTGGTTTTGGGGAACGGGGGTGCTTACTGGGGCCAGCGGGGGAGCTGGCTCCCTGGGAGGGCTTGTCCCCCCAGTCTTGCCTCCCCATCCCCGGATTTTTTCCTCCCTCTGCTCCGTCACGTCACCACACACACAGGGCTTTGGGTCACAGGTACGTCATGGTGTGGAACACCATCTCTGCAGTCCTGTGGCCCAATTTTATTGCACAATTTAAACACTTCCTCCCCAGACATTCTTACATTATGCATCTAGGGTTTTTGGAGAAATTACATCCAGTAATACCCGGTGGGGAGGGAGGTCTAGCCGGCTAACCTCTCCTCCGGTGTCATTACCCACCTCCACGCATTTAGACACTTAGGATCCAGGGCGGGGGATGACGGGCCGCCCCCCACTCTTTTTAAAAGCATCTTACTACAACACGCATCAACACCACATTGGAGCAGGCGGGGGGAGACTTGGGGTCTTCACACACACACCCCTGTTCTCTGCTTGCTGCCTGGGGCCTGGAGTGGAGCGGGCCGTCTGGTCGGGGTCTGCGGTGGGGGGCTGCTCGGCTGCGGCGGGGTGCGCGGTGGTCTGCTTATTCCCACTTCAGCAAGGGAGGGACCATCTTCTGGATCTCAGGGCCGGCTTCACCCTTAGGGCGCTGGTCCCTGGTCCTGAACATAGAGAGTGCATGGGGAGCGAGAGTGGGTGTACAGCGTCTATTGTTTGTCTTGGTATGTTTGCAGGAATGTGTGTGTGCACGCATGAGGGAGGGAGCGTGATTGTGTCTGTGTGTGACTGTTTTTCTGTCAGATTTCGTGCCCCCCCCCCCTTTTCTGTGACATGCTAGACCCTTCTCGGCAGAGACTATCCTCCCTGGCTGCGCCTCGGCATTGGTGGTGCCTTTCTCCAGTGGCGTATTGGGGTGTCTCGGGGTCTGGGGCTGGGTGCTGGGGGCGTCTGCCTGCTCTTCTTCCTGTGGCTGCCTGGTGGGATCTGGGCCCCCGGGGGTGGTCGGGCCTCTGCTGGGGCCAGTTCGCTCCTGGGTCTCGGGTCTCTGGTTCCGGCTAGATCTACCCTGGATGGCCGGCTGCAGGCGGTGCCTGTGAGCTCCTAGCCGCGACCCCCCAGGGGCTCTAGCGCGGCGACTGCCGGGGGGCCCACCTGGGGTGAGCCTCTGCGACCTCTGGGGGAGAGTTTAGCGACTGCCCTGACGGCGATCTCCCTGGGGTGTCCGTGCCCTGGGTGACCTCTGGATGTCTGGGGCCTGGACCTCCTCCGCGTCCTCCGTGGGCCTTGGGGGCGGGTCTGTGGCTCCTCGAACTTATTATTGAATGTTTCAATAGAGAAACCTTACATGAACAAGCGCGTATATATACACACACACAGGTGATCACAAGGTGCTCACATAAAGACGGACTCAGGTGTTTTCAGACACATTAACTGGGGCTGTGGTTGACACTGAACTCTCTTGAACTGGTGTATACGTATACATTTGAAGAATATCACAACTGTTGTATATTCATATGCTGTTTGTTGCTGTTGTATTTTTTCTCCCTGTTTTGTTTGCTTGTTTGTTTGTGCTTTATTTACAGGTCTAGAAGTGGACTCTTCACGTCTCTTGTTCTCTTCTTTTTCTGTTTACTTTCTCCCCCATCCCTCTTTCTGTACCCTTCCCTTCACTTTCAGGCTCCGTGTCCAATCAACCATAAAAACATTCTAATAAAGATATTGGGGGTTATATTTAAACAAAAATCAGGAGGAGTTTTATAGCAGTGGCTGTAACCTCTCACCTGAAACAGCAACACTGTTGGGTTTGTTTTTGGCACTCAGACATTATTCTGTTTGCTCCACAGCCGGACAGGACACGGGGTTAAAAAAAATAATAATAAAAAAAATCCTGATCATTTCTATTATTTTATCAGATTGTTTTGATCAGAACTAAAGTGGAATGAATGATTTAAAGTTTTGGAAAGTGGATATTTTTTAATCAATGACTGAAGAAGGTTTTTAATCTGATGCTGAGCAAACACTAATAATGCATCAAAGTTAATATTTTGGGGTATTTCTTGGCATCTCTAAGGCTGATTTGTAAAAAAATTAATAAATCTACCAGCCACCCACAATTTATTTTACTAAAAATACCTTAGTCTTTGTGCATTTTCAAAAATAAAAGAGGTAGTAATCAAAGTGCATTTAAAAAGGTTTAAATCATCCTAATGATTGAATGTTTGGTAGTTTGGAGCAGGACCAAAGTTTGCAGAAAGAAGAAAAGTTTTGTAAGAGGCAAATAGTCTTGCTACCTCCCAAACTGCAACTTCAGGAAATGAACAGAACATTTATTTTACAAAAGCGAAACCCTTGATGGTCACCAACTTGTTTTGAGGCTTTTCTTTAAAAAGTCTTCCATAAAACCACTGATAGATGTGAAAGATGACCAATAGCAATAGACAGATCACAACAGGCCCTATAGCTCGTAATCCAGGACTCCCTTATAAAAGAGATTCAGAATCTCAGTGGGACTTTCCTGGTTAAATAAAGGTGAATAAATCAATAAAATAAAATAGAGCTGATTTGTGTAAAAACATGACTGGTACATAACTTGGAGACACAAGGTTTGGTGAAATCAGTGAAAATATACTTTTGAATTAATTTCTAAAATTTTAACAGCAGTTTTGTAGAAGTGAACATTTTTGTCCTTTATTACAGAAGGGGGTAGTTTCTTCCTCCACTCTGTTCTATTGACCAAATCTAAAAGATAAGTTTGAATTTCAAAATGTGTTAGAGTTTTATTGTTTTAAAGCATGTGCCATATGCACATGCTTTAATGATGGTAAGATGAAAAGGAAAAATGTGCCCAAATAGACAAGAAATGTCCAGATTAACACATGAGGGCTCATATTATTTCATCACATTCTGCTTTTATTTTGTAATGCCATTTGAATGAAGCGTCTTCCTTCCTGTCTGAAGGCTAAACTCTTGAGTGTGTGGTGGCATTTATTAAATCAGCACAACAGGAAGACAGTATAATAATATGATCATAATATACCCATTATTTTATATTGTTTAAACGTTAACACTCCTGAAATGTACTTTTAAAATGTATTCACTTTCTGAATGGATATCCAAGCTTCCACAGCAGCTTTTCTCTGTTTTATTAACAAACATGGACAAAAAGTTACACAGAAATTTTAGGTTTTATGTAAAAGGACAATGTCTAAAATCAAAACTCTGTGCTTTCAAGACTAAACCTGTTGATGATAAAAATTTGAAATCATTCCTTCAAAGTACTATATCAAGTTTTTTGGCAGTAACCTAATGCTCTTATTTTTGTTTAAAACATGATAAATATATGCAGCGTGTTTCCCAACTCTAAGAATAAATGTGTAAAAGAAAACCAGGATCTCATTACTTATCCTTCGATGTGCAAGTCAAACACTTAGTATGGCACATTCTAGTCCCCAGTTCTTATTGCAGCACTTACTTATGAAAAAACAAATAAATGAATAAATAAATAAGTATGATACAAAAATCTATAAATTATTAGGATATTTGAGTAAAGAGTTGGAAATGATTTTTTTTTACCATTTACATTGATTAATTTATCATATTATCACATAGATTTTAACATACATTTAATTACAACTCCTATTCCTTCTTTTAAAATGGAAGGTAAAGATTTGAGGGGCGGGGTTACACCTGGACAGGTCATTGGTCCATCACAAGCCCAGCAATGGATGCAAGTCTTTAAATGAAAGATTGTACTCCTCCTCAGCTCATTAAATGGTGTTTGAAAATGTGAAATTTAGTGTTATATAACAGATCTGTTTGATCAGCGATGAGAGGGAACATTCTCTCCTCACAGGCTAATTTTATCCCACATGAAATGAGAAGCAAACTGAGAGCCAACAGGACGTCCTCAAATGCAAAAGAGCCTCCCAAAGATAGCCTCGCGACGTCTCTCCCACCTGCGGGAGAGTTCACAACTCAGCTCTTATCCTTATCATGTGGGAGGTAAACACCAGCCTCTAACGTGGAGGCAGCGTGTGAATACCAGGCCCAAATATAGCAGCCAGATCTCCAGCCAGACGGCGCCAGATGGACGTATGAGAGACTGGAGAGTCTAGTGGCTGGTAGGGAGGAGTTCCCCATGCTGCATTTAATATGGTGGCACTTGTAAAGAAGAGTTGGAAAACAGAAGTTAATTAAAATGACTTTAATAAACTGAAACTTTAGATGAAGTGAGTTTTTCACAGCAGGGAATGTTGGGGTATTTTTTGGTCAACAAAACTAAACTCAGTCCATCTTTTTAAACTCTTCCCTGCTCAGTGGAGTTATTTTCCCTCCTATTTTAAGCTTCCTGCCACAGAGTGAAGCTGGATGCATGGACGTGATCATGAACCTACAGGAGGAACACTTGGTTCTCTGCCAGCAGGTCCAACGCGGAACGCAGCAGCAATTATTCACCGACGCACATAAAATCATACAAATGGTTTTCATTGTGTTGACAAATTAATCAGAAATAATCAGTAGCACACAGACTCAACACAGCAACAGCAGGGGCTTGTTAGCAGCTGATTATTCACTGAACTGAATCTGCTGCTTGTTTTAGGGCTTAGAGACGCTGAGAGAAGAAATCTTTACTGACGGGTTTGTGGTTTCAGCCTCCTGCTGTTTCTGTCACTTTATTGTCACCTCCTGTATCAAATCAAGGTTCAAGCACTTTTCAAGGTGAGTTTTCAGGATCAGTGTTGAATTTATACACACATGTACCACTCACATACGGGTAACTCACTCAGTAAAGTACATGTTATTGTGCTATAATCTATTTCAGCTCCAGGTTTAAGTACAAATGCACTGATTCAGATTTTGAGGGCTGATTTAGATGATTTTGTTCAGTGATGACCTGCTGACAGAAATAAATCATAGAACTGGTTCTAGTTCAATGCTCCAGAACCTTTCACTGATTCACACTCCATCAGAACCCTACGGTCAAATAACCAAATGCTCCTCGCTGTTCCCAGATCAGATTAAAGATCAGAGGGGGTCACTGCTCCTAACCTCTGCTAAAATCTGATCAGAACCTTGGTTATTTCTAAAACTCCTGAAGACCCACTGCTGCTCACCGACTTTAGACTTTAGTTAGAATTGACAACCTGATTCTGTTCTTTATGTTTTAGATTCATTTTCTAGTTTGTATTACTCCTTGTTACACGTGCACTGTGGTGCAGCCCTGGATATTTATAAGTGCTAAAAAAATTAAATTTACATTAAAGAGCAAATTGCAGATTTTTTTTTATTCAGATAAAACTGTCCAAAAATATTATTTGAAATGTTTATTGAGGGTATTTTGTTTTACAATACATTTTTTAAAACCATTTTTAAAGTCAAAAACGCCCTTTTTCAGAAAAGCTTCTAAAAACGCTTTAAAAACATCTCAACTTGTGACGTCACAAAAGGGAGTTCAGTGCTAGGTGTCACTGCACATGTATGATAATTATTGTCTTTTTAGGATGTTTGAGCAGTCTGATCAATAATTCCATTAATATGATAATTTGAGCTCTTTGTTGTGTGGAATCTGTGTAAGAGATTCTTGTTTTAATCATTGTGTTTGATTCTAAACCGATCTGGCAACTACTTCGCTCTCTCAGCTCACTGTGGTAAGTTGATAGTTTTCCAGCAGAGCGGCTGTGTGGAGTCAGTGTGTGTTCATTTTTTTAATGCTAAATTATTATGTTTGTGGAGCTGTACGATCACCAGCCTGTCAGGACATCGAGTCCACGAGTTAGAACGGACAATCTTCCCTACCTGGCGGCTGGACTTTACTTCTGCTTTGGCTACGAAAAACACGGTTGGTCGCTGGTGTTGCCCACTCCATACTGGAGGATTAAAATCCCGCGATGATGGAGCTCCACATACAGAAGCATCCAGTGTGACTCAACTCAACTCGACTTAACTTCCCAACGGGAACAGAGGCTAACGGAACAGCTTCTTCAACCCAGCCGGTAGCAGGCATCAGACCAGACCGGATCCATCAGGGGCTCAGCTAGACGCCAACGAGAGCTGTGTATTGTAAGTTTTGTTGTCTAATATCTGCTAATTACCGTCTCGTCTCGCTTCATCTCCCTCTGCCTATCCGGGTCCGGGTAGCGTTGACAGCATTCCAGCTAGAGAGCTTCCTCTCCTCGGCTAGCTCCTCCGGCAGGAACCCAAGGCGTTCCCGGGCCAGATTGAAAATGTATTTTCTCCAAAGTGTCCTCTGCTAATGACCAACTTTATTTACTAAGTAATTGTAAAGATTTAAACATTTTTCTGTGTCAGAGCTGGCATTAAAATGAATATTTTTATCTCAAGCATATGGGGCAACCTTACATTACATCACTTCTGCCAGAAAAATGACTCCAAAACCCTAAATAAGTTTTATATTTGTGAACATTTTTATTCAGAACAAGTTTCTAATATATTTCTCTAAACATTTGTTTAAGGCGGTCTCTAACCTGCAACTTGCTCTTTAACATTGGCATTATTAAATAAATATCTGAATGCATTTTTTAAAATCTTATGTTTTTGTTTCATTTTTAAATTAAAATATTGCAATAAATACAATTTAAAAAATGAATAAAAAATAAATATCAATGGTAAACAAAATATATATTTTTTACTTTATAGAGTATAATAAAATAAAAACACCTTTTGTGGCTGAAGGATGATGCTGAATACCAGACGATACCAGTCACGGTCCAGTTTTTGGTGCATCTCTAGTTTCAAGCATCTTAAAGGATTTCAAGCACCTGTAAGAATGTTACAAACTGTTTCTGTTCATAAAACTATAAAAACTGTGTTCAAGGACTGGAATTAGAAAATTTTGCTTTTTTCCATAAAAAATACACTTATTTCTAAGTGGTTCTGCTTCTTTAACCTGAACAGAGACAATGTGACCCACAACAAACACAAACACTCATCCCCACAGTGTGACCACATAAAACCTGAATCCAGTCTCAGAGGAAATCCTGGGTCTTCTATAGAAAAGTTCTGGAGCTCCTTTCCACTGCTTTAACTCAGTTCTCATCAGGTCAAATTTAATAAATATATAATGTATTTGAGAACTCAGTATTTTACAACCAGGTAATGAAATCCTGCAACACGACTCAAAGGGAAAAGCTCTCACTGAACCGACCAGGGTTAGAGTCCAAACAGATATCAGACACATAGTATTTTGATCATTTTTAAAGGCTTCTATTTATCATTGCTGCTTTGCGTAGGCGCCAACATTTCATGGTTAAGCTTATTTTAAAAAGCATCATGTTTTAGGAACCCTTTGAGGTGGATTCATACATATTTTCACAGCTTGTTTGGGTTCAGGAAAGGTTTCTAATCTTTGACGCTTATTTCAACCATTTGGGAGAGAATTATTTAGCTCTTAAAACTCTGAACTTTACTGAAAATTACAATAAATTAAAATAAATCAAAACATATGGGGATGTTTTACTAAAACCATTATTACCTTACATTATTGGGTTGTTTTCAAAGAAAAACAAAACAGAGAAGCATGCAGTAATAGAAACAAACAAGAAACAGAGTAGTCAAGAATCACAGATTTGCTCTCAACAGTTGTGCACCAAAACAGAAAGTGCATATTAAAGCAATCCATCCTGGTTCCAGTCCAGACCGGCCTGAACTTATCACCAGGAAGATGCCCGATGGCCAGTCCAGCCCGGTCCTCATCCAAACCCAGGACCGGTACCATCGGCTCTGCGCGGGCCATGAGGGTCTTGCGCTGGTTGATCCAGACACAGATGCCTCCTTATCCTGGACACAGGTCTGTCCATGGACTCCTCGCACTGCAGCAGAGCACCTGGTCTGCTGGACTGCACAAATCATTGGTGGGGATGCAGCGCTATTTCTTCACCCAGATCAAATTATTGGGGACAAATTAGCCTGGTGGGGAGTGGGGACACGTCTCCATGAGCACTTACACACCTACATGCGTATCATTAAGGTCACATGGCAACATTTATAACGGATCTTTGCTCTGATTCTCCCCTTATAAAACCTTCAGGGTGCCTCTGATTACTGTAATGTCTCTAAAGATCAAACTACTTTAGTAATTCAGATGTTTAGTTGAAACAAACTAAACAAATAATCTCATCACTTTGAGTGATGTCATCAGTGAACCTCCCCACAGATTAATAACTGATACAAAAGGACCCAAATATCCCTTAAACCCTCATCCCGAAGCAGATAAAATGCTTCAAAATCCGCAAACGAAGAATTAAAATGCATTTATTGTGAGGTAATGTATATTTAGCATTTTTTATTGAACTATTGAATGGTGAGAGAAGCAGAAGGTGTTGTAAACAAAGAGGACAGTGAGAGAAGCCATTGAAAGGATGTTTATCTGTGAGTCTTTTCCAGGGAGGAGCAGGAGACATCAGACAGAGAGGTGGTGTTTGTGTCCATATCACAGAGGACCAGGTTGTCTCTGCTGGCTCTCACTGAGACATGGAGGTGAAAAGAGTAAGGACAAAGACAACAAAGACTGAGACAGCCTTTATTTAGTTTATCATCCATCTCCCATTCACACACATAAAAGCTACAACACATCCCTGCACCCACACACACACTCCGTAGTAGAAACACACTCAGCCGAGTGTTATGGGCCGTCGTCATGGTTTCCTTTAGACCACACAAATGCACCTCTGTGGGTCTCTCTCTAGAATCGTCTCACCAGACAGATGGTGGAAATGGTAATTATGGGAGCAATTTACCCTCAAGTATGATGTTGGATTGTTCCAGACGAGCACAGCAGACAGAAACAAGTCCTCTTCTTTTCTCTGGGAGCAAAATGACACTGGTTGGAACAACGATGACACCGGAGAACCTCGTAAACTGGATGGGCGGAGATGGGGCAAAGACAGCGAACTGACAGGAAGTCGAACTGACCGTCACTCGCAAACGAGAAACGAGTCTGACTCAATCAGTCCTGAGGGAACACGGAGCGTCCAGATCCTGTTTCTGTGATGCTGCTGGTGTTTGAGATGAGCAGCACTTTGTGACTGAGACTTTTTACTTCTGCTCTAACAGGGTGTCTCTGGCTGGTGCTTTGCTGTGTTTTAGACACGGTCATTGATGAGGGGTCATTTTTTATTCATAAAACACTGATTTGTAAAAAAGAAAGAAGGTTAGCTTTAAAGTCCATGTGTCATTGGGCATTATTACCAACTGATGTGGACAGCTAGTGTCCAACCAAAGATCTCATGTTTAGATTTTACCGTTTATATATGATTGTTTAGTTTATGCTCCTGCAGCGACACTTAGAGCAGCGGAGTAATTCAGACGTTTGGTTGAAACATTCTAACGCATCAGAATGAATTCTTAGACCATGAGTTGTTTTAAATATCCAAACGTTAGCTGCATGCTCATCACTGATCTCTAGCAGCGTCTCTCCTGATCTGACTAGCTATTAATATTGCTCCTGTCAGAGGACTACTTCCGGTCTCTATAGACTCAGCCCACTTTTAATGATGTCACCAGTGATAGAACTTTAAAGGGACCCAAAGATCTCTCAAAGTTATTTAGCAGAATAAATCTTGGAGAATCGTAAATAAAACTTTGTAAATATTTACAATTGTTTGATCTTTGAGAAGGATAAAACTATGGAAGCAGCTTCAGCCAATCAGAGATAGAGTTTACCGCCTGTTATTAGGGAGCAGAAAGGGGAGGCGGTGTAGTGCACACAGCTAGAGGACAGGAGGACAGAAAACTCAAATCCATCTCTGTCTAAAATGATATTGAATACATTCTTAAACTGTGTGCAGTGGGAGGTCTTGGTTGTTGATCATGTCATTTTTTAGGTTTCTACTGAGGCTTAAGACATTTCAAAGGATCCTTCAGTTACAGTTTTGAGGAGAAAATTAGAGTTTAGTTGCTCTGGAAGATTATAGGGAAAGTTTAGATAATGATAATGTGAAAGCAATGTATTCTGGGAAAGTAGGAGGTATGGTTATTTAACATGCCTCAGTGGATGTGAACCTCCTTGATTAGTAAAACTAAATAGAAGTTTGGTATCTTATTTTGTAAGAAAAAAAATATATTTTTATTGGTTCTATTTGACCTAATTTAATTAGGTTTTGACCTGTTGTCTGTACTGACCTGTTTTCTTTTTACAGGGTTTGATGGGTGCTTCAAAATACCGGTACTTGCTTGAATTTTATTATAGTATTTTTTAAACACTTTGAAAGTGCTTGATTTTTTCATATAGTTCCTGAAAGTCTAGAAATGTGCCAGAAATGTTCTAGTGATCAGAATTGGTCAATATGCAGCACTTGATCGGATCCAGGGTTTTCTTTTAGCCCATGAACTCACCATCACTACGGCTAATTAATGCACAGAGAAGTTAACATTTTTACCTGCAGAATCCTAATTTCCAAGTCGATCAAAAAATTTTTTTAAAGTGCCCATGTCATGGTTTTCCGTCCATGTAGTGTTTAGACCGTGTTTAGACCGTGTAGTGTTTAGTTTCAGTTTCGTTTCTCTTTCACGCGGCGCCACTGCCCCCTACTGGGCACTGCCCCCTACTGCAGTAGAAGTGTCAGGCTGCCAAATAAGGAGAAACCCAGCAGAACCGGAAGGCGGCGCTTTCTTCTGATCTCTGAGTTGCTCGTTAGGAAATAATTACAGCGTATTTTGAGTTATAATGGTGCAACGCTAATCTAGAGGCATCAAAGATTACACCTGTTTAATATAAATTGATTTAAATATTGAGTCATGGGCACTTTAAGGTATTCTGTTATTTAAAGTTCTATGGGTTAAATCAAATCTAGAAGCCTCAACTGAACAAAAATCAGAAACTGATATCGGTCCTTTAAATCAGAATCAGAACATCTCTATTTAAAACTGGAGATGCAACTGGTTGCAGCTTAATGACATTTACTTTTATAAAATATGGACGTTAAATGAGCATTTTGAGTATATCATTTATATGCTGTTAAAATGTAAACTATCATCAATGTAAGGTCCTGGAAAACTGACCTTGAAAAGTGCTTTAATTTGATTTTGGTAAAAGTGTAAAAAAGCCTATTTTAGTAGTTTCTGTGTGCAGTCTTCTGGAGAGATTTTAAATAGAAATAAAAAATAACAGAAATGAGTGAGAGTAGAAAATATGTATTTTAAAAATTCTAATTCTACACATCAAACTGTAAAGAAATCATAAGGTTTTCATAAGGAGACCTTAGAATAATAATAAAAAACCACAATGTGGTCACAACAGAAGTAAGAGTTTCAGGGAAAAAACAACCTGAAAACAGAACCTAATATTCACAATGAAGATTGTACAGCTTTCTACTGAAAGAAAAACTCTGCTGATAAAACACTGGTTCTCAGCAGCACCAGGTCATGTTTGTAAAAGAGAACATGTTCTCAAACATTTTACCTGGTAAAATAAAGGTTGAATTAAAAAAAAAGATCTTGAACATGAAAATGCATTTATTTTAAATCCTGAAGATCCACAGCCTTAGAGTTTAGATTCAGCAGCAAGAATTGATGAAAACCAGCTGAACTGAGATCAGATAACATCAAATATCTAGCCTCATGACTGAGATAAACTCTGACACTAAAGTTCAGTGCATGCAGGCATGGACAGTCTGAACCAGCCTGGTCTGTACCGGGTCATTTTGGACTGGTCCGGTACCGGACCAGATCCGAACCAAACTGGTCCAAAATGACCCGGTACCGGACTTCTTACCTGACCTGAACTCTAACAAACAAGCCAAAAAATGACTCACCGACTGTGGAGTTGATTAAATCAGGACACATGGAATCAGTCCTCAGGGTTCTCACAATGCTGTCAAGCAGGATTCTTTGAAAAATATCCATTTAGCTTCCTCCATGATAAGAACTCCATCCTCCATGCGAGCTTCCGGGTCAAGTCCTGATCTGAGCCGATTCTCCAGTCTTCTGTGCATGGCCCAGTCACTATGCTGCTGTGACCCATGACTCTCCTGTAGTTTGAATTGAAGGACCTGCAGTGCGCATGCGCCAGTTATAGCGTAGGTAGAGATTTGTGCGCCCAAAGAAACGGGAAGTAAACCACACAACTTTTTGGTCTGGTAAAAAAAGTTAAAGAACAGTTTTAAACTACACCTAAATGGAGATTATACACCGCACTTATAATGGATAGATTGTTTAATTTTCATGGTTCTTTTAAAACTAGTTCGTAATTCCAATGTTCTTCTTCCTCCTCCTGTGAGACTGGTGGGGCGGCGCACTATTGACAGGCCGCCACTGCTTTTAGCTGAAGTTGAAGTAGTTAACCTTCAAAAAGCACAATATTTAATGAAAGTTTTCTTCCATTCCTCTGGTGTTAAGGGTGGCTAACCTTTGGCTAAATGTGTCACCATAGCGACTCAAATGCTCTTCGTGTCATGCTCTGGCACAGCGACACCAACAGGCTTTGATCCTCCTGCAAAAGATCCTAGTTCAGCAGCATAAACCTGAACTATGAGACCTCCTCGGGATCAGGTTTAGAGGAAATAGTCTTTCACCTGTCACTCATGTTCCCTCCTGCAGGACAACACAAGGCAGCCCCCCAGTGTGTGTGTGGATTATTGACTCAGAGAATCCACTAATCCCCACTGGGAGACCCAACCAAACCAGCTTTTTGTTAATAGCTTCCTTTAAGCAGTGTGCTTCCTCACTGAGACCCAGATGGTGAGAAACAGCACCTCTGGTTTTCTGCCACAGAACGTGAACAATGATGCACCAGGATGGCAGCAGTGATGAGCAGGACGTCCTGCAGATGCAAACAACTAAAGGCTGGCAGGATGCTCCTCTGTGCTTCCTCAGACTCCACTGAGTGCACAAAAAGTTACTCAACACATCTAATTAACCAGGAACATCATCAGAGTCAGCCTGTCAACAATTATAAATAAGTTTTTTGTTCCTGTTGTGTTACTGAAAACCACAATACAAGTCAAACTTATGTTAATATATGAACACAAGTCATGTGTTTTCTTATTGTCCTGATAGATTCACCATAAAACCAGACAAAAACAGCTAAGAAGAAGAAAATAGTTAATTGTTTTGATTGCTCACTTATGCAAAATATCAATTTCAGGAGTTAATCTAACCATTTACTGATTCATTCATTTTGCTTCTTTGCATGTGTGTGTGTGTCTCGGCCACGTCTTGTTGTTGATATCAGCTTTGGCATTTGGACACAAGCCCAAAGAATAATGAGTAATGTGTTACATCCTCCAACTGTGACTTGTTTGCAGCATTCTACACATGATTTGCAAAGTGAATTCTGAATAAAGCTTGTTCACATTAAACAAACATGGAAAATAGGATCATACATTTGCTCAAACACACACACACACATACAGAGCTCAATAATTTACACAAAGCTGAATCATTTCTAATAGTTTATTTTCCTTCTTCCAGACCAATAAGCCCTAAACAACAAACTGCAGCTCTGTTCAGATTATTTAGCTAAGGGTTGGCTCACACAGCAGGATAATTAAGCTGATTTTTACCCTGATGCTCCTCTTACCGTAATGCTCTAAAGATAACCTTATGATATTCCTGTTCCTGGAACACAGACAGACAATGGGATGGGTGGAAACATTAAGGTGTGACAGGGCCTAGTTACAAGTGGGAAACAAACAGGACCAGATTGAAAAAAGACTGTGTGCGTGCATGCGTGTACGTGCATGCGTGTACGTGTATCGTGCTTTTAATGTTTTAAAAAAGTGAAGATGATAAAAAGTTCCCAACATAAGTCAATAAAAGGAACCCGTAAATAAAATCCCCCTAAAAGTTGAGATTTTTACTTTTTTGTTTTTTTACTTTGTCTTTTAAAAAACACTAGCAAAAATATTAAAACCAAACAGTATATGGTTAAAGCGTTATATTTTATGTTTTTTTCCTTTCCCAGACTCGTTCCAGACATGCACACTGCACCCCAAGCAGATCTGGTATCTAGGGTGACCAGATGTCCCGTTTTGTGCAGGATTGTCCCGCATTTACCGTAATTTTCACACGTCCCATAAATGGAGATACTGTCCAGTTTGTTATTTTATTCCTTTAACACCAAGCCCATCCTCACCGAAGCATTTCTGCACTCTGCAATGGTCTGTGCTATTAAAAAAAATTCAAATAGTTTTGAAAAAAGAGAAGTTGCTATTTCAGGTCAGCATAGTTTTATTAGGGTTATTTCTGTTCTGCAGTCACATTAGACCCAAGGAGATGACATGAGTGACAAAAAGCAAAAATAGAGTGAAAGGGAACGATTGAAGTGTGGTGCAGTGGTGGAGAAACTGTCTATCATGATGGAGACCTGGGTTTGAATCCCCACCTGGTCAGTTGTCAAAATTATTGTTTTTTTTCCATAAGAAGATAAATAATTGATAAATTATTATTATTATCATTATTATTATTATTATTGTTGTTGTTGTTGTTAATGATCTGCATATGCATTGAATTTGCGTATTTTAAAGTACGTTTAAATTGTGAAAATCCTTTAGTTTTTAGCATGTCCCACATTGTCCCCCACCAACATGCTCTTTGTCCCTCATCATGCTGGTCTGGATCTGGTCACCCTACTGTTCAGGTGTCTGTTCAGGAGATGCTGTACTAAAAAGAGTTGTATTTCCACAGAGATTAGGGTCACCATACGTATTTTATCATCCAACTCCACTCATCTCTTGCTATGGCTCAGCATTTAAATAAACTAAAACTCAAATTAGGTGTCTGAGTCTCTGGGTGCTGAGCACTGGTCATAACTAAAGCTGGTGGAAAAGAAGGCGGAGCTACACAAATGTCCTAATATGTTTTCTAAAAAGAAAAGATACATTTAAAAAACCAGTCACAAAGAAAACAGCTTCAACAACAAACACTATACAGGACGTGGTTGGTGCTCTAATCCTTGTGTTTTGGCTGAAGTTCTTGGGAAATTGACCACAACTGTTTTTAAAAACAAGTCTAATTTTTCAGCTTTAAAGCCCTTTGAACAAATAAGTGTATGTTCCAGCCTGTTGGCGTCCTTCACAACACTATCCACACCTACTTGTTCATTCATTACGAGTCACTCAGAATGAGACATCAGTTAAATCCCCAAGTAATAATACTCCAAGGGCACACTGAAAGAAGTACAGAAAGCCTCCCATTTATCTCATTTGATTCCATCCACACAGATTGCACTAGCAAGCGAATTCTCATTTATAAATAAATTTCTCATTTGAGCAGTGATTCAGTACAAGGCCTGTGGCAGATATCTTGTTTTTATGACTTGTGTGTTTCTCTGGTGCATCTGCCACACAGATTATTGTTCAGCTGTGCTCCAGAAGGCATTCTCCATCACCGAAAGGCTTCAGTCTCTCATTTGAGTTGGTAATGAAAGTCAGATTTGCCTCTGGTGAGAGTTGTAACCAAGAATAGAAAAACACTGAGTTTATGAGCAGATGGGACTTTTCTCTTCTCTGCAGAAAATCCTGATTTTAGTTCTGTATTTTGACACAAGCGGAGAAATGAAATTCAGCAAACACTCTTGCGTTAATCCCAACTCAGGTGTGACTGATCTGTGAACCCTAACCTACCTGCAGTAAGACTGAGGTCTTAATCTCCACAGAGCAGAGGGGAGCTGTGGTGAAGTCAGCTAAAGAAAGCCACAGGCTCACAGCAGGTCACCAGGATTTAGCTCTCAGGGTCTCGATTCCATTTAGGAAGGATCACAACAACAAAAGACTACATAATGTCAAGCAAAATGGTAATTTAAGGTACAAATGTAACATTTTACTCTTCATTTGAGTTCACTGAAATATATCTGAATGTCATGAATCTCAATTATTTGCATTTATTGTCAATATTTATCCAGTTTTTTTATTCCTGTTGTCTTGTCAATTATTGAGCAAAACATCTGCACCACAGGTAAGATGAAAAGTCTACAGCTAACAATAGGATGTCTTATTAATAGTAAGTTAATAGGTTAATAATAGAGCATTACTAAACTCATAAGTACCTAGAGTAGTTGTGAAGATGATGTTTGAATTAATAAGTTCTGATAATTAGGTACTATATTATGATGACCAAAGTTAGAACCATGTTAATAATTACAGCAGCAAAACAAGGGATTTTAAGTTGCAACAATCATGAAAAATGTTTTTTACTCTTGGAGGGACTGATATCCCTCTTTATTACATCATTACTAAACTACTGCTGTGTATAGTTATAATTGTGTAAATGACTTAATGAATATTTAAATATTTTATCTCAACACTATGCTTTAACTATTTTCTTAATTCCCTTTTAACAAATTATTTCTAACTTATTTTCCCAATACCCTCTTATTATTACCTTATTACTATTTTATTACCACTGCATTACGATCTTATTACTACCTTAGTGCCATCTTATTACAAGCTGTAAAGTGCAAGTAAAAAGTCTATTATTATTGAGTTTTTATTGCAACTTTAAGATTTTACTTTGTTAAATAAAACATCAAACGTAAAACATTCTCAGTATTACGAGACATAACGCTGAGACCAGTTGGATTGTACAAATAACGTAAATGTAGTAGCTGGTCTTTATCTTTACATTGACACAACTTTGACCTTAATATACTCAGTGTTTGTTCTCTAGAAAGTTATGTGGAAATGGATTTCAGCAAATCAGGCAGAAACATAATCTGCATAGTCACACACACACACACACACACACACACACACACACACACACACACACACACACACACACACACACACACAGACATATATATAGGGGCGGCTCGGTTTGGGAGAGTGGCTGGTCTGGTAACCGGAAGGTCGCCGGTTCGATCCCCAGCTCCAGCTGAGTTAGATTGTCGTTGTGTCCTTGGGCAAGACACTTTACCCACCTTGCCTGTGTGACTGTGTGTGAATGTTGTTGGTGGTCAGAAGGGCAGATTGTCATGATTTGCAGTGGTAGAGAGGACCCAAGCGCAGATGTAATCCAAAGTATTTATTAAAGACGACCAGACACAGGAACGAAGACTGACAACGACGAGGAACCGAGGTTCCGACGAGATTTGAGGTCTGCTAGTCAGAGGCTGTTGGAGGTTCCTAGATCACATTTTAAGACCAGGGGAGATAAATTTTTTAAAGTTGTGGCTCCAAGTTTATGGAACGCTTTACCTCCTCCTCTGCGTTGCCTGGATTCTGTTGACTCTTTTAAGAAACAGTTGACTCATTTATTCAGGCTCGCTTTTAACTGATTTTAGGTTTATTTTGTGTTTCATCATGTTCTTATCAAGTTTTTATTTTGTGTTTTATCATGTTTTTATCAAGTTTTATTCTTTGTGTTTTTTAATTGTTTTATTGTAAAGCACTTTGTGGTCATTGACCTGAGAAAGGTGCTATATAAATAAAGTTATTATTATTCTTATACTTATTATTATACACAGAGGGAGGTGATCACGAGATGAGACACAGGTGGCAGGATAACAAATGGATTTCACCTGTGGAGACGGAAGGCAGAGGGTTTAAACAAGACACAAGACAGTACACTATAGCAGTGTTCGCAAAAACTTTTGAGCCACGCCTGCCAAACTGGCAGCCGTGGGAGCGTCTCAGGCAGGACATTTTTGACTCACGTAGGACAATCTCTTCACGTGTTGCAGATCTATAGTGAGTATTATAGTAACTTGATTAATATAGCGTCTTCCCACCACCAATCAAGACAGCCCAAAGCACTGAACACACTCAAAAACAGTAAATACAATAATAAAACAGAACAGTTCAAAGAACAACAGGACAAGTATAAAAATATCTTCAATGATTAGTCTAAAACTCAATTTAAAAAACTGCCATCAGTTTAAAAGACACTAAGAATCTGGTTTAAAAACAGGAAACAAGAGGCAATAAGCACCAACCCCTATACATCATCAGACCACCATAATACTGAGTCAGTCTGACTCTAGAGACCCAGGATGCTGCTGTTTCACTCAGGAATCCTGTTCAGTTTCACTCTTCTGTCTAACAGGATCTGAGTACGGCATTTTAATGATTGAGCAGTATTTTATTAAGCTGTTAATATTGTTTGTGCTCTAAATTACTTTACAGTTAGGTAGTTATTCTGATTTTTTATTTAAATTTATATTTACCTGTAACTTTGCTGCTGGTGCACCTGAATTTCCCCACTGAGGGACAATAAAGGATTTCTATTCTATTTGGTTCTGTTCCTCTCCTTCATCCCACTGTCCTGTTCAGAGGCTGTAACCATAACAGCAGAAGGAGTTCACAGATGATCCTCCTGTTCTCACTCCTTCATTCTTAAAACTTCTTCTCTTGTAGTTTGTTCCTCATACTGAACTAATCAGTTAACAGAGTTACTAGATCATATGGGCTTTGTTCGGACCAATCAGCAGCACTTTCAGGTGAAACCCAATCAGCTGTTCTGTGTCTCATCAGGAAGGAAACACGTCGGACATTACCGATAATATTGTCCGAGGGAACTGTGTTTGTTTGATCTTTAAATAATGATGTACAAGGAAGAACTGTCTGAATAAAAACTAAACCGTGGTGGTTACAGTTCGTTTAGGAAGCTATTATTAAAGAAGACAGATAACTCAGATAACGTCTGGTTCTGAACCTGAACGCTGTAACGTCAGAGAGTCTAGTCCGCTTAGAAGCTCCAGAGGAGAATAAAACACTCAGAACCTCCTAAATGATCGGGGGCAACGAAGGCTGCAGAAATAGTTTGACATTTTTCATCGGCACTCGAGCGAATGCGCGTGAATGAGATAGGTGCATGGCCGAAAAGGGGCGAGCGAGTCAGAGGCCCGCGCTGCCAGCAAGTGAACGACAGAGAGAGAAAAGGAGAGAGAGATACAACTGGAGAAGCAGCACGCCGGACAAAGAGTCCGATGAATTTCAGTTTTACGTCGGACAATTTTAAGTTACGTTGGTAATGTCAGACGGTCCGGCGTTTTTTTGCAAACACTGCACTAGGAGGACACTAGAGGGTGACAGGGGGCACAGGATGTGACCCCGATGGTCAGAATGGCAGCCTCACTTCCAGGGGGGCCGCCAGGGCTTTGGGGACCCATGAAAAAATATCAAGTTGGGCCCGGTGGCGGCTCCATAGGGGGTGCTGGGGCTCTGCCCTCCCTTATGTGTAAGGAGAACATTTTATATAATATATATGAGATATTAGCTGTTGTTCTCCATCATCAACACTAGGTTTGATCTTTTATTGTGTTCAAGGTTATCGTATCATGTTTGTTAATTAAAATTATCAGATTTTGTATCATTTTCCTCTCTGGTGAATTCTTTGAAAATCACTGGGATTTTTTGTTCTAAAAGCTACATAAACAAACAGACCCTTATGAGACATCCCATAATTCAGTCAGCATCAAAACATCTGATTTCAAGGTATTTAGTGGGAGGTTTTCTTTAGTTCCTTTAAAAAGGCTCTAATAGTAACCTCACAGTAATTTCTGTAACATTAACAGACTAAATAACATTTCAACCTGCCCAGCATCAACACAGACTTTAAGTTGTTACTGATTCATATAATCATCATTGTGTGGAAAAATGTTTTTACCACAAAAATAACATTTTATATTTATTTGTAATAGTTCTGTTTAATGTCATTATCCACTCACAGCATGCTGGCTTCTTTGCAGCATGTTTAAGTGAAACTAGTATTTGGGGGTATGTGGAAAATGAAGTATTTTTAAGGTAAATTATGTGGAGAAAAATATATTAATGCTGTAATCTTGTCACCTGTATAAAAAAACAACAAATCCTTTATTGACAGTAACTTTGAATCATGGAGGAGTTGGATCAGTCAGCTGAACATATCAGCAGGTTTCAACCATAAAACTATTTACAACATGATGAGTCTCTGAAAACAGCTGTCAGGTTAAAGGACAGCAAAACTCTGCTGAAGTCCTGACAGATAAATGTGGTTTTTAGTGTTTGATTGACTGAAATTGAATCTGAAACCATCCATTGAGTCGCGCTGAGAAACAGCTGAAGCTGCGCGCTCCCGTGACGAACATTCACTTTATGACCAAACGCCTCTACCTCTCTGATAATGGATACACGTGTGTTAAAGTTGCTAGCGAGGTCCTGGAGAGAAGTGACGCAGACGGTTAGACAGCTTCCCGGAGCTGACAGGACAAACACGGAGGTTCTGACGGGAGGTCGGTCTGCTCCAGCTCCGTGTTTCCTTCAGCCAAAGAGACGTGACTCGGGCGGACTGTACCATTTCATGCCGATGTGAGGGGGGGTTTCAAATAATTTTTTTATAAATAAAGTAGTGACCTCTGATATACATTTTATGAAGACAAAAGGATTGTTTGTTTAATGTCTTAATTTTAACAAAATACTGAGGAGTAAGGTACTTGTGATTTTTAAACTTAAAAGAAATAATTTTTTTAGAGACTTTTTTGGGCCCCCTAAAAGTCGTGGGCCCTTAGAATCTTCCTAACCTTCCCCCCCTTTATGGTGCCCCTGCTCACTTCTAGGGATGGGAATCAAAAAACAGTTCTTAATGAGAACTGGTTCCCAGTGTTTCAATCCCTTGGAATCGTTTGCCATTGTTGCTAACGATTCCCTTATCAATTCCAGTCGGCGCAAAAAAAATAAAAAATTCCAGTCGGCGCGACTACGTTACGAGTGTAACTCACTAAACTCACGTTTCTCCACCGTGTAGATTAGAGCCATATCTTTGTAGGTGTGCGTGGTAACAGCAGCAGTAACCTCCTCCTTCCTTCCATCCCGCTCAGCTGGCAGCTACATGACGTTCTGCAGGTAAAAACCTGTAGCAGCGTCTGGAGTTTATTCTGAGCTCTTACTCCAACACTCGACGCTGCTCATGCAGCTTTTGCTCTTTGACTGTCTCTGTATTCTTCAACGTGGTTTTTGTGCAGGTGATAAAATATATTAGTGGCGTCGGAGTCCGTTGTTGGGACCGGGAGCTGGCAAACTTTACAAACAGCTGCTGTCTGGTCCACATCGTTCTGTTTATACTTAAACCTCATCCATGAGACAGAAGTTGTCCCTCTTTTAGGTAAAAGCTCCTCGGTTTGGGTTAGCTGGTTATCCTGTTGACTCTGGTCTAAAACGCGTCCACTACCGTCTGCCTCCATGTTTGTTTATGTGTTGCTGCGCGGTGCATTCATGAACATCCCGTAAAGTGCATTATGCTGTAAAACTTCTATCATGGCGTAAACGATAGAGCTTTTTATCTGTAACTTTGTGTGTTCAGCTCAGATCCTTTTTAAAAAGAGAGTTGAAATGTTACATTCTTGTGGAATTGCACAGAATAATTTATGTTGTATTTTATGTTATTTCTACAAAATAATATTTTATTATTATTTTATACTTAGCAAAAAATTTTCTCTGGGCACCCTGTGACCTTAGGCTCTGGTTTTCTTAAGACCTCACTGTTGGATGTATAAGGTCATCTTACTTCGAAACTTGTATCTTACTCAAAGATAAGATATAAACCAGCTTTTAGCTAATAGATCTGTTTGTTCTCTTTTTTCCAAATGAGAATCGATAAAGAATTGAATCGTTATACAGAATCGAAAATGGAATCGGAATCGTAAAAATCTTATCAATTCCCATCCCTACTCACTTCTGTCAGACTGCCCCAGGGCAGCTGTGACTACAGACGTTAGTCGTAGTTTATCACCACCAGAGTGTGAATGAATAATGAAACTCTGTAAAGCGTCTTTGAGTGTCCTAAAAAGCGCTATATAAATTTGATGCATTATTATTATTATTATCATTATTACTGGAAAAAAGATTAACCTTACAGGAGCAAGGGGGCATAGATCAGGAAAGGTTAATTGTCTTTCCTTCAGTTTTACGTTCCCTGTGATTTCCCTTCAGCTCTTTTAGTTTTTGTGTTTCGCCCAGCCAGATCATTATTAAATTACTTTGCATTTATCCTCCCTGCCTGTGAGTCAGTGCACTTGGATCCTTTTAAAAAAAAACCCCTGTGTGACAATTTCAGGTCTTGTTTTGTTGTCTTTTGATTCCTACATTGTCTCTTGGAGAAAAGCGTTTTCTTGTCCATCACAACACAAACACAATCTAGAATCACCAGTCAGTCCCGTCTCAGCTCAGGGCAGCTGCAGGTGTAGGTCTGTCCATCAGGTTGAGTTCCAAACTATTTGAATCCAAATATTAATGAATCTCTGATTCCAAAACTCACATGAATTTCTTCCTGACTTTCAACTTGTTTGGGAGAAACGTGTAATGTAATGTAATGCACATTGGGGTCGGAGTCATGGTGGCTTACTGCAGGCTGTCAGCCTGTCCGTCTCCCTGTTGCAGAGCATTACACCAGCCATGGGGGTTTTACAGGAGGCATGTGGCTCGTCTCTGTTAGCCTCACTCAGATCTTATAAATTAAAACACACATGATGCGTCGGGATTAGATGCTTCACCACACATCAGCTGTTGTTCCACCTGGATTTCTGGTTAGAAAATCATAAAATGTGGTTTTCTTGATTCAATCTGTTAGAAAATCAGAAGTCGTTGTTACTGTTTGGTCTTTAGGCTCATTGGATATTTAAAACTGTTGATCTGGAACAATCTGTTGGTGAGTTTTGATCACAGATGAAACCTAAAACATGAGGAAATCTATGAAGTCTGAAGGGTGAACTTTGTACCATCAAATCAAATATTTTTTGGGGGAAAAAGAACATCGTTAGAAGGAAAGAAAACATATTCCATGTGTTTGTTCTCCTACTGAAGACAAACAGGTTTTGGTGTTGGATTTGTTTTTGTTTGGTCTTATTTGTATCTTCTCCTGGGCTCCACTATCATATGATCACATTAACATTATCCTATCTCTGAGGAACTCAGACATCCACATCAAGAGGAGCTAACTGAGATGGTTCATCTGGTCAGGATGCTTCCTGAACGCAAGGTGCTTCAAGCAGAAAGACCCAGGTTAGATCCAGAACACGCTGGAGGGATTAGATCTGGTTCAGGAACACCTTGGGGTTCTAACAGAGAAGCTGATAGAGGTGGCAGGATGAGGATCTGTGCTTCTTTGTTAGTGCTGCTGCCCCCACAACATGGACCTGGATGAGCAGTTGATGAGGAAATACATTTTCACATTATGACATTTTGAAAGGCCATGCATTACTCATCAAATGAACACTATCAAAGAACTTATCAGAACATTATAGAGTGCTTTAAACTCCCCAAAGTGCTGTACAACACACCCATTCACAGACTGGTGGTGATATTGTAGCCTCAGCTGCCCTGGGGCACACTAACAGAGGTAGGGAGGCCATGCACCAGTGCCCGTCAAGTCCCTCTGACCACCACCAGTAGGCAAGGTGGGTGAAGTGCATAGAGGCACAGTTGGTAGCACTGTTGCCTCACATCAAGGTCCTCATGGGTTCATCTCCTGGCTTGGCACCTCTTTGTGAAGCTTGCATGTTCTCCCCATACCTGTGTGGGTTTTCTCCAGATTCTCCAGTCCAAAGATGTGCATGTTAGCTCAGTTGGATACTGAATTGTCCCTAGGTGTGAGTGGGTGTGTGTCTGGTTGTTTGTCTGTAATGGACTGGTGGCCTGTCTAGGGTGTCCCCCACCTCTCACCCAGTGATTGCTGGAGACAGACACCAGTTCCCTGGGACCCTCAGTGGAGGATGAAGCTACACAGAAAATGGAAGAACTTCTCATAAAATGTTCCTTACACTCTTTGCTTGACACACACAGGTCATTCTCTGTCATCTTCACTCTGTTGTTTCTGCTCTTTAAACACTGTACTAGTGCCACAAAATGTTCACTAGTGAGCAGATTCTCCTGTCATCCCAGTAAAACTGTATTCTATACCATTAAATAGGAACCACACAGTAATTATCATGTAGTGGTTTCCTTTATTCTTATGCCATCTACACCAACCAGGCATTCCGTTTCCTGTCAAATCCTCCCAGAACAACTAAAGTTAAACCATAATTACTTACAGTCATGTGTGTTAACCTTAACCCCACTAAACACACCCTGCTGTGCACGTGACGGCATTTATAATCAATGCTGACGGCACACACACACACACACACACACACACACACACACACACACACACACACACACACACACACACACAGATGAAGATGTTGTATTCAGCACCGCTGTAGTGGATGAATGGAAAATGAAGGCTGATGCTCTCAGGAGCTGTTCTGACTGTAAACACAGCAATAGCACAATTAATCTTTAATACAGCAATCTGCACTTTAAAAATAACTTTTAAATGAATCAGTGATTAGGCCTGACCTGAAGGTAGCGATGCATATCAAGTCAGAAGAGACGGAAATAGAGGAGAGGTGGAAATGATGAGAGCTGGGGACAAAAGGCTCTAACAGTAACGGAGGACAGAGGCTTATGGTTATAAGGTTATATGGGAGGAAAATTAAAAAAGAACAAGCATCAAAAATAAATCAATTACAAAACATTTACAGGACAAACCTTTAATTATCACTGTCCACCAATGTAAGGCAAAAGGCAGGAGATGGTGTTTTTACACGTTTCTGTCTTTTAACAGCTAGAATGAGTTCATTTAACCTTTTATAAAGTAATAACTAGATAAACATCTAGTGATTAAGTTTGGAGTCAACCTGATTCAAGCTGGCAGACACAGCTAACCTATGCAAACACCAACATGTCCATAACTCCGTTCTACAGATACTGAGAGAAGATTTGGTGTCAGGAGCTGAAAGTCAACATGACTCTGACTGCTAGCTGTTGATTCTTGTTTGTTTTAAATCTCACACTTTGCTATTGGCATCAACTTTTTCTGTCTGTTAGCAAAATATTGTATGAACCACTGGATGGATTTAATGAAACGTTCACAAAGTCTCATCAGATACTTGTTTATTCTTCCTGCCTTGTAATTTATTTGTTTACTTCTATTCATTTTACACACTTACAAAAAAACTATATTCATTCATATCAGTTCAGCACATTTTTAAAAAGTGTCGCAGTTTGTAAATAAATCCCACATTTCCAGACTGAAGGGAAATAATCATTTTAACCATAAAATGGTGAAGTTATGTGGCAAAAATCTGGTTCTGGATCAGAAGAAGTTGATCTGCAGGTCTTAGGTCTGGTTTGGGTGTTAGCGTGAGACAACAGTGAGATGTTTAAAATCGAGGAGCAGAGGTTTAAACTGGATTCTGGCCTGAACAGGATGCTGGGAGGTCAGATTGGATGTGATGTGGGTTTTCTGTCCTGTCAGACGCTGAGCTGCTGCTTCCCAAGCAGTTTGAGTGATGACTGACATAAACCTAACAAGTTACAGCAGTCTATATCAAATAGAAGGTAGGACTGAACTTTACTGAGGACAATTCAAAAGATCATGTTGAAGACTGAGTTAATCTGGTTGTTGTTTCTTCCAGATGGACGTCAATACGATCCTAATAGGTCAGAACTGCTGTCGTAACCTTTGAGGAAGTTTTTGTTCTGGTTGAGGACGTTCATGTTTCACGTCTCTGATGATCAGAGCAGCAGTGTCCTTCACTGTGGAATCGACGGATCTGGAGATCATCATCAAAACAATGTTAAAGTCCTACCCAAAAAACAAACAACACATAATAAAGCTTCCCAAGCTCTCCATACATGTTGACATACTTTTCAAGTGGACTCCAGGAATTTAAATCACACATCACCTGATGCTGCATCAGATCAAAAGTATCGCTATTTTCAAGATTGGATCAAAACAAATCCAATTCATTACACACATTCATTCAATGTGAGCATGTAATTACTTAAATCAGCAGGAAGTTAAAGAACATGGTGACCGAAATTAGACAAAACTAGAGGAAAAAGATAAAGATCATAAAAAAACAGAATGTAAAGAGAGGAAAATTATTTTTCTAAGAATGAAAATACAATTATGAGAAAAGGTCCAGTTTAGATTTGAACCGTGATGGAAAAAAGAAATGCAGAAAATAGGAAAATATTAAGAACCAAAAGATGAATGAAGCTCATGTATTTAATGCGTGATAAGACCCTGTATGTGGTGAAGCCTGGAGGAGAGGTTGTGTGCTCTTCAGATGCCAGAATCAAGTTCTTATTATGATGAAGGGATGTGGAAAAGAAAAAACCAATCACAGCTGGCCCTCTCCAAACTCAGCGGAGAAGAGAGAAATTGCTATTCCTTAGAGAAACATCCATTCTGTCTGCTCAGACACACACAGAAAACACACATTCTGCTGAAACACACCTTTACGTGACTGGAGAGAGGCTTTACTATCAGAATATGTGGTGTTTTTTTTTTCCGGTGCTGGTAAAAGGAGTATCTTTGCTAGTAATTGCAGAGTGAAACTGCTGCAGCAGCAGGCTGGTAAATCACACATTCACACACTCAGACACTTTTGAAGTGTTTGGCTGGAGCTCAGCAGTTTCATTTATGTGTGTTTATATCTGTCGATACAGAACTGTCTGCATAAATTGACCACTGGGCAGCCTTGTTTTTATTACTTCATAAATGAACTGCAGCCTCCCACAGGATTTATGTGTGTTTTTATGTTTGCACGCCGTCACGGGCCTCGGACGCTCTGAGCTACCACTGGCTGTGCTCCATTTCTCCCCTACTGTATGCACGGACACGTGCATTTCCCAAAGTCTGCCTCAGCATGTTGGTTTATGGCTTTTAAAGCGCTGCGTCTCATCTCCCCCCTGAAGTTTCAGCTCTGCTCGGAGCGTCAGGGTATCAACTGTGATTTCTGCGTCTCATCTTTAGCTCCTCCAGGGAAAACAAGCGCAGCGACTAACAGGAAGACTGAGACTCACCGTATAGAACATTTACAGAATAGGTGAAATTGATCTTTTTGTAAGCTTCCCCAGACGTTCACACAGACTCAAACACACAGATAACCAGCTGAATGGGTGTTCTGCAGAACCATCTCAGGGGGTGTTCAGTGTAATCCATGGCTGCTGTCACACAGCAAACGTGGCTGAGATAGTAACAGTAATACTGTTGTTTAGGGTCACAGGTAGGTGAAAAATATTGGACAAAATCAAAGTCATTTTAATACAATATGAAACTTTTAATTGTAATTTCCCGTGCTGTGGGACCAGAGTGTCAAGGCTCTGGCTTCAGTCCCTCCTCCATCACCCTTGTCTTTGTTAATGTGATACCTTTTTTGTTGGGTTTTCTTTCTAGTTTTTATGTATCTTTCTTTTTTGTGACAATTAGATTTTGAAGGTAATCACATTAAACAAATTACTTCATATTTAAAATGACTCAATGTGATTATTTCTGATACAAATGGAGCTTCAGACTTCGTCTTTTTCACCCTGACTTGGATATTTTGAAAAGAATAGACTTAAGGGTTCTTCTCAGCATGTTGGTTGTTCCTATATGGATAAGTATCTGGCCAATGAATTACTCAAAAATCAATTAAATATTTTTATGCTGTAGCTTAAAGTGTAAAAAAACACTTAGTGTTGCTTTAAAATCAAACTCAATGTGTTTTACACCTGCTTTAATCAGAGCCTGGCTCTGTTTTCCTCCTCGGTCTAGTTTGCTTGGTGTGAAGACACTAAGCCTTCTGGGATGGAACAGAAGAACCACACTGAGACCTCTTAAAGGAGGTGATCTCTGTTTGTTTATAGTGTGACTGTGATCTGACCTTGATTCAACACACCAACCAGATGCATGACTCTCCCATACTCAAGGTTTGCTTTGCATTCTGGGATGCAGGAGGACACATTCCTGTCAGTAGCTTACTGACAATGAACCAAGGGCTCATGTGGACAATCAACAAAGTCTATTACCTCATGGGGGTGGGGGGCATTTATAAAGGATGTCAACCAGAGCTGAGTCATGTATGGTGAATTTATAACTTTAAAGTGATAATATGCAACTTTTTCATTTTTTAAAATCTTTTCCTTGAGCCAGTCTGTGCTAATATGACTCTTTACAGAGTTAATGAAAAGTCACTAAGCCCCATCTGGTGATTAGATCCGGAATACCACGATTGCAAGATCTCCGTCGCCGTCCCGGTACCCAGAAAGTCACGTGTCTCATGAGGGTTAGGCTAACCCAATGTGGCAAGCTGTTATGCTAGCTCTGGAGTGTTTTTAGCTCATGATTTTTGCTTTTTTTCAATCTCTCCCTGCTTGAACACAGCTGATTTATTTGAAAGAGTAAATGACCGCTCCTGTAAAAAACTATGAAGGCTGAGGAGACATTTCAACAGGTAGATTTAGGCGTTTAGAAGCTGAAAGAATATGCTAACTTGTGTAATGCAGTGATTTAAAACGGACACCAGAGGGAGCCCAAAACAAGCAAAATTGCATATTATCACTTTAACATGTGGGATATTTAATGACCTTGTCATCTTTGTATTCAATTTCTAGACACCAGAGTTGTCGGAGGAACTTAGGCAGGAAATTGCAAAAAATATAAACCTGTTTGGTTTGGTTTTGGTTCACATTGTTCTTTTGAAACTGGACCAAAACACCGGGTCAACATCATGGAGTTACAACTGCTGCTCATTTAAGGCAATATTGCCCTTTTCACTATTAATAAAAAATGTGATAAAAAGACTTACCCGGCTCATTGACTGACCAGGACTGAAAATGGAATCAATCTCCTTCATCTGACTTCACACCTACTCAAAAATGTCAGAATATCCAAGAAAACATATTCTAGTCTAGACCAAACAGTGTTTGTGTGAAAGTGCTCTTAAACTAAAAGCCTGTTGATGGGTGGAGTATTAATTAGAGACATGACCATTCGTCACTTTACTGTAAACAGAAATAGCAAACAGTGAGGCCGAATGCAGAATCAAACAAGTGCGGTGCGAAGGTTTTGACTTGACTTGATGTTTTACTGCGTGCCGTGAAGTGCCTCCTTCTGGGGCCGACTCTTTGACAAGCAGCAAACACACAAATAAACCTGGACACAGTCATCAATGCCTCGCTGCTGGCAGCAGGCTGATTTACTGCAGCTGAATGAGGTCTGTTACCAGTTTGTGTGCTGCCGTTTCATTGTGGCGCTTTTTGTGTATTGTGCTGTCGATAAGGCGGCTGTGTCACTGCACTTTGCTGCATTGTTCCTGTGATAAGGAAGCAGCAAAGGGAGACATTTTCCTCCGCACAAGACAGTGATGCTATCGGTGGGCAGAGGGTGGTGGGAACATTAGGTGGAGAAAATGGAGGGGGGGTTAAGAGGTGTGGTTGGAGTAGATTGGCTGGAAATGTGTGTGTTAACATTGTGTCTGTGAGAAAGTAGATAATACTGGTGAATAGGTAAGTGTGGGCGTGATAAATAATGATGCTTTTGTGCATTTTCATGTCTTTGTTGAGGAAAATGTCCCAACTTCTTGGTGAAGGTTGGAGAGAATGAAGCTCAGCTCTGATAACAACCAGAAACTCATGCAGTGTAGAAATACAGGAATGAGTCTGAGGATTTAGGAGAAGAGTTTACCAGACCTCACACCAGTGTTGGAAAGTTGAACTCATGGAAAAATGTTCACTGTTGTTATTAAAACAGTGGGTGGTTTATCTTAAGTTTATTTGCTTAGCAAACCCTTTTATCCAAAGCGATGTACACAAAAAACATTTACCCTATGAGGCATGTTGTGATCTAAGGGGGAAACTGGAAGAAATCCATGTACGAGCAGCACATGCTAACTTCACACAGAAAGGCCACAGCCCGGATTCAAATACATGACTTTGTTGCTACAAGTCAACGGTGCTACTGCACTACCATGCATCTCTGAGGTAGGCATGATTACGCTTCACATTAAAGGAATATTTGGGTTATGGATGTACCGATACCACTTTTTTCAAAACCGATCCGATACCGATACTTAAATCAGAGTACTCGCCGATACAGAGTACCAATACCGATACTTCTACCACACAAAAAAAATGCAACAAATTGGAATACAGGTTTTATTTTTTCTTCTCTGCTTTTTACAACAAATAACTGAGTTAGATAAAAAAATAAAATATATATAAAAAATGATCACAAAACTAAAATATGAGGTGAAAAATAACCATTTTCTGTGATTTCACAGTGAAATTATTGCAGTTTTCCACATTTTAACCAAAGAAAATGAACTATTTGGCACCATCTCCAGCTCTCAACCCACACTGTTCCTCTTTAGCTCAATAGCTCCCCCCTAGTGTTCAATATAGGAAACTACAACAGAAATCACAAGTCACAGACAGTGAAGCCACTGGTATCGGTTCCTGGTATCGGGTAACTTTAACCGGTATGCACCGGTATCGGTGCATCCCTAATTTGGGTCATTTTGAAGTGGTTTTCTATCAGTCATCAGTCATACAGTTAAAGATGATACCCACCAGTGACATCACTGAAGGTGGGCGGAGTCTCTCAAAACAAAACGTAGCCCTCTGCCTGGAACAATACTCATAATCAGATCAGCAGACAGGTGACAAATTAGCAGCTAATTTTTAGGCTAAAAAATTCATACCTATTCAACTTAGCATGAGACCATTTGTTTGGTTTGTTTAGAACCAAACACTGTCTAAATTACTACTACTACTACTACTACTACAATACTGTACATCCTGCTTCAGCAGCAAAAACACCATAAACTAAACAAACAGCCTCATGCTAAACAGTATGGTTTACTAGTATAACGTTGTAATGCATAGGGATGACCTTTTTGAGCAAAAGCTGTTTAAAATGCATGACAATTAGCTGATAATATTTTCGTCAGAATCCTGTTTTAATCTCTGACTATTGATCCGGTCAGAGGACTACTTCCTGTTTGTTTTACAAAATTCAAATTTGACACAAGGACAGCGATTTATATTGATCATGTGAATCATTGGCAACTGGCCAAAAAGAAAGTACAAAAACAATTAATAATTCATAGAAAAATAGATAATTGTTCAGACCTGTGTGTCGGCATGCGTGTGTGCATGCGTGTTAGATCTTCAGTTAAACATTTTAAAGACCAAAACCACATGGTTTGCTACGCTCTTGATGGGATGTCTCTGGTCCAGGTTCCTGAATAGAAAAATTTAGGAATCTGTCCACAACTTATTCAAACCATATAGACAAATTACAGTCAAAACCTGGACTTCTTTGCAGATGAAGGAAATGAAGAATCACATTCTTTAAAGTTACCACTTGTCCAAATGACAATGATGAACGACGATGTTTTTCCCAGGCTCGATTACAATCATGTTGTTCACAGATCAGCATGCAAAGCCTCCCTCCAAAAGCTCAATGTCTTCCACTGCTCTGTCATCTGGTTTGTAACAAACACATCCTTCAAATGTTTATGTGTTTAGGGGACACTTTCTTCCAAAGCGACTTACAATTTATCAAAGTGTGGTGGTCTGTGGCAGGAAACCAGAGTACCTGGAGGAAAGCTACATAAACATGGAGAGAACATCCAAACTCTACATGGTAAAGGCCACAGTCTGGAATCAAACCTGAGCTTTTTGCTGCAAGACAACAATGCTACTAACTGTGTCACGATGCAGACCTCACTCTATTTTCCTCACTAGTTTACAGATCTTTTACATACATGAGAATTCACTGGTTTGGGACAATATACAAAACTTTCCTTAAAGGTGCTCTAGGTAATTTGCAAAGTAAATTAGCTTAAAACATTTTTTAATGCCTCTTAACAACATTCTAACATAGTATAGCTATAAATATATTGTGACGATAAAAAAAAAACATTAATAATTATCTCGCAGTTGTCTAAAAACCTCAGCCAATTATATATTTCAGACAATCCAGTTGTTTGTCTCGTCAAAGTGCCGCACTTCCTTGGATCCTCCATTCATGCACTCTGCATTTTTCAGCAGAACATCCCGGAAGTGAGAGACGAACAGAAACGGCCGGCTGTTACCGCTTCAATTTTAGAAAAAAATACCAGAGTCCCCCAAAAAAAACCCACATTTTCAGCTAGCAGGAAACAAAACACACTGGACGTAGAAAGCATAGTGTTTCAACAGTTGGTGTTTTGCTCCCTATTGTTAATGTGGCAATGCGTTGTCCCATTTTTGGGGGAGGCGTGGCCTAGGATTATAGCTGACAGGAGAGCTGAGAGCTCTGAGACGTGTTAGTGTAAAATAGCTAACTATAGCCACAGCTTGTTTGCAAACAACTCATCTTTAAGGCCTGTTCACAAGATATGTAGGCACGCCTTGACCCAAAATCGCAGCATATGAGGTATTTCCCGAGGAGCAGCCTGTGGAATGTGACATGTAGCCAATCAGAGAGCGAGGTGACAGACACAAGCTGCAGTGAGGGGAAACTCACAGACAAACATCTGTTTGTATCCTTTATTCTACCCGTAACGAAACTGTCAGAGTGCATTGTTGTTTATTATAAAAATGAAAGCTGTCATGTTTTTTTACTCAGGAGTCAAGTTTGATCTCGAGACGTTCTTCGAGATTTAACATCTGACCTGGGAATGTTTGTGGGGAACATCGTTCTGTGTGTCTTTTTCATGTGACCGCACACTACAAACTGTAGGAGCAGAATGGTTAATATCTGTGATTTTTTATCGCCACGTGTGGTCTCCTATATGATTTGAAATTGGCCGACAGATTGTAAATCCTCCCATGTGAACCGGCCCGTAGTCTGCCCCGATACCACTTAGCCTGAGGCTGTTTGTTTTAGCTGAACATCTGGATTATTGTGCTACTGCGTGTATACAAACAGGTCGTATAGTATTCTAATGAATCATGGTGAACTTTTTGGAACACAAACTGTTATAAATACCTGAAAATTACCTGCTAGTTTATCACAGATCTGCAACAGTGTCTCTCCTGATCTGACTAGCCATGCGTATTGCTCTGATGTAAGGACTGCTTCCTGTTTCCAGAGACTCCACCCACATTGGGTGATGTCACCGGTGGGTGTGGTCCTTCCTAATCTGATAGAACGTCTCTTCAGACTGACCCAACGCTCTCTTTAGGTGTTGTGTTTGTGTTTAGTCGTGCACAGAGAGCAGACGCTTTTATTATGTTCGTGTTTTATTCAACAACAAAACTCAAACGACACCCAGAGCTGCGATCCCGTTTTAAACAGAGCTTAACCAATTCAGCACAGCCTGATTCTGAAAAGGGATTTTCCTCCTTCACTGCTCTTTAATGGTAGACAGGGTGATGAAACCATGACTCAACTCTGTTTCAGTGTTCTTACAAACCATTTCAGCGATAATAAAAATAAACTTTGTTGACTTTGCTGCCTTTTGGACATTTGTCATCGTCTTCCTTCTGCACAAGGATTCTTTAAATGTTATTCCAGATTTCTGTTTACTACCAGCTCTGCAGTTTCCTGTTATTTCGACACTCATGGACAGCTGAGCCTTCAGTGTCAAGTAAATGGCGTATCTGTTTAGAGTGTCAGGTTGGTAAAAAGAAAACAAGGAGGTCAATATTTGGCCTTCTTGTAGCATCCTTTTGAACAACTGTGGTGTAATCTCACGCTGTGCTCATGTCTCTAGTAATTTTCTACCCAGCAGTCTGTCACAGTCCAGAGAGTAGCTGGAGCAGAGAGACGGTCCTCACTAACTGCTGTCTTTAGGCTTCAGACCATCTTATTGTGATGACTTCTACTTTTTACTGAATTCTTCTGAAAGAATTGAAATCATTTTTTATTGACTATTGACAATGCAGCTTTCTTGTTACATATAACAGCCTCCCATGTTATAATCCATACAGCCCATCTATAGCAGAAAACTAAATGTTGCAGCTCAGATATTTTTGGCAGTAAGGTATAAAAACTGGTTGGATGTGTTAGATCTTCATATTGCTGACCACATGGCTTTTGGGTTTGGATTGATCTATGAAGCACTGCATAGCAGAATTCATATATCCATGGCCTAGTTTGACAAAACCTGCAAAAAAAACAAAAAAACAACGCAGGTTAAAGAGATGTTTGAGTTGTTCAGGTATTCATCCACAATAAAGAAGACTACACCCACTGGTGACATCACTCAATTCAAACAGAGTCTCTAGAGACATGAAGTAGTCTTCTGACAGGAGCAGTCAGATCAGGAGAGACACTGCTGCAGATCAGCGATCAATACAAGTTTAAAACAACACTTGCACATAGAAGTCCTGAGGGCTGCACAACGGTGCTGTGCAGGTGTGCAAAAGTGCCACATATAATGCATGTGTACCAGTTCCTTTCACCACTACGCTCCTTACGTCCACTGCCTATAGCGGTATCGATCATTACAAACTGAGAGCAGCCTGCACTGAGCAACTCGCTCTACTTTCACTACTCAAGGTGGCGTGATCCAACATCTTGCATGACAAAGGGAGCTTAGTGATACACAGCACCCCCCACCCCCGACTTGAATGACGTGTACCAGCCATCAGTGCCTTGTACTCACTGAAGTACCCCACTGAGAAAATGATGTGCACCCTTACAATTTAGCATGAGACCGTTAGTTTAGTTTGTCTCAAATGAACAAAGTCTGCTGCAGCAGGGCGTGCAGAAGGTACTAAAACCTAAATGATCTCATGCTAAATTGTAGAGGTTACAAACAGGACAGTGGTCTGACTCATCAGTGAGACTTTGTTGAGCAATAGTGGTTATAAACATCTGAAAATCAGCGTCTCTCCTGATCTCACTAACTACTGTATATTTCTGGCCTTTAGCTTTATTCTCAGCATCGGTTCACAGAAAAGTTGATACTTTTCTGCATAAAATGGACCAAACAACAATTCAAGTTACAGTGTAAACATCACTTGCTTAAAATTTCAGTCATGGACAGCATCAGGATATGCTGCTAGCTGTGTTAGCTTAGTTAGCACCTGCAGCAGGAGGGTAAACAGATGTTGGAGCTCTTCGCTGGCACTGTACTGTACGTCTGTTTAAAGCCAAAGTAACCCCACATAGGCTACGTTGTGTTTTTTGGCAATTTACCCTATTTTGGGACTTTTCAGTTCTAATTTGGTAAATCCATTAGTGTGTTCACATTGCTCTGCCTGCAAATATGTCAACATGTCACCTGTGCGAATAATCGCCCGTCGTCAGTCCAAAAATTGACGATTGGGAAAAAGTTACACATCGCCCAACCCTATGATGTAATCACATCCAAATGCCCTCAAAATGTATGCACCATTTTTTCCCCAAACATTATGCCATGGGGGGTGGCTAATACACTGGTCTGCAGTGAGTGGTTTTGATGAAGTTAGAAATAGAAGAAACGGTAGAATCTGGCTCAGAATTAAAGCAAAATGAAGGCTTTGAGTCTTTGATATTGAGAGCAAGCAGAATATAATTTGAAATGTTAGGTGTTTTTAGGTGTTTCTGAATCAAAATGTAAATTTAAACTGTAGTTTTGTAACTACACCCAGAACCGAGCATAAATAACATCAGCCTTCCTCAGCGGTGGATAACCCTGATGTTACATAAGAGTCGTTGGACGCGTCCAGAAACATCCATCAGCACTTTTTAAAATTCCTCTCCAGTAACTGTTGAAACAGGCTATGGGTTTAACACTGTCCTCAGGGGCACCTTGGCACCATTTACTGAGACAGAGTGGATCGAATTATTTCCTCTGTTCTAGTGGAGATCTGAACTGTTGACCCACCAATCACGATCCCAATTCTCCCACCCCCCAGGACTCACAGTAAACTTTAACCCTCCATGATTAATGTAGGAGAATTAAACTGATGAGACAGAAGAGGCTGAGGTTATTCTTCTCTGTCTTACTTTCTCTGTCTCCTTCTATCTATCTTAGAAATAGTTCCCTGTTTTGTTGATGGTAACTTAATGTAGCGTTCTCTCAACACTGATTAAAAGTTTGCTCAAACCAACCTCCTGTCCTTGTATCTGTTTCACTTATGGGCTCTGTGAGATTGTGGTTTCTCACTCATCTATTTTACTGAATCCTGAAGTGATTTCTCTTGGTTGATCCAGGCCTTCATATCTTGACATGTGACTCTGGTTGGGACACGATGTGCCAGTCAGGACTCACAGTTTAAATCTGGCTCATTAGGATCTGCAGCTTTGCCTGAAGTTTGCTCTTTTTTCCCTCTTCTCTTGCATTTCAGAGATGACAAGTTTCCTTGATGTAAAGTGACAAGTAAAATATGCACAGAACTGAAATGTTCTCTCTCTAAAATGAAAATGAAATGCAGTTCCATCTTTTGGCTTCTGGTGTGAGGCTTCCAACCTGACAGGACAGAAGATTTGAGGTTTATGAGGAGATGATTTAGGGAAGAGGTTTTGTTATTTCACAGGCAGCCTGTGTCATTCTTACTCTCACTGTTACATGTGGGCAGAGTGACATCTTTAGAAACTAGAAAAGATGCATTTGTTGCACAAATGCAAAGTTGGAATGCTGAAAGCTGAATGAGACAGCTGAAATTGTCCAAAACCAGCTGAAAGAAGCTCAAATGAGTGCAAATTTAGCTAAACTTTAAATATTTGCTGAAAATTTAGATTTGTTTAAGTTTAATGTAGCTTAAAGTTGTTAAACTTGAACAAATTTGTTGAAAATACCTGAATTTTTGAAATTATTGTACACATTTGCTGAAAAAGTGTAATTTAGAAGAAAAGATTGCTTAAACACTCAAATGGTTAGCAAAAGAAGAAAATAGCAAAAGGCAATAACTTGCAAAAAAGTTTAAACCAGCAGAAAAGGTAAACATATAGTGGAAGAAATATTACAAGATTAGCTAAACAGTACAGTGTAAGAAAGACTTTAAGGTCAAGCAGAATGTTAGAATATTAGTTAAAATATAATGAGGTTGAAAGTAGTTTAATTTGAGTTGAAAGCCTTAAAATATCTTAATTTTGTATTGTACTTCTTTGAATTAGCTGAAATATGTTGAATTTAGCTTAAAGAAATTGTTAAACCTTTAAAAATATCTAAAAAGCTGAACTTAAGTGAGGCTAAAGAGTTTAAAGACAGTTTAATGAATGTAGGTCAAACACAGAAAGACATTAAGGAGTCAGAAAATCAAGGAGTTCTGTTGAAAGAGGACAAAAATCTCAACGTTTTGATATATAACCTGTCTAAATCGGACAAACGGTGTGAGCGTAGGGACATTTAGTTCAAAAAGGTGCTCACATGCAGTAAAAGTGTGACCAGCTGATGAAAGTTACAGGTTTAAGAAGATGAAAGTAGTTTAATTTGAGTTCAAGGGCTTAAAATATCTTAATTTTTTATTTTAACAGTTTAAAATAGCTAAAAAGGTTAAATTTAGCTGAAACAAAAGTTTAAAACCTCTGAAAAAAATCTAAAAACCTGAACTAAAGCTCAACTGAAGTGTATAAAGACATTTTAAGGGTCAAACACAGATAGAGCTGAAGGATCATAAAATCAGGGACTTCTGCTGAAAGAGAAGATGATTCTTTAAAAACCATAATATCTATGGCCTTAAGTAGCATATCTGCTGAAAAAGGACAAAAATCCCAACATTTTGATGTATAACTTGTCTAAATAGGACAAACGGTGTGAGAGTAGGAACATTTTGTTCAGAAAGGTGCTCAAATGCAGTCAAAATCCATTACACACTGAGAGAAGCATAAACCAATCAGCCTGGCCAATCAGAAAGCACCAATTTAGCCGAGTCATGCTTAGGTGACATGCAATTTAACTATGTCTACCTGAGCCCACTGTGTTTCAAATGGATGTACCACTGTCCAAACAACTAGCTGCTATTCAAAAATGACAAGACATAAATAAAAAATTTAAACTTTGTGGGTGACAGGACACTTTCGAGGTGTTCTGTCTGAATTTCTGTGTGTCTACGTTAACATTTGAGGGAGATATGACGATGGAAAAACAGGGTTCAGTGAAAGTTCAAAGACAGACAGATGAGGTCGATTAATATGAGAAATCAACCCAGAAGAGGAGGATTTCTCCTGGCGTTGAGGTGATTTATGAACGAGCCATACTACCTATGGCCCAAACAACCAGATATTCTGAAACTAGACAAAAATCCCAACATTTTAATGTATAATTTGGTGATGTTCTTCAAACTGAGTGAGAGTAGTTACAGTTTGAAATTTTTTGTTCCTCCAAAATCCCAAAGCCCTGACTGTTAGAGTGAGGTGATGACATCACCAGAGTGGGAGACAGGTTTGAGATTTTTGATCCACCTCCGAACAAAGTTGTCCTGCTCTCACAGTTTTCACAGCACATGTATAAATTATACATCTCTGATTAGGGATTTTTGTTAGCTTTCAGAAAGTGTAACTCTCATGTCTGTATGACTTACGGTTCTCTCACAAATCGACCTAGTTGGCACAAAATCTAGGTTCTGGTCCCCATCTCTTTCATTATATTTTTGACGATTTTTTTTTGTCTGACTTCTGAAATGTTCCTCGAGTTTAACTCGTCATATCTCAGGAATGGTTAAAGATATCAACAAGCTGAATCATTCAGGAATAGGTGAAAGTCTTGTGAGTCTTTTAAAAGTTGAATGAAGTTTATAGGTTGAAGTATGCTGAAGTAGTTAAACTTTGAAAAAGGGTTGAATAATTTGAAAAATTTGAAGAATTTGAAGGATTTCAATGTATTCCAATGGGCTGAAATTTTTGACAAAAAGCTGAATATTTAAAAAAATATTAAAGATATCAAGAAGAAAAGTCATTCCACACCATTCCTGAACGAGCTGAACGTTTTGATATATGAATGGCTGAATCTGCTCAGTTAAATATGACATGTTTATTATATTGTTGACCACCTAGAAGTGAAAAAAAAAATCACCATAGAATTATTTTTTCTTCATGTTTCAATACAAATTTTTGTGACTTAGAACTTTATACTTGGTGATTTTTCCCTGTGTCTTAAAATTAATGGACACCACTGGTTTACATTCTGAATGTGGCCCTCAGAGGACTTTATGAAAATCTTTGGCCCCTTAGCAAAGAAAGGTTCCCCACCCTGCCTTAAAGGCTCAAAAGGCTCCTTTGTTTTCTCACAAACATATTTTGTTTTACTGTAGATTTTTTCTTTATTTAAAACATTCCGCTAGATATCAGGGCTTGTCAGTATTAGCACTCTGCTTCCCCCTTCCTCTCTTAGATCAGGTCCATCTGCGATCATCACAACTCTTTTCACAATAGTATTTGGTGATTTGATTCAGGAGGGGGGCCCTAAAGCAACTCTTGCACCGGGGCCCAGCTCAACCTTGCTACGCCACTGTTGTAGTGTAAAGCACTGTGGGAGTCCTTGGACTTAGAAATGAACTATACAAGTAGAGGACATTTACAATAACTCTGATGTTTGACACAAATTAAAGTCTCACCTTTGACCTTTAATGTTTAGCAGGTTTAGTAGCTCAGCAACGTGACCTCAGTGTTATGTTGTTATGAGACTGGTTTACTTCTATAAGGCGTGTCTCACTATGGTCACCTTTAACTCCAGAGAAAAGCTGATTGAGATAAAAACATTTAATGAGAAGGCTTCTTCTCTCGCTCATGTAAACATTTCTTTAACAAACATCTAAATGAGAGTTATCTGCATGGAGGTGAAAGCTAATCTAAAATCGAGGCTGATTAAAGCTTTTAGCTTTGTACTTACACAGTAAGTAAGCCTAATTATAGGTTTAATTATGTTTGCAGTTTGTTTGCTTCAAGGACCATTGAGCAGCACCATGACTGCAGCAGAAAAACCAGCAATAAAACGGTCTTATCCATCCTGAAGCACCTGCAACAAAATCACTGAGGAAAACATCTAGCATCTACCCAGCAGAGATGCTGATG
The DNA here is from genome assembly GCA_006937965.1 of Callopanchax toddi. Taxonomy (NCBI): domain Eukaryota; kingdom Metazoa; phylum Chordata; class Actinopteri; order Cyprinodontiformes; family Nothobranchiidae; genus Callopanchax; species Callopanchax toddi. Next base: position 321,461 of record SSNR01000028.1, on the reverse strand, counting down.
AGCCTATACTCTCCCTGGGACTTTGTAACTGACCCTATACAAGTCCTTAAATACAAAACTTCTTTTTTTTTAATTAGCTGTGTGTTTTGAGAAGGATGAAAGCCAATATGGAGGGTGGTAAGGAAGGTTTACTAGTCATAATTATCCCCTAAATCACATAATACTTCTATTTGTATTTATTTCAGATGCATCAATGTGAGAACCTGTAATAAACTGAAGTGAACATTCACCTGAGCTCTAATAGTGCTAACAGAGAACATTAAGGGCTTTGGGAGGCTCAGCTCAGCCCATTAAAGGTTCTGACACCTGCTTTAGTGTCATCCTGTAAATTAGTTCCAAATGGGGGATTCTCACACCTTCCTGCAGCCTTACACTAATAAAAAAGGGCCTGGATGTTCTGCAGCTGTAATGACTTAAAACAAATTCAACATCAGAGTAGCTAGATGTATGCACAAAACATCAACGTGCTATTGTGAGCTAATACCAGATTTCTATGGACTGGACTTGGACAGCTAATTTAAACAATCCTGATTAAATATAGGACCATAAGAGGGTAGCTCACTGACTGTTGGCAACATTTCAACAAAATATTAGAATTCTTTTTGAGAATGACACTAAATTATACATCAGTTTGTTCTTTATCTTCCTGTTTATTAACAGCTTTCTGCTTCCAGAGTGGTTCACATTTCTTTCTAACTAGTTTAAAGTTCCCCCGTGGAAACAGGTAATGTAGCAGGAGGCAAGGCATCTACCTGGACCCCCGCAGAGACTGACTCTGGAGTGGGAGAGAAGGTATCTGGCAAGACCCTTGTAGAGAATGGTGGAACTCTGAGTCTGGCGTGGTGCTGGTGGTCTCTGAGTCTGGAGTGGTGCTGGTGGTCTCTGAGGCTGGTGTGGTGCTGGTGGTCTCTGAGGCTGTGTGATGCTGGTTGTCTCTGAGGTTGTGTGGTGCTGGTGGTCTCTGAGGCTGTGTGGTGCTGGTTGTCTCTGAGGCTGTGTGGTGCTGGTGGTCTCTGAGTCTGTGTGGTGCTGGTGGTCTCTGAGTCTGGCATGCTGCTGGTGGTCTCTGGGGCTGGCGTGGTGCTGGTGGTCTCTGAGTCTGGCGTGGTGCTGGTGGTCTCTGAGTCTGGCGTGGTGCTGGTGGTCTCTGAGTCTGGCGTGGTTGCTGGGGATCTCTGAGTCTGGCGTGGTGCTGGTGGTCTCTGAGTCTGGCGTAGTACTGGTTGTCTCTAAGGCTGCAGCTGATGTGATTTAGGGAAACTACTGTATGATGTTGTGGTAAAGGATTCAGGAGGAGGAATCAGGTTTACAGGCTACACTTTCTACAAGATGGCAGGTTAGCCAATTGGGCTTCTCAGAAAGGTGACCTTTGCTCCTCCTCTACGTACCTGGGCATGGACTTTGTAGCCTCCCTACAGCAGTACTCTCAGTATCTCACCTGTTGGGTCCATGCTGATCAGATCATTATGTCACAGTTTACAGGTGTTGGACCCAAGTTGGAAGTGAAGCAATGGCTAAAGATACATTTAAACTGTTTATGACGATCCAGAACAGGGTGACAGAGTAACAGGGATGAAAGCAGGGTGGATAACAAGGTGTTATCCAGAAGATCTTAAAGGGAGGGAATTGGATGAGTATGCAAACAGCAGCAGGTGATTGGTGAATTGCTGAGCGGCTGTGTTAAGTGAATGAGGAGCAGGTGTGCAGAGAGACAGGAGGAGTGGATAGAGATGAAGCAATGAGCTAAACACATGCATTTGGCTTGTCTGCTGCAGGTTTCATAATGGAAATCTGGACTCTTTGTAGGTCCTGGAGTACCTGGAGAAAACCCACACAAATCCAGGAAGTACATTTAAACTCCATATACAAAAGGCACAGACAAGATTCGAACAAGAACCTTGAATGAAGGTGACGGTACAACAGGTATTTGGGCACCACCTGCCATCCTGATGACCACTGGAGGTACTTTACTTTAAAGTGAGTAAAGCTGCTGCTCCTCCTCATAGAAAAGAGTCAGCTGAGGTGGTTCTGATTAAGATGCTTCCTGGTCACCTTCCTCTAGACTGGAGGTTTCCCAGGCATGTCCCACAGGACTACTTTGAACTCACTGGAGGGATCATGTATCCTCTCTGGTCTGGGAACACAGAAAGAGGTCTGGGTCTCCCTCCTGGACCCGTTATCTCCATGATCCAACCTTGGATAAGCAAAAGAAAATGGATGAGTGTATGGATTAAGTAAAAGCTGTGATGTGTTCTTCTTTGAACATGTAAAACCCAAACCATATTACGCCCTCTGAATATTTTAAAACTAAGCTTAAAATAATAAAACAAATATCCATAATGCACAGCTATAATTATTCTCAATCGTTGATGCTGGTGAAGGTACATGCATAAATTATGTGGCCATGCTGAGTGTTCAGCTCGGTCATCTTAGCCCTCAGAGAGCTCATAAAACAGTTTGGCCTGACGACGCCTGGTGGGAACCTCCTGCAGCACCACGCCGCCCAGGTCTCATCCTGTTAGGGGTTTGGTTCTGACGGTTTTGTCTCCACATTGTTGACAAGTGCTGCTCAGAGGAATTTGTTGAGCTTGTTTTGGTTTATTTTTCAATGTGAAATGTCCTGAGATTACTTTTGTTCTGAATTTTTACAATAAAAGCAAAGCGGGAAAAAAAAGACATGAGAAAAGAATAGAGCGATATTGAGGGATTAACTGAGTGGAGAGGCAAACTAAAGGTCACCGTGGATCAAACACTGATCCTCTCAAATCTGTGTACTGCTGCCAATCTGCTTCCACTGTGTGTGTGTGTGTGTGTGTGTGTGCGCGTGCGCGTGTGTGTGTGGTCTGAAGTTTCTAGATTTGAGCTTTTAATAGGTTGGCTCTCAGGATGCACATACATTACGTGATACCTCACACACACACACACACACACACCATCACATACAGCTGCAGTGTGTCAAAGCTCATTAGCAGCAGTGACACCACCCGTCTCACCCCCTCACCGTCTCCACCGTTATCACCTTCTCATTGCATTAATTGCTTTTCAGATCAGAGCAATATTAGTCACAACATGAACAGTTCACAAAAACATGTTCAATCCACTAAACAAAGCTCATATTAGTCTAACCTTTGGCATAAGGTCATCAATCCTTCTGCTTTTTGGTCAAATTTAACTGTTAGAAGTTTTATCTTTAAAAAAAGCATCTGTTTCTTTGATCTGATTGACATGAGACTTCATGACTGTCCACACAAGGTGTCTGTGGAGCCTTTTTAACGTAAACGTCCATGCACCTGTGTCGTGAGGTATCCAGCCAAACAAAAACTAACATGTGACAGTAGCTGAAAAAATCTGACTTTGACAGATGCATATAGGTTTTTTTGCACATCTTCAGAGGGGCACACACATCAGACCCTACTGCTGGTCATGATTCAAAATGTCCCTCAGCTGTTTGTGTGAGGTTTAGGTTTTATTTTACTTTTCTGTCTGACTCTCATTAGGTTTGCTGCCAGGGAATGAGACACATGTGTGTGGTTACCATGGTGACCCTAACTAGGCCCTAGTGCAGTGGTCGACAACTGGCAGCCCGCGGGCCAAATCCGGTTCACGGCCCACGTGATTCCGGCCCCCCATGTGTTTCCTGTACTCTCTGTTTTATTCTGACTTGAGTGTTTGTGCATGTCGGCCTGCCCCGGTCCCTAAGCAGCAACATTTAAACATATGATGAAAATAGTTTGGGTCTCAAAACCACATGGGAGTCAGTGTCACTAACCACGAGACTACGGTGTCTGTTAGGAAAGTGCTGAAAATATAATGGTTATAACTTTTATTTTCAGCCCTTCAAGTTTGACACTTTGAGAAGACGGAGTTAAACTACTGCTTTTACAGTAGCAAAATGATTATATCCGTATCACAGTTTAAACATCATCAGCTCTCTGCCTTTAAAATCATGTTCTATGTGCCGTTTTACTTAGAGCACCAGCTCTGCACACCCTAACCAGCATGCACCCCTCCCGCGCGTGCATGCCTTGGGTTTTTAGTTGATGACCCCTGACTTAGTGGTTACCATGGTGACCTTAATGAGCCACTAGCAGCAGCTTTAACATTAATGTTGTTCTTGGTTCTTCTAACACTCTCCTCCAATTTATATCCTAAAAGTTTTTTATCCTGGCTCCAGCACAGTAAGGTTACCTGCCTGTTAAGCCTGGGTCACACAGGAGACTTCAGAGCCTGGAACGACATCCTTGGTGAGTCTTCTGGTCTCACAGGACATGTTCCTAAATGCAAAGCGCACTTGAACGCAGCTCACAAAATCACGCAATAGTCGCTCGCAGGAACTGAGAACAGGAAGAATGAAGCACATCTTTTAGTCTGTATGTGATCAGAACTACCGTCATGTTTTATGTGACCCAGGCTTTACGTACAGCTCTGTATGTTTAATGTACTCAATGTGTTTTTATATCTAGAGAGGTCACTTTCAGGATCCAGACCCAGAGCTGGTTCTGTCCAGACCAAATCCAGGACCCGGTCCTCAGTCCAGGGGGATGGGATATGTCCAGGGAGGCACCGACGAGATACTGCATGTTCGCTGCTCACGTGCACGGAACCGCAACATGATGCACTGAGCAACTCCTATGATGTGACCCCTCCCGCTAAGCTGCATGAGGAATGCTGCTGCTGCTGCTGTATATAGAGAGGCAAGGGCCCCCCCAGGACCGAGGTCCAGGTCATGTATGCTGATCTGGACCTTTGACATATTTAATTGACTGCCCCTGATCTATAGCCTCTTTTTGTCTCTTTGTCTGACTTCACTTCCTTTGTCTTTTTATAGGTACATTTGTTCTTTTGGTCCTGAATTCTACATGGGTAGCTTTATTTAAATTTATTTATTCGTATATTTTGGTGGTGGTGGTGGTGGTGGGGGGGGGGGGGGG
>SSNR01000028.1:303090-316189 GCA_006937965.1 Callopanchax toddi | reverse complement strand
TTTTTTTTTTTTTTTTTTTGTCAAAAAGCAGTTCTATTGATTCTACTTCAGTATGGCAGTAATCCATGTCAAACAGCAGAAACCGACAGAGTTTAAATGAACATGTGAAAAACTAAATATCTCTACTGGGTTGCAGACACACTGAGATACAGCGTGTTTAACTCAAAGATGTTTAGTGGATTTTACCATCTAAACCTCCTGATGTCATGTTCATCTGCTCTGTCCGACGTCTCTGAAATCACCGGTGCTTTATAGAAACCGGCAGTAAGAGGTTAGTTCATGTGAGTGTTTGCCTGCCAGCCTCTAGCAGCACGGTGAGCTAGTCATTTATTCGTCAGGCCATCTCTGCCCTCTGGTTCTTCTAACCCCCCACCCGGTGATCTGTCATCACCCCCGAATTGTTTCCTGGAGTCAGAAGCCTGACTGAACCTAATTAGGAGGAAGAACCAGGCAGATTCAGGAGAATTTCAAAGCTTCTGCACTGGATTGACTGGTTGAATCAGTCATTTCTCTCAGATTTGCATTAAAGAAGCTGACATTGTTTTATAGAGGATTACAGTAGCAATGCTGTTTTTTTCAGCTTTTTTTTTTGCTTTTGTTTTAAAACCTCAATTACACTCCTTGTATTTATAATTATTTAAAAATGTGTGTTTTGGGCTGTATGAATACCACTTATTCAATAAAGGTTCCTTGAATAGATACTTCAGGCAGACGAGATGTTTGAGTTCTAAAATAGTCATTTAAAATCCATCAGTTATTTCTACAGAAAGGACCACGCCCACTAGTGACAATGCTCAAAGTGAGCAGAGTCATTTACAAAAACTTAGGTTAGGAAAAACAGAATTTTATTTATTGATAAAAAATAATCCAACATTTCATCCAAAGGACTCGTTAAGCAGAGGCATTTTTTAAAATTTGACCCTCAGCGTCGTTATGGACCGTCAGCATCACAAACCTCGGAGTTCCCATGGCGTCCAGATGGTCTTGTTACCAATGCCACCTTTGGGGGGTGGGGGTGGGGGGTGTCACATGTGTGTGTAATGAACAGCCCGGTGATGGAGATGCCAAGTGACATTTAGCAGGTAACATGGCAACAAGGGTGCTTCTTCATCTGTAGCACCCTGAAGATCCTCAGAGGAGGATAATGGATGGCTGTGAGAGCGAGAGGAGGAGAGTAATGACCAATAAATCACAGAGCTGAGAAAAAAATGGATCAACTCAAGAGACTGAAGAGGAGACGTAAAGAGTGGAGAACTGAAGGAAGGGCAGGAGGAGGAACATATTTCACTGGTTTCAATGACTTCTTTTTCCTACCCCAGTCACCTTTGATAGAGAGATGAGAGTCACACACACACACACACACACACACACACACACACACACACACACACACACACACATGCAACACGCACGCACGCATCTGAGACATGAAATCCTACCTGAACCAATACAGTAAAGATATGAGAAAAAACCTGAAGCACATTAGAAATTCAATCAGTTCCAACATGCAGACACCAGGAGGAGGATCCTCACTGTGAACACAACAACAACAACTAGGTTCTTCTTATTTTAAAAGATCATTTTTGCCATCCAAAGCTCAGAGTTAGTGTCATACACATGTTTACACTCCTATCCTAATAAAGTTTAATGAGTTGTAATCATTTCTCAGATGATGTGTAAAGTTATGATGCTGATTCACTGATTAGGACCCACATTTGGAGGATTCCACTATGACAGAACAATTTAACTTACAGTTTTTCTCAATTGCTTACACACATTTTCTGAAATCATGCCTCATGTTCTCAGAACTCTACACACAAATCCAAAATAAGACATACAATTGGCAAAATCCCTCAATGGTCCTGCAAAACTAAACTTCACATTCAAAACAACGTGATTTCTCCTCAAAATGTGTTTTTGTTGTCAAAAGTCACACACAAACGGTCAAATGAATAGACATTTACAGTATAAGAACCAGTTGAACACTCATGGTCTCAGTGTAAAACACTGTGATCATCATAGTGGGATGAATAGAAAACACTTCTTCACCATTCATCAGAATGACTTCAGCCTTGCTTAGTTCAGTGTTACACCTCCTGCAATCAGTATATACATAGAATGTGATTGTGTCAAATATTTGAGAATAATGTTTTTACACTCAAAACACACAAATACATGGTAGCATTTACAGTAATTTTATTTTTCCCACAAAAACATTGTACAAAATGTTTATCCCATTCCCAACCAACACAATTCGATAAGTTTATTTCACTCAACATAATTCAATATACAAATGTCAAATCAAAATACAAATCATTTGAGTGAAAAAGGTGGAGGAAGAAGAAAAATCTTAGTGTATATGACCTACCCCCTTCAACTGAATACAAAATATATTACAAAATGGCCTCATACACTCAAAAGTTGCACATTCACTACATACAAAACAGAAGAAATGACAAAAAAACTATGCTGCGTCCTCTCTTCTGTTGTGGTTTTCTGTGGCGTTGTTTTCTAGCATGTTGATGATGTCATGTTCAGGAGACAGAACACGTTCCCCCCCACCTCGTGTTACTGTAGTCATCTGTCAGTTCTGACAAACTAATAGTAAAATACTGTGAATACAAAGTAGGTATACATTTGCTAAATACTTGAAACATACTTTACAGTATTTTTACTGTCCTACAAAACAGGCCACAGGCAATTCAGTACTACTGTACTCACTGAGTACTGTATTGATATGCAGTACTGCAAGTTTTTAGTGAGAGAAGTTTTCTTACCTATCCTCATTTCAGAAAGTCCTGATGATGATGGATGCTACAGAGTACCTGTACTCTTTGCCCCGCCTCCCTCATTGTTAGACCATGGTTGACCTCACTGTCAACTAAAGTCTCTCGGATCTTATCAGAGATTTCGGTCCTTGGACTTCCTCGTCCTCTTCCTCTCATTCCTAAGGCTCTGCCTCTATTTCCAATGTTTTCATCCATTGCTCCAAATCAGAAGAACACCTGTTGACCTTTTATGCTAAAGCTCTGATTTGCTAAGTGTAAAACTGTGTGACGGGTGTTTGCCCTTGTGATGAGTCAGTGTGCATATTTGAATGGCAGTGTGTTCCTTGTGAAAACAAGCTATTTTCTGCATGAAAATTGTGCCAAAAGCATGAGAAATGTGTGTTGTGTTTTGAAAAAAGTGTGTTTTAGAACTGAAATTTGAGTGTAAAGCAGGAATTTAGCTTGTAGTTTAGCAGAATTGGTTCAGGGAGTTGGGGGTTGAGTTATATGTTGTGGTCATTGTGTCTCAAGTACCAGAAAATGTGTGTAAACAATTGAGAAAAACTGTAATAGTTCATATCAAATGATCAATGAATAAACATCTAAATTGATTAAAGAGCTAAATTATAAATGTTCAGTTGATGAAACAAATTGTTTCTAACATTTAAAATTAGTGAATAAACACAATTTATACATATATTAAGCTTGGTTTTACACTTTGACAGATCAGTCTCACTTGCTTAGACAACAGAGACGTCAGGCAGGGAGAAAAACAAAAAGCAAAAAAATGAATACATAAATGTCCTCGCTAAAGTACCAATCCAGTGTGATTCCTACAGAAAATTTGTAAGTTAAAGCAGCACTCCGGAGGATTTCATCAGGAGAGCAGTTTTTGAATCTAGCGTCTAAAGGCTCCTCCTCAAAACATCTCGACATGCGCGTCCGGTCGCGTGTGCGCGCGTGCACGCGGCGCATATACTTCGGACATGAACTGTGCAGCTCAATGTGTAGGGTTTAATCACTCACAGTTCACAATCTTATTCCAACAATACTATGAGGGTCTGATGAGCCCTCTCTGTCCCTGCTGCTTCTGATATTAGCTCTGTTAGCCAAGAGGATCTGGCTGCGGACCTCAAAGATGGCGTCTAGAATGGAGTCACAACCATGGCAGGAAATGACGTCACAACCACGAGAGGAAATGACGTCACAACCACGACCGGAAATGCCTCCATCGGACGTTATTTTTAAATTGCAGACCTGGCGAACTTTTATTTCTTAATTTTGAGCAAACTTAGGTGCATTTAACAAGTGGAACAAAGTTAATCTACATTTAAATCTTACATTATAACATAATAGTAAATTCATTTGTACCTCAGACAGGAAATCTAGTTTAACAACAGAAGTATATTCACTACAATATTTTAAGGCTGTATAAGGACTATACATTTATTTGTAAGTTAACAGACTTTCCCAGATGTGTATAAACAGTACTAGTAATTAATAAAGTACTGGAATCACTGAAGCAACAGTGAAAACAAACTTAGCAGCTTGCTCCCTCACCTGTATCAAAAATTGTTTCAAAACATCCATAACTGGGTAGTATTTCAGTATTATTTGGCGTGAAAGACATGAAAAAAATACCACTCCATTTTACAAACACTTTACTTTGTGGTTAAAGTAATTTTCTGCAGCATGGCTTTCTCAGCTGCTCACCTCATCTCTAAGACTTCGTCACCTGAAAAACATGCACACAGGGATTAATTCACACTGTCAAAGGTTTTATAAAATGACTTACTAAAGTACTCTTTATATTATATTTAAGTTAGATCTATAAATTTAACGCTATTCACTGTGTGAACAAACAGGCAGCAGGACTGAGCGCACAGAGCCAAGAAAAATAGTTTAAGATAAAGTACTGAGCTACAATAACCTGTAGCTATTGTTTTAGCTTAAGCGTTAGCTTAGCGTTAGCTCGTGGACTCCGTACCTCGTGGAAAACGTACCTCTACAAATCCCGCTGTGTGTTGAAAGCTAAAAGGCACTGGCAGTGTGCCGCTTAAATGGTGTAACGTAACGTGTGAGCTAGAGGGGCTCCAACTCGGTACCGGTGAGCTAGAGGCGAAGTGTCTCGTTTACTGAAGAGCTCCACACACCGCGTGAACATTCCCCGTGAATCGCGCATGCGCACACCCACCCCCCCGCTTACTTCCGTCGATGGTTGCAAGGTCCTTCTGGTCGTGGTCTTTCCGGTCGTGGTTGGGACGCCATTTTGGATGCCATTTTGATGTCCGCAGCCAGATCCTACTCCTGTTAGCACCGAGCTGCTGCTGGACTCTGAAGCTGAACTTGACTCGGCCCTGGATGAACTTTCTGACCAAAATAAACGCATAATCCTGTCAAGCCTTGCCATTCTGTAAGGTGAAAGGTTTAAAAATAAAAATAAATCCATCTTTAGCTGGAGAATGGGTAGGTTTTTAGTAGAAATGAGCCGTGAGTCCTCAGTGAACGGCTGAGACGGCAGAGAAACACACGGAGCGTCCTGTACGACAGCGCCCCCTACTGGTACAGGTTTGGTCGATGCGCGTGCATGTTGAGAGAATGCAGAAATTTAAATTTCATTGGCTGAAAAATGTCGGCGGCAAGAAATAATGGAAAGGGGTCTCTAGGAGGAAGGAGGGTCTTCATCAGAATGACAGATGTTGTGGAACTCAACCCATAGATCATAGTTTAGACCTGAAATATCATTTAAAACATTTAGAAAACTTTGATACAGAAAAAAATAATCCAGAGAGCCGCTTTAAGTAATACATTTTTATCTCCAAATAGTCACTAAAGGTCACTGGCCTGAGGTAAAATTGTACCAGACTTTCTCTTTTATCACACGTTGGTTTATTGTAAACTTATTCATATTGTTGATATGAATATATTTCTCCATTTTTCATCACTTTTGTCACAAACGGTCACGGGTTCCCCTCCTTCTGACCGCTCCTCCCGCTAAGACTCCATTTCCCATCATCCTCCTGGCTTCACCTCCTCTATAAATGACCCTTCACCCTACACACCTGTGCTCAGTCATCGATTCATTCATTCATGCTACGAGCTTCATCTAAACCTACCAGGCTTCCGAGCATCATCCTCACCCTACCAGTAAGTCAGTTTTACTACTTACTTATCGGAGTAGTCCCGCGGTCTCGCTTCCATCGAGAACCGCACGGCTGCTCCGAGATTAACTGCGTGTACGCGAACGCTCAGCGCTAATTACTGCCGCGTTTGAGCCGCACACACGCTACACTCAAACTCACAGAGGTTTCAGCCGATCCATTCTGACAGGATGACTGAGCCCACAACCGACCCTGCTGAGTTTGAGCGGATGCGTTCTGAGCTGACCCACCTGCGTTCAGTAGTGGACCGCCAGAACCTCCGGATCGAGTCGCTGAACAACACAGTGCTCCAGCTCACGGCGTCCGTCACCGTTCTCCAGCGGCACCAAACGGTTTCAGCTCTGGAACCCCACATCCACCTTCCGGACCGCTGGAACGGAATCGACGGCCGCCCCGATGGATTATTAGCCTCGCTGGACATGTTGTTCGAGTGTCAGCCGACCAAGTACACCTCAGCCTGCTCCCGTGTAGCTCTGTTAACATCGCTGCAAACCGGCCGAGCTCAGGAGTGGGCTGCGGCTCTGTACAATAATAAATCCCCTGCCTGCAACGATTATCCGGCGTTCGTCAAGGAGCTGAAGAAAACGTTCGTCCCTCCCAGCAGCGAGATCGGAGCCGAGTCCCAGCTGCTCAGACTCCGTCAACGGGCCCGTCCTGTGTGCCAGTACGTGGCGGAGTTCCGGACCCTCGCCGCTAAGCTAAAGTGGGAGGACACTGCTCTGAAGTCCGTGTTCGTCGAGGGACTTGCCGATTACATCAGGGACGAGATGGTGGGCCGCGAGCTCCCCAACACTCTGGATGCTGTAGCGGACCTGGCCCTACAGATCGACCGACGCGTCCTCACTCGCCCCCGCTCCTCGAGAGCCCCTCACCCCGCTGCTCCGGCGGCTCGACCGGTCTCTCCCGGCGCGGTCACGCCCCTCGCCTCTAAAGAGGAACCCATGCAACTGGGTCACCTGACCCCAGAGGAACGGCAGCGCAGATGGAGAGAGGGACGGTGCGCCTACTGCGGATCTTCAGAACATCGCCGTCCTCAGTGCCCACTGCGGCCACCGTCGGGAAACGACGAGACCCGGTAAACGTCGGGGGTGTTTTACCGGGTGCTGCCACTTCCCCCTCAAACCGTTTCCTCCTCAATGTAACCCTCCTATTGGACCAGGGGTCAACTGAACTTGAAGCTCTGTTGGACACAGGAGCAGCCGACAACTTCATAGACCAGAACCTGGTCCACCGTCTCCAGATCCCCCGGTGCAAACTGGACCGTTCGGTTCCGGTCACCTCAGTGGACGGTCACCCCTTTCGTCCTTTCCTGGTCCAACATCAGACCCAACCTATTCAGATGAGAGTGGGGGACCACCATGAAACCATTCAGTTCCTCATCATTTCCGCTCCCTCCACGCCTCTCATCCTGGGTCACCGGTGGTTCTGCCTCCATGACCCGCACATCTCCTGGTCCACCAACCGTCTAGTTCATTGGGGCCCCACGTGCCATCACCACCTCTCCTGCTCCCCCAGCAGAACCACCATAACACCCAACCTTCCTCAGACTCCTCTGGAGGGCGTCCCTGCTCCCTATCAGGACCTGGTCCGGGTCTTTAACAAAGAGCAGGCCTCTACCCTGCCTCCCCACCGCCCCTACGACATGGAGATCCAACTCCAACCGGGTACCACGCCTCCGCGTGGCCGCCTGTTCTCCCTGTCTCCCGCCGAGACCCGCTCCATGGACGAGTACGTCTCAGAGGCGCTCCAGCAGGGTTTCATCCGTCCGTCCACCTCCCCAGGGGCTGCCGGTTTCTTCTTTGTCAAAGAGAAAGATGGGGGCCTACGGCCCTGCATAGACTACCGGGGCCTGAACAAGATCACCATCAGAGACCGTCACCCCCTGCCGCTCATGTCCACTGCCCTCGACTCTCTCTCTCAGGCCCGTATCTACACCAAACTCGACCTGAGGAGCGCCTACAACCTGGTGCGTGTTAAGAAGGGGGACGAGTGGAAGACCGCCTTCATCACCCCTACAGGACACTGGGAGTACCTCGTCATGCCCTTCGGCCTGTGTAACAGCCCCGCCGTGTTCCAACGTCTCATCAACGACGTGTTAAGAGACATGTTGGGCCGGTGGGTGTTCGCTTACCTCGACGACATCCTGATCTACTCCCGATCAGAGGCCGAACACGTCCACCACGTCCGGGCTGTGCTCTCCAGGCTCCTGGAGAACCGCCTCTTCTGCAAACTGGAAAAGTGCTCCTTCCACCAGACCTCAGTGGCCTTCCTAGGCTTCATCATTTCGTCCGAGGGCCTCTCTATGGACCCCCAAAAGGTCCGCGCCGTCGCAGATTGGCCTCACCCCACCAGTCTCAAGCAGCTCCAAAGCTTCCTGGGGTTCGCCAATTTCTACCGCCGCTTCATTAAGGACTACAGCTCCATAGTCGCTCCGCTCACCTCTCTAACCAAACCAACCAATCAGCCCCGTCCGTTCTGTCTTCCCCCTACCGCCAACCAAGCCTTCCGAGACCTCATTGGACGGTTTACCTCAGCACCCATACTGCTCCACCCAGACCCCATGAGACCCTTTGTGGTGGAGGTCGACGCCTCCGACGTAGGCGCCGGCGCCATCTTGTCTCAGCGGGGTCCCGACCAAAAACTCCATCCCTGCAGCTACTTCTCCCGCAAGTTCTCCCCCACTCAACAGAAGTACGGTGTGGGAGACCGCGAGCTCCTAGCCATTAAGTGGGCTCTCGAGGAGTGGAGACAGTGGTTGTTGGGGACGGTGGAGCCGTTCACCATCTGGACAGACCACCAAAACCTCATCCACATCCAGTCCGCTAAACAGCTCAACCCTCGCCAGGCCCGATGGGCCCTCTTCTTCGAACCCTACAACTTCCTGCTGTCCTATCGACCCGGTTCCAAGAACCACAAGGCTGACGCTCTGTCCCGTCAATTCACGCACTCCGCTCCCTCTCAAGACCCCAGTCCCATCTTGCCGTCCCAACGGTTCCTGGCCCCTCTCCACTGGCCCCTGGAGGACTCTATCCGAGCAGCACTCCCCAATGACCCGGCTCCTCCAGAAACTCCCAACAACCGCCTCTACGTTCCCACAGGCTGTCGTCAGGAAGCCCTCACGTGGGCTCACTCCTCACCTTTGTCCGGCCATGCGGGCTTCGCCAGGACCCTCAAGCTCCTCCAGCGGGCCCTCTGGTGGCCGCAAATGGCGAAGGATGTTAAGGAGTACACCTCTGCCTGCGACGTCTGCGCCCGCTCCAAGTCCCTTAACCAGCCAGCCTCTGGGTCCCTTCAGCCCCTTCCAGTCCCTAAACGGCCGTGGTCCCACATAGGACTGGATTTCGTCACCGGCCTCCCAGTCGTGGACGGTCTGGACACCATACTCACCATCACGGACCGCTTCTCCAAAGCCGTCCACCTGGTGGCCCTCGCTGGCCTCCCCACGGCCAAGCGCACTGCGGAACTCCTCCTTGAGCACGTGGTGCGCCTGCACGGCTTCCCCACGGATGTGGTGTCCGACCGAGGCCCCCAGTTCACCGCCCGGTTCTGGAAGGCGTTCTGTCGTCTGGTGGGTGCTACGTCCAGTCTCTCGTCCGGCTACCACCCTCAGACCAACGGCCAGACTGAGAGGGCCAATCAGCAGCTAGGACGTTACCTCCGCTGCTTTGTCTCCACCCAGCCGTCGCTCTGGCCCAAATACCTCCTGTGGGTGGAGCTCTCCCACAACATACATGTCTCCTCTGCCACCAGCCTGTCTCCATTCGAGGTGTGCTACGGCTACCAGCCGCCCATCTTCGGTCACCAGGAACCGGAGGTGGAAGTTCCCGCTGCCCAGAACATGGTCCGTCGGTGTCGGCTGGCCTGGGTCAAAGCTCGTGCTGCTATCGCTCGGGCCCAGTCCCAGTACGTCCGCCAGCATCGCCGCCGTCACCGGCCCGGTCCCTCGTTCCAGCCCGGCGACAAGGTCTGGCTCTCCACCTCCAACCTGCGCCTCCGGACCGAGTCCAGGAAGCTCACCCCTCGCTTTATTGGTCCTTATGTCATCGACCACTCCATCAACCCTGTCGCCTACCGTCTTCGTCTTCCTTCGACTCTCAAGATCCATCCTGTCTTTCATGTCTCTCAGCTCAAGCCCTACGTCTCCTCGCCCTTGGTGCCCTCTCTCTCTCCTCCGCCTCCTCGCTTCGTCGACGGCGACCGGGTCTACACTGTTCGGCGCATCCTGGACGCCCGTCGTCGAGGTCGTGGATGGCAGTACCTCGTGGACTGGGAGGGTTACGGCCCTGAGGAACGCTCCTGGGAACCCGCTCGCTCCATTCTGGATCCAACCCTTATCTCTGACTTCCGTGCCCGTCAGTCTAGGGCTTCTGGAGCCGCCCCTGGAGGGGGGGGTACTGTCACGGGTTCCCCTCCTTCTGACCGCTCCTCCCGCTAAGACTCCATTTCCCATCATCCTCCTGGCTTCACCTCCTCTATAAATGACCCTTCACCCCACACACCTGTGCTCAGTCATCGATTCATTCATTCATGCTACGAGCTTCATCTAAACCTACCAGGCTTCCGAGCTTCATCCTCACCCTACCAGTAAGTCAGTTTTACTACTTACTTATCGGAGTAGTCCCGCGGTCTCGCTTCCATCGAGAACTGCACGGCTGCTCCGAGATTAACTGCGTGTACGCGAACGCTCAGCGCTAATTACTGCCGCGTTTGAGCCGCACACAAGCTACACTCAAACTCACAGAGGTTTCAGCCGATCCATTCTGACACAAACAAGGCAGGAGGGACCCAAAAGCAGGAGGAGAAGGTGGATTTGGTCAAAATAAAAAAAGCTTTTTATTATTAAATAACCAAAACTGGATACAAGGACTAGACCAGACCCGACTCGATGCTAGAATACGTGGAAAAACAGGACTTGATGGATAAAAACAGAAGATCTGACACTTGGGGAAGAGACAGGAGCAGTGGCGGCTGGTGAAATTTTTTTGGGGTGGGGCGCATTTTTGCTTGTCAGTTTTCAGATGCGCAAAAAAAAATCACATATCACCACTAGGGCAGGGAATGATAATATTTTCATCTGACTGAATATTTTGCTGGTAAAAAACCCTAGTACCACCAGTTCTCTAGAAATGTGGCGCTGTTAGGTCTAATTCTACACATCAAACAGTAAAGAAATCATAAAGTCTTCATAAGGAGACCTTAGAATAATGTCAATAAAAAACAACCACAATGTGGTCACAACAGAAGTTGTAAAAGTTTCAAGGAAAAAACAACCTGGCAAAGTCGAAAACATTATTTAATATTCACAATTAGCTTTCTACTGACACCACAAACAAATAAATCCATCTGTAACTAATACAGTCAGATAATTAATGTTACAATTCAGACAACAAACACTAACCAAGCAAGTCATGACAATCAGCTCAACTAATGAAGTGAATTAACAACAAAATAAAGTCAAATCCACTGATAAGTCCCATCAAACCCAGTCAGACCAAACTTCCTTAAAACGCCATAATAATTTAACGAAAAGTAGAGAAAACGCATGAAAAACAGGCTAAACTACATAAACCAATGTATTCAATCAGCAGTATCTGTATTTCTCTAACATTCAGCATACACCTCAACAAACACATTTCGCTATTTAAGGTATAAATTCACTCATCAGGACTTAGCACTGCTAGCCGCGGCTAGCTCCGCCTATGGGGTTTTTGAATGGGAAAATCCGTGACAGACACATAGTTATTGGGAAAAGAAACAAACAAACGAAGTCACTCACCATTGAGTTGATGAAATCAGGACAAATGGAATCATTCGGCTTGTTTTCACAAGCAGGAAAGAAGGATTCTTTGAATAAATATCCATTTTCTACCCTCCATTAAAAAGAGAGCAAGAACTTCCGGTTTCGGTCTGAGCAACACTCCGGTCTCCTGCCGTTGTGCGCATGTCACACAGGGACGCTGAAGACCTGCGTCCCGAGCGATCTCCTATTTTTTGCACTCAGTGCGCATGCGTCAGGAAAAAATTGCCAGTGCGCATGCGTCAGGGGCAAAAAACAATGCGCTATGTTGGGACGGCGTCCCGTCCAGACATGCGCAGTAGAACCCAAAGAAACATGACTTATCGGTCCAGTAAAGGATAGTAAGAAAACCTTTCTAAACTACACCTAAATGCAGATTATACACAGCACTTATTGTATATATAATGGATGGCTCGTTTAGTTTTATTTTTATGTTAGTTTTTTATATTTTGTGATCCCTATTTCTCTTCTTCCTCCTCTTGGGACTGGTGGGGCGGCGCCCGAGCGCCCCCTATGGACGGGCCGCCACTGGACAGGAGAGTTTAGGAACAATCAGGAGAAACACGAGGCAGGTGTGACTAATGACAAGACTAGAGACACCTGGGTGCTCATTTATAAAACGTGCTTACGCACAAAATGGGCCAAAAAGTTGCGTAGGTCACTTTTTACGCAAAATTTGGGATTTATGAAAGAAAACGTAACGGAAAAATGTGCGCAACTCTAAGCAAACTTTAGACCTTGCGTAAGCACATGTTGGAGACGTGAAACCAGTCAGAGCAGCTGGTGAGATGGAAAAATGTTGAATTTATGACACAATTAAAGACTTGTAGACCCTCGCGCACACAGAACCAACAATCCGTCTCTAAAAAGAATAAAAATTTAAATCTGAATGAAAATTTGTCGCATTTTCGAAAAATATCCCATTATGTTCATCCAGTCGTCTTCAGATTATAACAAACTGCACTTATTGGTGCATTAATTGTGATTTCTGAGACTTAGGCTACGTTCACACTGCAGCCAAATGCGCTTCAAATCCGATTTTTTTCCCTCATGCGACCCATATCTGATTTTTTAAAGACAGTCTGAACGGCACAGATCCGATTTTTTCAAATCCGACCCAGGTCACTTTCATATGTGGTACTGAATCGGATACGTATCTGATGTTTTTGGAAGCGACTCCAGTCTGAACGGACATGTCGCATTGAATCCGCCTCGTACGTGACTGACAGGAGACAGACCACTAATCGGCGGAGGGAAACGCTCCAACACGTAGAGCTGATACTGGAGACGGAGGTAGTCGGTGGACAGAAAGTGAGGTTTTGGACTTGATTTGTAATATATTACGTGACAATTCAGTTCAATTGAACTTAGCG
>SSNR01000028.1:277227-290979 GCA_006937965.1 Callopanchax toddi | reverse complement strand
GGATTGGGGTCTATGGAGCCTGAACAGCACGAGAGAGTGAAGTAAAATTTATCAAAGAACCGGGCCCACCTGGCTTGACGAGGGTTGAGCCTCTTAGTGGTCCTGAGGTGTTCCAAGTTCCAGTGGTTGGCTCTGACAACGAAAGGATGTTCAGAATCCTCCAACCGGTCTCGCCACTCCTCCAAGGCCTTTTTGATGGCGAGGAGCTCTCGGTCGCCGACCTCATAATTCTCCTCAGATGGTGTGAGTCTGTGGGAGAAGAAAGCACATGGATGGAGTTTATTGTCGGTGGCAGAATGTCGAGACAGAACTGCGCCGACCCCGGTCTCGGAGGTATCCACCTCTACCACAAAAGGCATATGTGTATCAGGGGTACACAGAAAAGGAGCTGAGGAAAAGGTCAGATCCAAGGAATTGAATGCAGCCTGGACCTCTGGGGGCCACAAGAAACGTGACTGGGAAGAGGCCAGAGGTTGGTGGTTAGATGAAAGACTCGTTTCTTGGTCTTGACTGGAAGCAATTGCTATGGGAGGTGCAGCAGGACTAGGCAGACGAGGAAGGTGTGGCTGCTCAGGGGACTCGGAGACAGCAGGACTAGGGCCTAGTTGCTTAGGGGTCCTAGGGGAGACCCCCGCCCTCAGGAGACAGGAAGAACATGAGGCACTCCAGCTGTGAACCTTCTCCTTGATCCAGTCCATGATGGGGTTGTGTTTCTTGAGCCAGGTGTTGCCCAGAATAATGGGAAGATCAGGCGAGTCGATAAGTAAAAAAGATATTCTCTCCTGATGGTTACCAGCCAGGACCATGGTAACGGGGTTGGTTCTCTGTGTGCTGTTGTAGATCCTATGACCATCGATGGCTATAATCTCTTTAGGTCGAGGAAGGGGTTTGGAACCCAGTCTCAGGGTTCCAGCCAGCTTGGCATCCATGAACTCTGTGTCGGCACCGGAGTCTATGAACACAGGGAACTCACAAGAAACAGGAGACAGAGGGAAAGCGGCTCTTAATCCAGACAGGGGACGGGTCTTGACTTCTGACATGGGACTCAGTAAGGTACCACCCACCCTAACAGAGCCAGGGCTTTTAAATGGACAGAGAGCAACTCTGTGTTCCTTCCCGCCGCAGTAAAAACAAAGATCCTGGCGAACCCTTCTCTCCCTCTCCTCAGGGGATAGGCGGGTACGTCCGATCTGCATAGGTTCTTCAGGAGGGAGGCTATGAGTCTCTTGGGGCATAGCAGGAGTTTCAGGGGAATATTTATGAAACAGTCTGGCTTGGTGCTTGGCAGAAGTGGGTGCAACGTCAGGAGCGTAATAAGGAAACGGTCTGACCTGAGAACGTTGGTCCTTCTCCCGTCTCCTCTCACGAAGCCGTTGGTCAACCCGAGAAGCCAGCTGTTCCAATTCTTTGAGTGACCCAGGGGGGTCCCGGGGAGGGATCTCATCCTTGATGTCATCAGAGAGACCCTGGTGAAAAGCATCATAAAGGGCTTCGGAGTCCCACTTACAGTTAGCCATGAGTGCATGAAAATCAATGATGTATTCAGCCACGGGTTTAGGACCCTGTTGGAGGGAAAACATACCTCTGGCTGCCTCCCTCCCAGGACGTACAGGATCAAAAACCCTTGTGAGCGCTTTGGAGAAGGCAGAAAAGGTTACACAGGAAGTAGAGTCATTCTCCCATTCAGCTGTTCCCCACAGCTTAGCTCTACCTGACAGGAGGGAGAGGACATAAGCCACCTTGGACCTCTCAGATGGATATGAGGACGGCTGAAGTTCAAAATGAACAGAACACTGGACGATGAAGGATCTGCATTCCGTGGGTTCACCGGAAAAACGTTCTGGAGGCGGAAGTTTGGGTTCGTTGCTAGGAGACGGCCGAACAGGAAGTGACGTGGTATTCGGCGGGTCAGAGGGAGCGGAGACGCTAGCAGCAGGCGTGCTAGCAGCCGATGCTCCGACAGCTGTAGCCGTGGTCAGAACCTGTAGCCTTTGAAGAATAGTATGGACAAGTCCCTCCAACTTTGTGATGGCGGATTCGACTCTTGTACACCAATCCCGGTCTGGTCTTGTCTCGGTTTTTGGATCCATGTGGGCGAGATCGTTCTGTAACGACTGTGGTAAGTCGGACCCAGAACGAGACCCAGACAACAGGATGTAAAAACAATAAGAGTCTTTATTATAGTAAAAGGGAAAGGGGAGGTGGAGTAGAGCTGTGAGTCCGGTGAGTTCGTCCAGAAGGGAAAACGAGGAGGAGTGGAATCCACAGGGAGTAGTCCGGCTGATGGGGAAGAAAACGGGACAAGAAGGTGAGTACAAACGCTGGGAGAGTGGGTCTCACCACAGCGGGTAGTGGAAGTCCGTGATCCAGAAGAGGGATGGTCAGAGGCGGTCCGGGTCGGAGATGAGCAGGCAGAATCCAGAGGGAGCAGGCAGAGACGGTAGTCCAGTAACGGAAGGTGGGTCAAAAATCCAAAAGTATCAAAACGAGGTCCGACAGGGAGCAGGCTAGAGGCAGTAGTCAGGGGATGGAAAACTGTGGTCATGAACAGGAACAAGGAACAGAACTATGGAGGCTTGAAGGCTGTGAGGGTAAACTACAACAGACGATCTCGCACTGAGGAGCTGTAGAACTGTGGTTAATATAGTCAGAGGGACAGGTGGAAACAATGACAGGTAATTAGGGCTAGAGAAAGCAGGAGCAGGGCAAACAGGTGAGGGAGGGGCAGAGAGCAGGTGCCGGATCCATGACAGTTTTAAATTTAACCAAGTCTTGAATTTCATAGCTTGTGTATTAATAAAAAGTATAATTGTAGGATCTCTGAATCCTGCATTATTTATTACTCTAATGGCCTTTTTCTGCATTGTACTTATTATATTTGTATTACTTTTGTATGTGTTTCCCCATACCTCTACACAATAACTCATATATGGTAATATTACTGTAATGAATAGTATATTGTATGCAGTGCTTTCTGGTCCAGCATATGCTTTGCTTGCCTCAGAACAGCAATACTCCTCGCTAACTTCCCCCTAACATAAGCTATGTGAGGTTTCCAACAGACTTCATGGTCAATGATCACTCCCAGAAATTTGAATTGATTCACTCTCTCTAAAGATACATTGTCAAGACATATTTCAATGTTGACATTGTCCTTTTGGTTTCCAAATACCATAAATTTTGTTTGATCTAGATTTAATGATAACTTGTCTATATCAAATCACTTTTTTACTATATTATATATTTACTATATTTTTACTGCAAATAATACAAATTTTATTATCTTCGATACCTTACAAATGTCATTTATGTACATGATAAACATTTTTGGACCTAGTACTGAAGCTTGAGGTACTCCACATGCAATCTCCCTGAAATTTGATTTATACTCATTTATTTGTACGAATTGTTTCCTATTTTCTACACAGCTTTTTATCCAATCTGATACCACTCCTCTTAACCCATACTTTTCCAATTTTCTTATTAGAATTTCATGATTGACCGTGTCAAATGCTTTTTTTTAAGTCTAAAAACACTCCAAGTGCATACTTCCTACTGTCAATACAGCCTGTTGGTTCTTCCATTAAATCGATTAATGCCAAAGCTGTCGATCTACGTATTATTTCTAAATCCATATTGACTATTTGTCAGCAAGTCATGTTTTTCCACAAAACTATCAAATCTTTTAATAAAAAGTTTTTCTAATATCTTAGACAATTGTGAAAGTATTGCCACTGGTCTATAATTTGTAAACTTATGTTTTTCTCCTGTTTTATAAATGGGGATGACTTTCGCTACCTTCATCTTATGTGGAAACACCCCATTTTGAAAAGACAAATTAAAATGCTGTTTAATGGTTTTACAATGCCATCAATAACTTTCTTCACTGTTATCATATCAATATCATTCCAATCTGTACTGGTTTTATTCTTGAATCCTCTAACAATGTCATAAATCTCTTTCTCTTCCACTGCTCTTATGAGCTCCGTTCAGGAAACTTGATTAAATCCAGCAGCATCAGTGAAGAAAGACTCTGATCCTGTTCCTGCAGCTGATAATGGTGGAAAATGTGTTTAAAAAACTAGGAAAACAGTCAACCCATCAAATCCAGAGAATCTGATGCTTTTGATTTAGTCAATGTAGCGTTACCAAATACGCTATAACCTCTGACCCCTGTGACCATCACATAAACAATAATCATCTTGTTCCCAATAATTGGATTACAATGACTCTTTTTATTACGTTTTAACCTGAGTCAAGATTCCTACAGGTGTCCAACTGTCCACTTTCAGGTGTCCATTTTCCCAGATGATCTCGATTGGACTCTCTTAGTTATAATAAACTTTAGAATCTCTTAACAATAAATTCAGATTCTAAAGTGTTCCCTTTCTTGTGACACTGCTGGTCTAATCTTGTTTACATTTGAAGTGTTTCACAGTGTTCCAGTCCAAGGACGTTCCACTAACACATTCAAACGGGGTATAATGTGTTTCTCCTGTTTCAGGATTATTTTATATAAACCTTAAATCATCTGGTTTTCTACATTTTTACTTTGCTAAAGGTTAGAGCAATAATTATTATTTGGAATAATTCAGTATTTAAGTACTGTGACCTTAAAGACCTGGGTCATGTGTTTGTTAAACCCTCTCCAATTGGCCCATGTTACACACAGTTCCTTCAACAGACGTGTCACGTCTGAGACACGTTCAGTTCTCGTTCAGACAGTGACGAGAAGAGACGCTCACCGTTTTTCTCCGCTACACGGTGTTGCCTCAAGGTTGCCGGCCTACCCCTGTTCGGGTCTCAAACCCCGTTTAAGGCCGATGTTCACTTCTCTTCCCTGAAGTCAGACACCACCTGTCTGCTTCTCCTCACCCACAATGGAGACGAAAACTCCAGCTGGTGCTGCCGATCAGAAATGGAGTTACTAATCTGCATCCAAGGACGATCTCCGTGGCCCACGGAGGTCCTCGACCTCCACAGGCGTCCGACCCGGACCGAGGGGGAATCTTCCACCTCCACGCCGTCCCATCTGACTCTCCGACGGGTTCGATCCAGGAGCGGCTACAGTAAGAACTCCACATTCTGGTAACATGAGGCCTACTTTGATAAGTACAACTCCACACGTAACTTATCACACCAAAGTAGCTCCCCCTTTCTCCCTCAGTAGCTAAAACTCTCTTTTAGGTAAACGCCCTAGTCTTAAAACCATCATGAGACTCAGGTCGTTAAACTCTCAAATTAAGATCAACTTTAGAACACTTTACCATCGTGTTGACAAATGCTAAAACCTTGCTACCTCTCTGCTAATCTGTTGTACTGTTCGTCAGCTTTTATATACAGTAATAAATACTGTAAAGTCTTTATTCCTGACTCAGTCTTCCATTCGTCAATATAAAGGTACGTAATCTACTCACTGTAATCTCTCTCAGTAGAGCCTAGAAATTCCTGTATAAAACATTAGTATAGTGAAGGTATCCGAGCAAACAGCTTAGTGTAAAGCCGACAAAGCTAACTAATAACCTTGCAGAAGGTGCAGCTACGAACTTAAACTGTTTTAAAACGCTACATCAAACATATCATATCCACAAAAATGTACAGATCCTTTTCTACAAAAAACAAACAATTCTATTCAGTAAAATGTTGCATTCAAAATGTAATTTCAAAGATTAAAAGTAAATATATTCACATTCAATATATTAATAATGAAAATCATGTTCTGTGGCCTATACAAGGACTTTTAGATTAGTGATTTTTGTCCTGGTCTTATGAAGTTTGGACACCACTGTTGTTGACTTTCAGTCATTAAAAACTAAGTCATTCTCACAAGTTGTGGCTTGTAACCATTTTAAGGACAACTGATTTGATCACTTGCTTTAAATGATTTTTTACAATGTAAAAATTCAGACTTTCAAAAAAAGAAAATTACACAAATAAATTAAGATATTGTTATAGAGACCTAAATTCAAATTTGCAAGGTAAAAAGTAGAAATGATAAAAGGAAACTAAATAAAGTAAATTTAGTTGAACAAAAAACAGAAATGTAAAAGGGAAAAAAGAATAATCTTCAAAAAATGAAGGTAAAAAAAGTAACTTTTAAAAATGAACATAAAACAACATTAAGCTTAAAGTAAAAAACACAAATGTTTTAAACGATGAACTAAATAGAAAACAACACAAAAACCTAATTTCAGGAATTGATGTTTGAAAGAAAAAAAGAACTAATCAAAATTTTAAGTTAAAAATTCAAACATTCAATAAAGGAAACAAAATGCAATAAAATGTAAAAATAAAAAAAAATAAAGCAACAATTTAAAATTTAAAGTTCAAATGTTTTAAATATTAAATGAAATAACTGCATAAAATAAAAGAAACATCAGAAAAACATCATTTAATAACCTCCAATAACAGCCAGTGGTTGAAGCTTTCAGGTCCCAAGTATTTCAGTGAGCGCCCTTTAAAAGGTTAAAGGTCAAACTGAGACAACTTTCAGAAAGGGTTCAGTCACCTTTAATGGAAATAATTCAAATCAGCTCGTAATGATTAAATATGTTCACCATAGAACTATTTACCTCCACTGAAATGTACTGAATTGAAATGATTTAAACTAGACTAGAATAGAATGGAATAGAATAGAATAGAATAGAATAGAATAGAATAGAATAGAATAGAATAGAATAGAATAGAATAGAATGACAGAAACTAGTGGACTGATTAGCACCGCACCCTCAAAGCGCTCCTCCATTGTCCTAAATCTAGGAATAATAACCTGCGTGTGATGAAACATATCTACAGCAGGAGAGGGAATTAAACACATGCAGATGATGACTGTCAGGGTGAAGCCTGGCCATTATTAGATTATCACTTTATAGACAAGAGAAAAACAGGCGATCAGTGCGAGAGCAATTGATTCCCCAATGGTAAGAACAAACAGCCTTTGAAATGATGCTCTGATTAGGCCAAGCAGTGAGATTAGTTCATCAATAACACAAATGAAAAACAATCTCTCTCTATCTCTGCTGCTCCCGTCTCTCTGCCACGATTCTTTAACCCTGACTCATTTCTGCTCCTGTGAAATTGGTCTTTGGTGGATAAATCAATAAAATGTCCGCCACACTGGCTGGTCACTCTCTGATATTACCGCTTGCTTTTCAATGTCAAAGCTGGTCTCTGGTGTTTATTTAAAACATGAGGCTTCAAGAAGGAGTCACTCATTATTCTGGGCCACGTGTCACATCTGTGTTTGTCTGATGGGTTCTCACTCATGTTGATTCCAGTCAGTGAAGAAATGTGGACGTAGTTTTTGGATGCCTTGAAAGAAGTGTTTATACTCAGTTTAAATAATAACAAATTAAACTATTTACATGAAAAATAATTTTACTAAAGCTCAGGTCTGATTAAGCTCTGTAGGTTTCTGAAATGGATGTTAGGGTCATTTTGAAATGCCGTTCTATCAGTTGTTGATCTACAGCAAGGACCATGCTCAATGGTGACATCACTCAAAGTGGGCGGAGTCTCTAGAACAAAGGTACTCATTAGGCGGCCCGTGATCCTCCTATTTCTGACTCTTGAGCCAATAACTGTCTCCAAAGCTGTCAATATCTCATAAAATACACTGCGAAACAGCGCCATCAGCTCCCGCGACAGTTTCAGGAAGTAGAGCTACTGCAGGGAGCTACACCCCCCACCCCCCATAGACCAAGCGCACCCGCCCAGTCTCTTAATATTTCATAGAATCCACAGTGAATCACCGCCGCATCTCTCACGCTGCTCTAGAAATTGGAGTTACTCACCCCCACCCTGATTCCCCTGTGGACCAATTGCGTGCTTCTCCCTCCCCCAAGCTGTTAATACTTCATAAAATCCACCACAAATCACCACAGCATCTCTCAAATCCCCTTCACCTCCCAACCCATCACGCACAACCAACCCACCCACCCTGGTCCAGTCCGGCTCACCCATGAATAGTCATCTGGCCCTTTCAGGTTTGTAATTGAGTAACCCTGCTCTAGAAACATGGCTGACCAAATCAGGAGAGACTCTGCTACAGATTGGTGACAAACTAGCAGCTAATTTTCTGGTATTTCAAACAACTCTTGCTCTAAAATATCCCTCCAATGCATCAGAACACTATATTACCCACATGGTGGCGCAGTTTCTAGCAGCATTGCCTTGCAGCAAAAAGGTTGCAGCTTAAATTCCCAGCTGTGTCCTTTCTGTGTGGAGTTAGCATGTTCTCTCCAAGCATGCGTGGATTTCATCTGGGTACTCCGGTTTCGCCCACATGTCACAACATGCCCTATAGGTCATAATCCAGGATTCCCTTGAAAAAGAGATTCTGACTCTCAATGGGACATTTCCTCGTTAAATAAAGGTTAATAAACAAGTTACCTGTAAACCTCTACAGTTTACCATGAGACTGTTAATTTATTTCAACCAAACAGTGTACTAATCACTGTGCTACTGTACTTCAGCTGCATAAACATTGTAAATTGAACAAACAGTCTAAACTGTAGAGGATCCCTTTCATCATGTCCCTTCAGAGTCTCCTCAGACAATCATCTGTCTCATCCTCTACTCTCCCACCAATCAGATTCACACGCTCTTTCACTGCATCCATAAATCTCCTCTTTGGTCTTCCTGTAGGTTTTCTGACTGTAGAGGTTTACTAACAGCTAATCGTGTTCACATCTGTTTGACTTTTTTGAGCAAAAGTTGATTTAAATACCTGAAAATGAGTTAGTTTGGCATCAATATCTCTCTTGAGCTGAATATTGCTCCAGTCAGATGACTACTTCTTGTTTCTAGAGCCTGTTTCAGTTGAGCTGTAGAGTTCAGTATACATCTGCAGTCTGTTCATCTTAGTTTGGCACAAAAACTCTATATTTACAGCTGGTGAGTCTCTAAAATGTACAAGGTGTGTCACTTGGCATCAGTTCGATGGATTAACAGACCTGTAGACCCCAAAGAAACAGGAAGGATATCAGTCGACCTTTCGGTCTGGTAAAAAATAGTGAGAGAACAATTTAAAACTACACCTAAATGCAGATTATACACAGTACTTATTGTATATGTAATGGATAGATTGTTTCATTTTATTTTAATGTTTTTTTTTTATATTTTGTGATTCCTATCCTCTTCTTCTTCCTCTTGGACTGGTGGGCCGGCGCACTAGCGCCCCCTATGGATGGGCTGCCACTGTCTATCCACCTCTTGAGGATTGACCACAAGTTCTCAGTAAAAAAAAGGTCTGGAGAGTTTCCTGGACCCAGCATGTTCATGTTTCATCCCCCAAATAGTTTAGTTGTGATTTTAGCTGTATATGGAACGGTGCTCCATCAAACTGGAAAAGACTTTGATCATCACCACTGGTCTTTGATGGGTGGAGGAGTTCCTCTGGGAGGTTGTTAAGGTACTAATATTTTTCCATGGCTGTATTCTGAAGCTAAATGTGAGTGAGAAGCAACCCCACACATGAATCTCCTCAGCATTAATGTTGCTATGCCTAGGGGCAGAGAGGCTGCCCTTCATGTGGTTTATGGCTGGGCTGGGTTCCAACCCCCAAAGGCATCCCTGGGAAAGATACAGATCCCCAAACTGCCTGTCAGGTCTTTATAGGAAAAGAGATTCTTAATCTTTGTGAGATATTACCTGAATAAATAAGGGTTAATAAAAAAATAAAATGAAACAGGACTGATGGGAGTGCTCACCTTTTCTTCTGCTGACAATCCTTTCTATGGATGCCTCACACAAAAAGAAAGGGATTTCTTCTGACAGAAGACTTCCCAATCCTCAACGGTCTGATTGTTGGACCGTTAGCAGAATATCAGTCTTTCCTTGATAGTTTTCTTGGAGAGAAAGTTGCCATTCTTGACACCAGATCACCTTCCAAAATTCTCCTCACTGAGCTGTAGATGAGCCCACACCTACACCTGCTGCCATTCCTGAGTAGCTCTGCACTGATGGAGCTCTCTGATCACACAGCTGGATCAGTTTTAGGAGATGGTGTTGGCTGGACCTTCTTCGGTGCCTTAAGTCTGATGATTTTAGGGATTAAGTCAATGGCGTAGAGACATTTGTGGGGACCAAGATGGCGGCAGCGAGGAGGGTAGGTGGTGTTGGGGGTCGAGCGTGTGCTGAAACAGTGCTGAAACCTCCGTCCACGCCAAATCTATGCCCATGGATTAAGTTACTTATCATGGGGGGAAAAAACAGAACAAGTTCAAGTAAATTGTCATTGTCAAGTTTAAGATTTGAGTGACTTTCCAAACTTTTGGCCATAATGGCAGCAATGAGAAACAACAAAATCTAAACTCTTAGACGCCGTTCAGACAGGATGGTGACCACACTGTGACCTACACGACCCGTTAGACTGGGGCTCGATCGTAACAATTATAGAAACATATCTACTCATTTTTCATA
Organism: Callopanchax toddi; assembly: GCA_006937965.1. Taxonomy (NCBI): domain Eukaryota; kingdom Metazoa; phylum Chordata; class Actinopteri; order Cyprinodontiformes; family Nothobranchiidae; genus Callopanchax; species Callopanchax toddi. Next base: position 280,557 of record SSNR01000028.1, on the reverse strand, counting down.
TTATATTCATTCTGTTTGTGTAAATTGGTACTTGTTATATTTTTACATATAGTAAAATGAATTTACTGCCATCACTGTTGCAGTAGGACTTTAAATAAATAATGTTCTAGAAGAGAAACCAGGCATGGAAATCCACATTGCAAACACTATCAAAAAGACCAAAGAGGGAAACCAATCCATTCTGAAAGCAGAGTAAAAACAGAAAATAGGTTTATAAGCTGCAATGATATGCAGTGTGCTGTTTATAAAGCATAGTATTTTTGTAACAATTGCAGCAAACCTATTCAAAGGAGCAGAATATTTCATTTTAAACATTATAAAACCTGTGTTTATGCAGCTTTTCTTCACACTCCCATGAGCTGTGAGGAGAAATATAAAGTGTATAGATGTGAAAGTGGTGTCAAAAAGAGAGAAAGGGTGTGAGCGTTGATGATAAGGGAGGAAGAGACAGCAGAAACGCTCTGTATGCATTACAAACAGAGAAGGTCTAAAGCTTTAGCATGTTTTTCAAACACTTTGACCAGAGTGGTTGAGAACAAGTGAACCTCAGGTTGAGGAGAAGTGTGGCTTTCATCTGGGTCATGGACCAGTGGACCAGATCATTACCCCTGTAGTGAACCAGGGTCTGGTTCTGACCAAAGGTCTGGGTCAAGTTCTGGTTCTGGTCAGAGGAACACTTGGATCCCACCAAGCAGAAACAGAAAACACAGTCTACTGTTTACAACTTTAGAAACACAAACTCCACTCCATCTGGAGTTTATCCTTTATCTCACCAACATTACACAAAATACCATCTCTCCTCACAGGACGGTTTATTTTAGTATTGAAATATAAATGATCATGTGCTTTTGTGTTTGTGAAAACTCTCTTTTCAGGTTCTAATTGTCTATTGAAATGTTATCAAAATGATCAAAACATTATTTCTGCAGAACTTAATGTTTTATTCATGTTGGATTTTATATAACTGTCTACAGGAGGTTTCAATGTCTCAGATTTAAAATGGACTTCATACCTAATTTTAGCTGATGGTGTTTTATTTTATTCTCAATGCTTTAATAGCTGATTTAAACATTAATATTATTCAGAGTTTCCTGGAATACAGGGATGAGCTTCAGAGAACCTTGGTAAAAGAAAAGCCCATTTTTACTTCTCCGGGCTTGTGATGGTTCAAGCTTTGACAGAATGGAAGTCTCTGTCTGGAGCTTTGAGCAGTGTTCAGTAGTGTCCCCAGTGTTGAGTCGAGAAGACGTTCCAGCCTCCTCTAGAATGCACATCGATCTGAGATGGAGTGAATTAACTAACCGCTTTGATTCATTTAGACCATGGGGGACGACCTTCCTCAGGCTTTGAGACAAATTTTCACAAGATGTCCCCAAGTAGCAGACTTTAGTAAAGTATTCACCTGGCTATGAATAACTGGTGATAGATTTGTTAGTTATTCATTAATAATCAGGATCAATATCATTGAGCCTGCTTTTCTTTTGTTACATTCAGGGTTGGAAATAAACTTTTTTGATCACCAGCCAAAGTGGCTAGTAACTTTCTGAAGTTACCAGCCAAACAGAATTTCCACTAGTCCAATTTTTCTGCTGTAAAAAGAGGTTATAATGCCACTGAATGGATATGTGATCGTTTTTATTAACACTGCTATCAAGAAAAACACACAGATAGTGCAATATACACAAAATTATACACAATGTGCAAGCATTGATTTTTTTTTGTTACTATATCTTTTTCCTAAATATCCTCAGAGCTCTCAGAACTAATTTCTTCTTCTGAATCTGAGTAACCCTCAGTTTCTTTTGCTGCATTTTTGCACACAAACTGTCAGCAAGCCAGATGTCAATGGCTTTGGTTGGATCAAAGTCTTTGATGTCAGATGAGCATAACTGGGTTTTCAGGAGGTCAGAGAGGGTCTCACCTTTCAGGCGTGAACGCCAGTCACTCTTTACCTGCTTCATGACACTGACCCCTCCTTCACAGTCAGCTGGACTTGCAGGGATGGTGAGGAGAGCATCAAGGCCAGGTTTTCTCCAGCGTTCCTGCAGCAGGGTCAGACAATATTATGCTCCTGCAAACAATCATTTTAAAATGAAATTTCATGTAATTTTTAAAAGATGTCATCGTATTTGTGTTGCACTTTTAACAAATGAAAATCTTACAATATTAGACATTTAGTTTTTTAAGCAAGTGTTACTGTTTAGGTTAATAAATGTGATCTTTTTTCTCTTAAAATCATTTTCCAATTACCTTGGATAAATCCTGCTGTCTACAGTTCAGCCTTGAGAATTATCAGGAATCAAGTCCACATCCACTCCAGCAGACAGCAGAAGAGGTCGGAAGTGACTCTCCTGGTGACTTTGAGCTCTCTTGTGGTCCTTTACTGCCTTGATTTTAAAATGATTAGTCCCCACCACAAAACTGTTTGTTTAGTTTTCTTCTTTTGTGTACTCCTGGCAAATTTGACAAAATATGACGGCATTTTCATTGTCAAACACAAGCCAATCACGGCCTGTCTGCCACTTAACGTTAAACTTCCTTCTCTTTCCTTCCTCTTCTCACCTCCTCCATAAGTCTGTCCCAAGTTCCACCGCAGCATTTTCTGTAACTTCGCTGTCCAGCTCTGATATCTCTTTCCCTTTTCTCTTCATCCGTGTTTACTGTGTTGCGCAGCTCGCGCTCTCGTTGTTGATTGGACCAGAATGCACAGAAGACCGAAGTGCGCCTGCGCGCTGCAGCCATGCCCCGGATTAAGGAAGTGAAGTGTTCATGGGAAATGTAGCACGGAGGGGACACACACACAAGACCCAGAGCGTCACCACCGGCCAAACTGGCTGGTTATTTTTCATCAGTACCCGCCAAAATGATTTTCAACCCGGTTGGCGGGTGTTAATTTCGAACCCTGGTTACATTCCAAATTTTGAAGATCTCTTATTCAATCTTTACTCATCACCTTAATTCTGACTAATTTCTGGTATGAGTATGTACATATTGTGTGTTCAGACTCAAATCTCTAGTTGCTACACCCTTGTAGTGTTTCTGGGGGATCATGGTAGTGTAGCTCTACAGTTCCCATGTTGTGTGGATTAGGAGAAAGCTTACAATAGTGTCCTCTGGGACAAAAATCTCCCAGAGCCCCTTTCACACTGTCATTATGGGGTGCTGTGTGTAGAATTTTGAGGAAAGAACAATGTAATCCATTCTGAAATAAGGCTGTAAGATAACATGTGGTAAAAGTGATGCACTGTGAATACTGTCCTGATTGACTGTATGTTTAATGGTGATCAGAGCCCAGGGCAGCTGTGGCTATGGGGGGGGGGGGGGGGGGGG
>SSNR01000028.1:263633-277217 GCA_006937965.1 Callopanchax toddi | reverse complement strand
GGGGGGGGGGGGGGGGGGGGGGGGGGGGGGGGGGGGGGGGGGCTTAATGTCACAAGAGTATTACTGAGTGCATGAATGAATGATGGATTCTTTGTGGGTGTCTTGAAACGTGCTATAAAACAGAGAGATGGAGCTGCAGATTGAGCCTTCGTCTGCTGTAAGGAGGACATTCTTCTGGTCTGTGGTGATAAAGAGGCGACGCTCCTGATTTACTGGTCTGACTAAACCCTCTCTGATGGTCATGAGTTTTAGATCATCACTGAAAAAACGAGATCCTGGAAAGAAGCAGCTGAAATGAGCTCCCTCTGTAGGATGGCCAGCTTTAGTGATGACTAACTGAATTCATTTAGTTTTGTATTAATCAGGATGAGAGTTGAGTACGTTTGAAAGGATTTGACCTCTCAGTGCAACAAGATGATTCTGAAACCATCTTCACTTTTTAGAGTTCCCTGTTGGACATCTGTCCAGGACATTCACCTCTCAGCAGAGGGAAGAGCGCCACAATTAGATTTGAGCAAACTATAGGATATTACTTTTCACGCTTTACATTTGTTTGGGGTTTTGCAACAAACTCAAGTAAAAATCAGTGTTATTTACAAGGTGATTCCTTGTGATTAAAATGTTTGTTCTGCAGCTACTGGCCCAACATATTTGATCAAATTTGACTTTTACATAGCAACTTCTCTGTAACTATTATAACCTCTGATTTTTACCGATGTGTGTAAAATGGTTAGCTCTCTTTCATAGAGCTCCCTCAGAGTAATATGTGGCATAGATTGCTCAAATATTCACATCACAGCATGTCTGGATGAGAATGAAGGCAATTTTGAAAATTGCAAGTCATTCTGCTGCATGCCATCCCTTTACTATGATTCAAATTATTATTTCTACAAAGTACAAGTTCACTGCAATGCTGCTCAGTATTTCTGCCCCCTCCGTGAACTTTGGACCTCACGGTGTTAAAGAAGAAGACGTCATTTCTCAGTTATGGAATTAGAATGCGACTTTCAACAGAGCAGTTGTTAATAAAATGCATCATGCCATAAAACAATCATCCTTATCCTAATAAGTAAGATAAGGTAATTTCATATAAAGTTTTTAAGTGCTTTAATCCCATGAAGGAATGCATATCAACTGATGTCTTTCATAGGGTTAGAGATCATCTGGAGTTTAGTTGTAATCATTTTGGTCAAATGTTGAAGAGATCATTATGCACCACCTCAGTTATAATTACAACATCTTGGATGATCAGTCAATGCTTGAAGTTTGTGCTGGAGACTCGATATTCCTATGACCGTTTATCTATTTGATAAGGTTGATTAGATGTCATGGCTAGGTGAAAATGTCATCAAATGTTTAGTGCTCAGATTATGTGATGGAGATGATTTTAAGCTACTACGTTGCCAAATTTGAGTTTATGTGTAAAACTGAGTAATTACCACTTTTGTGGAGTCCATCTTGAATCACATTGGCTCAAAAGGTTAATCTGGTGTAGATGTATGTGTAATTACTATCTAAATGTTTTTTGAACTCCGTCACAAAAGGCAAAAAGTGAGTAATGATAACTCAGATAAAATATCAATTATCTCATTTACAGTCAAGTCCAACTTCATGAATTATATAAAAACACCACTTCAAAATGGGAAATTCATACTTTTTTGAGGCTTTGCATGTAGAAAAATTCCTGTAATCATTGGTTTGATTTTAAATTAAAAATGATAGGTTATAGGTAATCTGCAAAACAAATTAGTTGTGTCATGCCTCTTAACAAAGTTCTAACATAGTATAGCTATAAATATATTGTGGCGATAAAAATAATGAAATAAATTATTAACGTGTTTCCCTCGCAGTTCTCTAAAAGCAAGTATTGGACAATCCAGCTGTCTGTCTCACCGAAGCGCCGCTCTTCCACATTACTTGGATCCTCCATTAATGCGTGCTGGAGCATTTTTCAGCAGAACACCCTGGAAGTGAGAGAACGACAGAAACAGCGTTCTACCACTTCAATTTTATGAAAAAATACAAGAGTCCCAAATAGAAAAACACCTTTTTGGCTAGCAGAAAACAAAAAACCTATGGATGTAGAAATAGGAAAAACCAGGGTGAACATTAGCTTAGCGTTTCAACGGCTGGTGTTTTGCTCTTTATTGTTACTGTGGCAATGCGTGGTCTGTGGGAGGCACGGCATAAGGATTATAACGGGAGGGGTGAGAGCTCTGAGACATGTTAGCTAGCTATAGCTAGCTTGTTTGAAGATTAACTAGAGCAGCTTTAACTGCATAGTTAAGATCAACAACAACAAAAGTGAAAACAGGATGATTTTATAACAGACCGCTAATTTTGGCAGAATTCATACTTGGTAGCCTGCCATTTTCTTCTATAGAGAAGACAGGAGCTTATAACAGGAGGTATTTCCTGTTATAAGCAATAAGAAAGCCGTCTTAGCTGTGAGGTAAACATCTATTTGGATGATGCTTTCTGAGTACAATACCAAGGCAGAAAAGTTGTTTTCTAACTTGCTGGTTGTGTCATGTCCTGGTGTGTGGGCATGTTTTCTTTGAGTGAGACCTCTCTCTGCTGAACGGATCTTTGCTGCTGCAGCTCCACACCTGCTGCCAATCTCCTCATCAGGCTGCAGGGATTTAAGGAGCAGCTGGAGGACCAGACTTCGCCTGATGATCAACCTTTTGTGGTAGAGTCAAGCCTCCTGAGAAGTTTTTTGAGCTTATAGAAATTATTACTTAGTCTTTGACTGTTCTTGTGAATTTTTTGACTCATCTGTTTTTTGCTCTCCTCAAATCTTCTGTGCATCCCAGGTCTTTGTTTTTTTTGGCATCACGTCCATTCATCATCACCTCCACAGACTCACCTCAAACCATCCTTCAGCTCCACGGTCCTCCTCTGCAGCCTCCAGTCCCTCAGTTGTAACCAGCTTGCCTGCCCACTCTCCCTGACTCCGCTCAGCAACTCCATCTGACCCACTCACCACCAGGACCACCTGCTCCCCAACACCTGAAAGAATACTCCTGTGCAGTAAGAACATTACACCTCTCTATCTTCAAGTCATTACCTCATCCAAGTCTAACTGCTCCCCTGTCTCCATAGATCCAGTCGTTCCCCTGAACCCAGTTCTGCTCTCAGCATCAACAACTCCTTTTAAAAATAAAATAACTTAACCTTATTCTTGTCTCCAGCGAGTTGATTCTGCATGTGGGTTAGGAAACTTACCCCTAACATGACAGAATCATCAGGCCAGTCTAACCCAGTAGGATCACTCGCGGATCCCATCCCATTACAGATCGCCAAGCATGAAGCCATACTCAAAGAGCTGTGTAATCAGCAGGGAGCTACAGCTCAACGAATGGATCAGGTGATCAAAGCCCTTGAAACACTTAAAACCAAGTTTCCTCCCTTGGCTCCGAGTCCTCCCACAGAAAACACTGCTGCAGTACAAAAGACGCCACCTGACCCTCCCCGCTTCCGTGATGTGACTTTACCTACTCCTGAATATTTCACGGGTGAGATCACAAAAAGTGACGGCTTCCTGCTTCAATGTTCTTTAATTTTTTGTCGTTCTCCACAGTCTTTTTCTGATCATGCATCTAAAATCTCTTATGTCATCGGTCTCCTTAGAGACAGAGCCCTACAATGGGCTAGAGCTAAATATGATTACAATACTATTCTTCAGACCACGTTTGATAACTTTGTTTCTGATTTCAAACAAACATTTGGATCTCCTGAGACCCCCACAGAAACTGCCAGACGGCTGTGGCGCATCACTCAAGGGCACAGGTCCGTGGCCGATTTCGCTGTGGATTTCTGTACTCTGGCGGCCTTCTCGGGTTGGGACACCCTAGCTCTTAAAGGGGCTTTCTACCAATCCCTCAATGAACAAATAAAGGACGAGCTGGCCTGTAGAGAAGAACCCAAGACTCTGGAGGACCTAATTTCTCTGGCCATCCGCATTGATAACAGAGTCCGTGAGAGATCCAGAGAAAAAGGACACAAAAGGTCGGAGAAAGTGTCTGCCTTTAACCCTGTGTTGTCTATTTCCATTCCAGCTCAGTCCGACCCACGCCCAGAGGAACCTATGCAGATTGGACGAGCTCGACTGTCCCAGACAGAACGACGGCGTCGTTTCGAGGCTAACGAGTGCCTGTACTGTGGTAAGGCGGGTCACCACATTGCCTCCTGCCCAGTTCGGCCAAAAGAGGGAGCCCGCCAGTAGTCACGGGAGTACTGGTGGGTGGAGTTAAGAAGGAAGATCATTCCCGTTTGTTGTTACCTGGCACCCTCCTCTTCAACCATGAAACTACACAGGTTCTAGCACTAGTAGACTCTGGTTGTGAGCAGAACCTCATAGACAGTGAACTTGTCAAACAGCTCTGTATCCCGGTTAGTCCTTTCTCTCTACCCATCAACGTCAAAGCCCTAGATGGAAAACCGTTACACTCAATCACACACATAACTGAACCCATTGAGCTCATCATTTCTGGTAACCACCGTGAATTTCTCACCTTCTTTGTTTTCCCCTCCCCACAGTCCTCTCTGGTCCTCGGATTCCCATGGCTGTCCTTGCATAACCCACAATTGAACTGGAGGGAAGGTCGGGTGGACTCCTGGAGTACTCGTTGTCTTTCCTCATGTCTGCATTCTGCTGTGCCTTTGTCCAGTCCTACCCCTGAGGAGATGACCCCACCTGACCTGTCCAATGTGCCATCTGACTACCATGACCTGAAACAAGTGTTCAGTAAGTCACAGGCGTTTTCATTACCTCCTCACCGTCCCTATGATTGTTCCATCGACCTCTTTCCAGGGGCTTCCCTACCCTCCAGTCGCTTGTACAACCTGTCCAGGCCTGAAAGGGACAGTATGGAACAATATATTAACGATTCCTTGAGAGCTGGGTTGATCCGTCCTTCATCCTCTCCCCTGGGTGCTGGTTTCTTTTTTGTAGCCAAGAAAGAGGGCACCCTTTGGCCATGTATAGACTATCGTGGTCTTAACAAGATTACAGTAAAAAATAAATATCCCCTGCCTCTTCTCACCTCTGCATTTGAACCCATACATGGCTCCTCTGTCTTCACTAAACTCGACCTACGAAATGCTTACCATCTGGTTAGAGTCCGTGAAGGGGATGAATGGAAGACGGCTTTCAAGACGCCGATGGGCCACTTCGAGTACCTGGTCATGCCTTTTGGGCTCACCAATGCCCCTGCTGTTTTCCAGTCACTTATCAATGATGTTCTCCATGATTTCCTGGACCGTTTTGTATTCCTCTACCTCGATGACATCCTCATCTTTTCACAGACCATGGAGGAACACAAGAACCATGTCCGCTTAGTCCTCCAACGCCTCCTGGAAAACAGACTCTTCGTAAAAGCAGAAAAATGTGAATTCCACGTCCCCACTATCACGTTCCTTGGCTACGTCCTCGAGAGCGGGCAGGTGAAGACGGATCCCACAAAGGTACAGGCTGTCCTCGATTGGCCCACCCCAACATCTCTCAAACGACTACAACGTTTCCTGGGGTTTGCCAATTTTTACCGTCGATTCATCAGAAACTATAGTCAGACTGTCTCCCCACTCACTGCTCTAACCTCCACTAAGAGGTTGTTTTGCTGGTCCCCAGCAGCAGAGAAGGCTTTTTGTGAACTCAAAACAAAGTTTTCTGATGCCCCCATTCTCAGTCAGCCTGAACATGACAAACAGTTCATAATGGAAGTCGATGCTTCGGACACGGGTGTTGGGGCTGTACTGTCCCAGGTCTCAGGAGCAGATGACAAACTCCACCCCTGTGCCTTCTTCTCCCGGCGCCTGTCATCCTCTGAGAAGAATTATGATGTGGGTGATCGTGAGCTCCTGGCAGTGAAGTTGGCCTTTGAAGAGTGGAGGCACTGGCTAGAGGGCGCCAAACATCCAGTCATCGTTTGGACTGATCATAAAAATCTTGCTTATCTCCAGGAGGCCAAACGCTTGAATCCTCGGCAGTCCAGGTGGTCTCTTTTCTTCTCGCGCTTTAATTTCATCATCTCCTATAGACCCGGCTCCAAAAATACCAAACCTGATGCCTTGTCTAGACAGTACTCCTCTGATCATGAAGCCCCAGTTGACACCATTCTGCCACCCTCCTGCATAATGGGTTCTGTCACTTGGGATGTCCACAACACTGTCCTCCAGGCCCAGCATTCTGAACCTGACCCTGGCACTGGTCCCTCCAATCGCATGTATGTTCCTGCTTCAGTCCGAGCTCGTCTGATTCATTGGGCCCACACTGCCAGGTTCTCCTGTCATCCTGGTGTTAGTCGCACCGTTGCCCTCATTCGACGCACTTTCTGGTGGCCGTCCCTCCATAAAGATGTCAAGGACTATGTACTGGCTTGTCATGTCTGCGCCCGCAATAAATCTCGTACCCAACCGCCTCACGGACTCCTCCAGCCTCTCCCCATTCCCCGGCGGCCATGGTCTCACATTGCTCTGGACTTTGTTACAGGCCTGCCTACATCTGGGGGCTTCTCTGCCATTTTGACAATCGTTGACCGTTTCTCTAAGGCCTGTCACCTTGTTCCCCTGAAGAAGTTGCCTACCTCCCTTGAGACAGCAAACCTGCTGGTTGAACATGTCTTTCGTTTACATGGCATCCCCCTTGAAATCCTGTCAGACAGAGGCCCCCAGTTTATTTCTCGTGTCTGGAAGGACTTTGGCACAGCCTTGGGTGCTAAAGTCGCACTCAGTTCGGGTTTCCACCCCCAAACGAATGGCCAGACGGAACGCATGAACCAGGAGCTTGAGGCTGCCCTCCGTTGCCTTTGTTCTTCTAGTCCTTCTTCTTGGAGCTCCCACTTATGCTGGGTGGAATACGCCCACAACAGTCACGTTTCTTCTGCCACTGGGCTCTCCCCATTTGAATCGTCCCTGGGCTACCAGCCACCTTTGTTCCCTTCCAATGAGACTGGTGTTTCTGTTGCCTCGGTCAAGCAACTGCTCCGCCGCTGCCGACGCGTCTGGAACGGCACTGTTGCAGCCCTGGCCCGCACTGCGGACCGGAACCGCCGTTTGGCTGATCGCCACCGTACCCCTGCCCCGCAGTACGTTCCCGGTCAGCGGGTTTGGCTTTCAACCAGAGACATTAATCTGAGGGCCACCACCAAGAAGCTCTCTCCCAGGTACATTGGGCCCTATGTGATTGAGTCTGTGCTCAGTCCTGTTTCTCTTCGCCTGAAGCTTCCTGCCAGTCTTCGGGTCCATCCTGTTTTCCATGTCTCTTTAGTTAAGCCTGTGCTCTCCAGTCCTTTGTGCCCTCCTTCCGTGCCCCCTCCGCACGCCCGGCCCATTGGTGGCCACCCGGCCTTCTCTGTTCGGCGGCTTCTTGACGTCCGTCGTCGTGGCCGGGGCTTTCAGTACCTGGTCGACTGGGAGGGTTATGCCCCTGAGGACCGGTCCTGGGTTCCTCGTTTTATTCTGGACGATGGTCTTGTTCGGGATTTTGAGGCCTCCCGTCCTTCTGGCTCTTCGGGGCCGCCGGGTGGCGGCCTTTGAGGGGGGGGTAGTGTCATGTCCTGGTGTGTGGGCATGTTTTCTTTGAGTGAGACCTCTCTCTGCTGAACGGATCTTTGCTGCTGCAGCTCCACACCTGCTGCCAATCTCCTCATCAGGCTGCAGGGATTAAGGAGCAGCTGGAGGACCAGACTTCACCTGATGATCAACCTTTTGTGGTAGAGTCAAGCCTCCTGAGAAGTTTTTTGAGCTTATAGAAATTATTACTTAGTCTTTGACTGTTCTTGTGAATTTTTTGACTCATCTGTTTTTTGCTCTCCTCAAATCTTCTGTGCATCCCAGGTCTTTGTTTTTTTTGGCTTCACGTCCATTCATCATCACCTCCACAGACTCACCTCAAACCATCCTTCAGCTCCACGGTCCTCCTCTGCAGCCTCCAGTCCCTCAATTGTAACCAGCTTGCCTGCCCGCTCTCCCTGACTCCGCTCAGCAACTCCATCTGACCCACTCACCACCAGGACCACCTGCTCCCCAACACCTGAAAGAATACTCCTGTGCAGTAAGAACATTACACCTCTCTATCTTCAAGTCATTACCTCATCCAAGTCTAACTGCTCCCCTGTCTCCATAGATCCAGTTGTTCCCCTGAACCCAGTTCTGCTCTCAGCATCAACAACTCCTTTTAAAAATAAAATAACTTAACCTTATTCTTGTCTCCAGCGAGTTGATTCTGCATGTGGGTTAGGAAACTTACCCCTAACATGACAGGTTGGCTTTCATTAAAAATATTAAACCTATACTAAATCCATCCACTGATCATCAGTAGAGAAACTGCAGCCATCAAGTACAAAGCCCACAGACTGTGGTAGTTTGTAAAAGTCTAATTAGTTCAGATCAACTAACCAAACCAATGATTCAGTTTCTGATGTCCTTGATTTTCATCAGCTCCTCATAAATAAAGACTCACAGCTCACACAGAGCAGATTCAGACAGCAGTCTCTTGTGGAAAACATAATGGTCTTATATTCTTTATCCTGTAATAAAATGTGATATTAGAAGCTAAGGTCAAAACTGTTAAATTATATGATTTTTGTGTAATTTTTACAGGGGGCAGTTAGGAGTCCTGAACAAAGGAGGCGTAGATAAACCCAGTGGGGATGGTTGGAGTTCCTTCAGCAGCAGGATCTCCTGGTGCTGGAAGGTGTTGGGAGGAAGCAATGTCAATGAGCCTCCATCCAGAGGTACTGTAGGTGAAGGTGATTGGACAGGAGGAATGATGGATGAGCCAAATGAGGTTATGAGGACATTCAGTGTCCAAATAAACTGTTAAAAGGGAGTCTCTCATACAATACAAGACTTCTAAGCTCTCCTTGATCCATCAAGTTGTTTTTCACCCCATCACAGTTTGAGTGAATATTTATATCATATAAAGTTTAACTCTATTTCCAAAACAAATGTGACAGTCTCTAATAAAATCCAATGTGGTGCTTCAGGGGTGTATTTATAACAGTGGGACAACATGATGTACAGCCAGGCTCACAAAGGACAATGTGTTGGCAAGAAGACTGTTTTCAGACATTCCTGTCCAGGTCAAACCAACATGACACTTACTGGATGCACATATCCTTTTGACATGTGAATAAATGCCTGCTTCACATCCCAAAATTGCTGGAAAATAGCTGAACGTTTTAGGGTCAAACGAAGTGGATATTTTACAAAAAAAAAAAACAATGCTGAGAGGAAGAAAAGTACTTTGGTCATGCAGGCTCAACGTAAGTTCTTAAACTCATACTTTCTAGCTTCAGTGTTTGATGTGAAGCCCATTCGTGACTTTGACCATTTTTTCAGGTTGAATACTGTTTTAAGTTCCTAGCTATATCTGTTGTACTGGGGGCTTTAATATTGATGCACAAGGGACACATGTAGCTGTAGTTTTACGACAAAAGCTGCAAGACTCATGTCACTCCAGGTTAACTGCAGATAAAGGTGTGGTTTACTCATTTTTTTATACTTTTGCAGTGTTCTAGTGTAAATCAATGCCTTATGGGTCATTTTTATAAAGGAAAAGGCTGTGATGCTTCTATTCTATGATGCAAAAGTTTGCTGAATAATAGGCCTGCTTGAAACAGTAGGTTTCCTCGTTATTATCATATTTGATTCTGACTGCAACGGTAAAATAACCAGGCAATCCAGTAAATAAACTGACAGTGTAGTTTCCCAAGTTAAAGGTGAAGAAAAAATTTGAAGAATTGCTTCCTCAACATTTGTCAATGAATGTTTCAGAATGGTAATACACGTGAACTTACATATTCTCCTAAAAGCGCAGAACTTTCTGCTGTGACACCTGAACTGAGCTGAAAGCTGTCTGTAGGATGTAGGTGTTGCTATAACATTAGCATGTGTTGCTAATCACACAAAGACCTCAAAATAACTGCTAATATTGCAGCAAAAATATGTTACAAACTTAGCCAAAAGCTGCTCCTTAAGGACTTTCTCCTCCTCTGTGCAAAAAAAAAACAACATTCCTCTAAATAATGTTTCAAATAATGCATACGGGTCTCAAACCCAGAGCGCTTCGAAGTAGAGGCAATGTCTTAAACTGCCATGCATCACAATGAGATGATCAGATCTGCATACCTGAGCTGGTTTTCTGTTTGTGTGGGGTTTCATAGACAAAACACTGTCCAAATATTCATGCAGATATCACGGTTCTGTGTATGCACAGAGAGCATGTCTGTGTGTGTTGATGTTTTTTTTTCTTTTTAACTTTTATTGATAATTTAACAAATTGACACATAACATGTTAATGCAAGGGTTTTAAAATTACAGCCACAGATTGAGGGTTAACATACAGAATAAGTAGAGGAAGATATGAATGGTTGTGCTAATTATAAACATGAATTTAACATGCAGAATTATTAAATCACATGGAATTTTTCAAATATTTGGTCAGGATTGAATGTGCTGTGGAGCAGAGGTCTCCACCGCTGCTCCTCAAGGCTCATTGCCCTGCAGATGTTTCCTGCTCCGACACCTGATTTAGATGAACAAGTCATGAACAGGTGTGTGCAGAAATTTGATGACATGCTGAGCAGGTCATTCACTCATTTGAGTCAGGTGTGTTGGAGCAGGGAAACCTCAGCTGTGCACTCAGCCTACAGTTGCGTGCATGATTTGATTGATTGGTTTGTGATGCATTAACTGTTTCTCTTGTTCACAGTGCAGAAATACCTTCTCACAATATATTATTTTAATTCCTCACAATTTCTTCTCTTGTATCACTTTTATCTGCTTGGTGTTTGGTGTGCGCACTCAGGATGCACGTGTGTGAGTTTTGAAACTAAATAGATACCTTTTTTTTATGGATTTGATTAAAAGTATGTACATCATTTTGTCGTTTCCGACCTCCAAGACCATTTAGTGATGCTGTTATGCCAAGAAAAGTGTGTGAGCAGTGACCATAGGTGTGTGTGTGTGTGTGTGCTGCATGCCAGGTGGTGGGTGTTACCAAACAAGGTTAGGATATTTTTAGCTTCTGACAGACAGAATACACACACAATAGGCAGATTAGCCATGAGTACTGCTCCACTGAGAAGACGACTTCCTGTTTCTGGAGACTCCTCCTGCTCTGAGTGATGTCACCAGTTGATGTGGTCCTTTTTTAGACAAATAGCTGATAAAACACCACTTCAGAATGACTCGTATCTGTTACTGTGCCCAGTTAGCTTACATAAATGTGCAGATTCTGAGAAGTATTCTTTCAACCATTCTGCAACATTACCAGATGCTGATTGTGTCCTTCGGTGTAACCCGTCCTCTACTGAGCCAAAATCCTAAACAGATTATTCAAAATGAACGGAAACCAGTGGCTCAAAGCAGAATGTGTGAAAAAACACATTTCTACATTCACAATTGAAACCTGGAAAATTATTTAAGATGAGTCAACCAAACACAAGCCTACGCATGCAAACACACATTCACATTTCCATACTTCCTCCAGCAGACCGACTCCATCAGAAGCCTAGCAGGTCGCCCACCACCGCCAAGCAAAAATACATCACACACTCCTGAGCTCAACTTTCTACACACACACACACACACACACACACACACTGCTTCTGTTGATCCCCAAACAATACACTCGCTCATCTAAAGAGAACACACATCCTCTTCATCTGCTGCCATTATTCATCACATCTGCCTGTAGCTTTTCCACCTGAAACAATACACACTCAGCCGTACGACTGTAAACTCCACCTCCTCCACCTTCACACTCCTTACACGTTCATAAAGTCATGAGAAACAGAGATTTTCTTCTCCTTCATCTCAGCCTGCTTTGATCTCCTTCTTTCTCGTCTTCACCCTCTCCTCCCTCCACCCACCTGGATATTGTCTCTTCTCCTTTTCTTCTAGTCTTTATGATTGTCCCTGTCTCTCATCCCTCTCTCATTTAAAATCCACATGAATCATCTTTTGTTTCTCCTCTGCATTTTCAGATGATTCATCTTTCTCCCTCCTAATTCTGCCTTTTTGTAATGTATTTTAAATGTTGTCAAATTCAAGAGAAGTGAATGAATACCCAGAGTTTTGAAGCCACTTGTTCTTTTATACATTTCTGACAGTACTAACAAGTTTTACTAGAGTCATGATTAACTAGTTCAATAAGTCCCTTGAACAGCTTTCAGAAAAACTGAATCTGCTGCAAATCAAACTTTAAAATGATGTCTGGAGCGCTGACAGGATTCATTCTGTTATGAATGTTTATGGATCTTTGCGCTTTTAAAATGATATTTTTATGAGTATGAGCTAAAGCAGATAAAAAGCCCAGGCTGACTGTGTGTCCTGAATAAAGTGTTCAGGTTTTTTATGAGTAAACCTCATTCTGATTGTACTACTGAACAGGGTGTCATTTTTCTGGTTTGTTTGTTTTGGATTTGTTTCTGCTTTGGTTGCTTTTCAAGTGATTTTTTCCCCTTTTGTTCTGAATTTAATGGTGTGGTGCTTCGAGGATTTTTGCTTTACCTTTTCAACTTTTCAGTACTTGTTTTGATGAGTAACCATAGCAACGACATACTTGTTTGCTGGGCACTGAAGGGGTATTCTACCAACCAGTCTGCAAGCGTTTTAGAAGTCTTTTGACATCACAGGTGGATGGCCTTTTGTTGAGGGCCATTCAGTCCCTGTACCAGAGTAGGTGGGTCTGGTCCTCACAGACCTGTTCCCGGTGAGGGTTGGACTCCAGGGCTGCCCTTTGTCACCAGTTCTGTTCATAACCTTTATGGACAGAGGTTCTGGAGCAGCCGTGGTGCGGAGGGCGTCGAGTTTGGTGGCAGGAGAATCTAATCTCTGCTTTTAGCGGATGATGTGGTCCTCCTAGCTTCATCAGGCTCTGACCTTCAGCTCAGAGGTTTGCAGCTGAGCGTGAACTGGCTGGGATGAGGATCAGCACCTCTAAATCTGAGGTTGTGGTTCTTGACTGCAAAAGGGTAGATTGTAAACTCCAAAAATGAGGGAGAGATCCTGCCTCAAGTGGAGAAGTTCATGAGTGAGGAAGGTATCAGGGCAGCCTCTCTGCCCTGCTGAAAAAAACCAGCATAGACCAGCATAGCTGGTTTCCAGCATATGTTGTGTTTTGGTGCTGGTATGCTGGTCCATAGTGATCCATTAGTTCAACCAGCATAGACCAGCATTGAATCATGTTGGTCTACCAGCTAAACCAGTACCAAACCAGCATAGACCAGCATTGACCAGCAAATAAATCAAGACCATCATGATTTGTTTGCTGGTCTATGCTGGTTTGGTGCTATGCACATGCACATTTGACCTCTGCAGGACAAACAATCCCTATAAGTGATGTGACATCATATAGTCTGACTGTATTTTCTTGAATAAAAAATATGCTGTATAGTAAATTATGTTTATGTAACACGATGTAAGAGGAAGCACAGCAATGAATAAAGCACAATTATCACAATACCTCATCAATTATTGAAGCGCTTGCAGGAAATATGAGAAATTAAATCAGAAACTGCAGAAACCCTTCAAGAATTATTCAAAGGCTTGCGGGGGGGGGGGGGGGGGGGGTTT
>SSNR01000028.1:201964-263623 GCA_006937965.1 Callopanchax toddi | reverse complement strand
GGGGGGGGGGGGGGGGGGGGGGGGGGGGGGGGGGGCTTTAGGAGAGAAATTCCAGAATGCAGAGAGAATGTTTTTGTCTGACTTGCCTCATGCAGGTATGCTGTGAGCAGCTTCAGAGGGCTGCTCTCCCTAATGACCATCTGTTGGTGGAAAAATGCTTTTTAGGATGCATGAGATTTTTTCGCTCCAGGGCCGCTCTGTTAAACCGAACAGTGAGAGGCCCTCCACAGGGCCGGCCTTCATCCCCGTCGACACACACACACACATGTAGTAACATGAATGTGTTTTGTACTCAAAGAGCGACCCGCAGCTTGTTCTTGGTGCCGAGAGACTCCCCTGGATGAATAAATGACACTTTGCTGCTCCACACCAGGACATCAAATCTTTTTCACCATCATTTTAATGTTCTCTCTGCTGCCTGTAAATGTAATGTCTGCTTCAAGTATGATGAGAACATGCACAGACCTGAGAGTGTTGGTGTAATTTTAACTGATGAGCCGAACAGAGGCCCCTCTGCGTATGACCTCGGGACTGCTCTGCACTGTGATTCTACTGTTAGAGAGAAACATCCAGCTGAGGCATTAAAGCATTCACGATCTCTTTAGCTGGAATCAACGTGGTTCTATTTTTAATCATCTCTGTGAATTACTTTCAAAAGATTCATGTTTGTCCTCAGAAACTCAAGGACTGAAGCGCTTATGAACATTTTTGCTGTATCCAGTATTTATAAAGTTTCACATAATAGGTCTTGGTTTGGTCTGCAGTAATGAAAGTGTTACTCCTGTCCATGCTGGTGAAGAAGGAGCTCAGCTGAATAGAAAGACTGGATTTTGATGGATCAGTTACATTCCAAATGTTCCAAGCATATCATCATGTGCGCGGTGAGGACACACTACCCTGTACAATCAATTCAGATTTAGACACGATTGTCTTTCAACGTTAGAGAATAAAAGAACATTTGGTAATAAATACCCTAAACTCATAACAAACATGTAAAGTCAGATTGTTGTGAACAAAGTGTAGAGGACAGACCATGGATGTTAAAGATTTGTGTGGGCTTTGAGGCTCCTGAACCAGGGGTGCTCAAGTCCAGTCCTCGAGAGCTACTATCCTGGAACTCTTAGATGCAGCCCTTCTCCAGCACACCTGAATCAAATAAATGGGTCGTTACCAATTCTCTGCAGAGCTGAATGATTTACTGATGGGGGAATTCAGGTGTGTTTGAGTAGGGATGCATCTAAAAGGGTCCAGGAGAGTCGCTCTTGAGGACTGAACTTGGTCACGCCTGAACCATCTGCCTGAGGAGAGGAGGGTGCATAGTTCATGGGTTGGATGGGAGGTTCGTCTTTTTGCTCTTCGTTCTGATTCTGGATCTGGTGGTAATGCCCTCTAGACAAGAGAGGCTGCTGGTAATCAGACCAGATTGTTCAGACTGATCCCAGACCAGCAGGTTTCAGGACTCTGACACTGGTATTTGTCATTCTCCTCACATAATCAAGTCGTTGGTAAACCTTTTTATTCATGCTGCTGTGTTAGTGGCCCTAACGCCTGATGACATGTGACTTGAGCAGACTCAAGTATCAGAGGTATGGATATAGCCACCTATTCAAAATAAATGGAATATAAAGCATCCTATGGGACGATATATAACATAGGATATAGGATGATATGTTATATAATGATTAGGGCTGTCAAAGTTAAAGCGCTGTTAACGCAAAGCCCCCTTTAAAACTGCGTTAATTTTTTTAACGCGTAGGCTTCTGTAGTTTTGCTTTGCGCACGTATGAATGCACAGTTCTGGCAACGCATGCAGCTGCTGCAGAGAGCCCTCCTCCCAGTCGGAGAAAGAAAGTTGCCTGGACAATCCTACATCCAGTAAACTTTCTACAGCATTGCCAGTGACAGACTGGTGATCAGGAGAACGGGTAGATTAATTTCCTAGTGTCCTCGCCGCTAAACCTGACCCGCTCTGTGATTATACCAACGTTCAGGACGCCTCGCCTCACCTTCCTACGCTTATTCGGGTCCGGGTCACGGGGGCAGCATCCCAAGTCGGACATCCCAGGCCATCCTCTCCCCAGCCAGCTCTACCAGCTCCTCAGCTGGGACGCCCAGGCGTTCCCAGGCCAACCTGAAGATGTATTTCCTCCAGCTTGTCCTGAGTTGACCCGGGGGCCTCCTGCCTGCAAGACATGCCCAAAACACCTCCCGAGGGAGGCGTCCAGGAGGCATCCTGACCAGATGCCCGAGCCACCTCAACTGGCTCCTTTCGATGTGGAGGAGCAGCGGCTCTACTCCGAGTTCCTCCCGGATGTCTGAGCTTCTTACCTTATCTCTAAGGCTGAGCCCGGCCACCCTGCGGAGGAAACATTCTTAAAAAATAAATAAACAATTTGTCATGGCTCATCAAGCGTCTGCCCTCCTAAAGCTGCAAAATTGCAGCAAAGCTGGGTTACAAAGACACCCCCTCCTCTCTGTGTGACAGTCTGTCAGTGCTGCAGAGTGCAGGCATGACCCCCCCTTCCCCCTCCGCCGACCCGCACACGTGTGTCACTGAGAAAGGGAACAGAAAGGGAGAGACCTAAAAAAACTAACAACTAACTTTATAAAACTAAAGTTTTAAATTGTAACAAAGGATATTGCAATGTTAGAATATGGTCAACTACAAACAAAATACATGATATTAATGTTGAAATCCTTGTTTTATATTATTTTATTTAACCAGGTAAATTTAATTGAGATTAAGAACATTTGTTGAGCATTCTGAAAAGCATTGGGTTTTGCAAATGACACTAATAGTCTGTCAGACAAAGTCCAGCTTTAGACACTTTGGTGTTAATTAGGATGATTCAAAGGTCCTAGTGTGGTGAGTAGAGCTAATTCTACAGGAGAAAAATAATTTGATATTAAGGCTGATTCAACCTGTCAGAGTCAGAATGAATGCTACATACAGGATGATTTCTGACACCTCTCACCCAGCACACTCTGCCTTCCAACTACTCCCCTCAGGTAGACGATACAGGTCCATTGCTTCAAGAACAACCCGGTTCAAGAACAGCTTTATCCCAACTGCCATAAGGATTCTAAATCAGGAGGACCGCTAGGCTGGACTACTCATTTTCTGTACAGTTATGTGTTTGTTTGTGTTTTGGTGTTATATATTTATTGTTGGAACCTGCTTTGTGTACTGGCAACAAATTCCACCAGCTTACTGCATGGTCATTAAAGTAATCTAATCTAATCTCTACATCTTATTTCTTGAATGTCACGTCTTAGCAAGCGAAATAAATGGTAAACAGCCTGTATTTAAAATAAAAGAAGATTTGAAATAAGAAAAAAACATTTAGGTCAGTTGAAAGCAAATTAAAATTATGCGATTAATTGCGATTAATCGCGAGTTAACTATGGACACTCATGAGATTCAAAAAAATGAATAGATTGACAGCCCTAATAATGATATATTGTTCTCTTTAGCCTGAGAACAGCTTGTGGTCTGTCAGGTGTGTTCTTTAATCTGAAAAAGGCAGAAAACAACTTCTCTCAAAGTTAAGAAAATGAAATGATTTTGCAGTGGATACAAAAAAGGCTCCACATTCTGTTCTAAAAGGAGGAAGTTTCCCAAAAAATCTGAAGGGTGCATCCCCCTCCTCTCTCTGTGACTGATCCTGGCCCTTCTTCATCATCATGGACATGGTTTCAAAGTCAGCTCCTCTCAGTGTTTGACCACCTTTCTCTACACACCCATTCTTAACCTCTCTACCGTTCTGACCTGCATATTTGATCTTATCTTTAGCTGCTAATTTTAAAAATTTGACTCTATAAAATGTTCATAAGTTGTAATAAAATCTCCACAGCTCACTAAGGAAGAGCTGCAGAGTCTCTAGAGGAGGGGGTCATTTACCTCTGTGACACATCCTTGGATAGGCATATGAAGATGGATGGATGGATGGATGGATGGATGGATGGATGGATGGATGGATGGATGGATGGATGGATGGATGCATGCAAGCATGTGGTACACCTCTTCATGCCTTTATCACTGTGAATACATTCACTTGGTCCACGTATCTTTTTGTGAAGTGTGTATTTGATGCAAACTGTTTCCCACCGTTTTATCTCCTTGTGTCTGACACTTGACTCGGGGCTACAGTAATAGAGTAAACATGTTGTATAAATGCTGAGTAAAGATGTATAAACTGGGAATTGAAATGAACACAAGGTTTTCAGGGAAAGAAAAAGCCGTGGCCTGCAGGAGAAACTTACTCCACCTCCTTCAGGAGTTTGCCTTTCTAATCGATGTTTGCCAGTTGACTGTTTTGAAGCAGACATTTATTTTTCCACCACAGTACAAACTGTAGTACTTGCAGGGCAAGATAAGGATAATCCACTTGGAGAAGAGATATTTAGGGAGACGGAGTCAGGTGCTTCTCAAAGGTGATCCATCAACGACCACACAACCCAGGGCAGCATTACATCCTCCACAAAGAGATGCGTAGGACGGCTCAGGAAAGAAAATCAATGCCTCCAACATACCGTACCGCAGACTGCAGGATCTATACAGAGAAAATATTGCTGCCAATACAATACTGGAGCAGCATTACACTGCACAAGCCAGAGGAGGAAAAAATAGACCCATAAAGTCGAGCTGGACGATGTCATGGCCATGAAAAATTCATTAAAGGCTGGTTCTTTCACAGTGAGCGAGAACGCTGGA
This sequence comes from Callopanchax toddi, assembly GCA_006937965.1. NCBI lineage: Eukaryota > Metazoa > Chordata > Actinopteri > Cyprinodontiformes > Nothobranchiidae > Callopanchax > Callopanchax toddi. The sequence goes on along the minus strand of SSNR01000028.1, from coordinate 258,909 downwards.
TGACTGCCACGGCAATCCATCCTATATGAAGCAATAAAGGAGGAGTGTTAATGTGGGTGAGGAGGGAGGGGTGAGTCAAGAAGATGGTTGGGTGGAGGGAAAAGAAACTGATCTTTGCTGAAATAGGACACCACGAGGTAATGAAGGAATGGGCAAATAGAACAAGAGACAGTAAAGAAACTCGTTAGTAACCAAAGTGAACCTGCAAAGAAAAGTTTTCAAGGGTTTCTTCATGAGGGCTGTTGAATGTTCTGACACCTAATTTACTTTAGGAAATATGTATTTTACATCCAGATTCCCTAAATGTGTCCAGGATTCCTAAAGGTGAACGTCCAGTCCACCACACAGCTGATCGGGATTAAATATTCCTAAAGCTAGCTAGCTAGCTAGCTAGATAGATAGATAGATAGATAGATAGATAGATAGATAGATAGATAGATAGATAGATAGATAGATAGATAGATAGATAGATAGATAGATAGATAGATAGATAGATAGGCAGGCTGTGTTTGAATTCAGGGGTAGGATGCTTATGAGGACGCATTTCGAGGCCGATGACGTCACAGCATCGCGACGAGTGCGGTCCGAATTAGAAGGATACTCATTCATGCGTCCTCAAATGCGTCCTCGCTCCACCCCAATTTCGGGGATGGGTCTGGTGTATCCTCGCTGGCCAAGGCTATCCCAGGATTCTTTGCGTGCCGGCCGTTGGATTCTACTTTTTTCCCCCCTCAACTTTATTGAATTTACAACACAGGACACAGTTGGATTCTACTGGTTCAATTTTGCAGCAGTAGCAGAAAAACCAGAGCAGTCCAGTTTTAAATGTCAGTTTCTCAAAAGGTTAAAAAAACGTGTTAAGGAATATTTTGCTTATCTTTATCTCAAGTTTAATAATAAAAATCTCCACAAAAGAGGTTGAATGTTTTATTTTTCATGTAATTTAAGACACACAATCAATGTAAGCTAGCTTGAATGTTTTAAAGGAAAGTTTAGGAAATAAGTCACCATAAAAGAGCTTAAAGTGTTTCTTTATTTATTTATTTATTTTTATTTTTTTATTTTTTTAACCCCGTGTCCTGTCCGGCTGTGGAGCAAACAGAATAATGTCTGAGTGCCAAAAACAAACCCAACAGTGTTGCTGTTTCAGGTGAGAGGTTACAGCCACTGCTATAAAACTCCTCCTGATTTTTGTCTAAATATATCTTTATTTAGAATATTTTTATGGTTGATTGGACACGGAGCCTGAAAGTGAAGGGAAGGGTACAGAAAGAGGGATGGGGGAGAAAGTAAACAGAAAAAGAAGAGAACAAGAGACGTGAAGAGTCCACTTCTAGACCTGTAAATAAAGCACAAACAAACAAGCAAACAAAACAGGAAGAAAAGATACAACAGCAACAAACAGCATATGAATACACAACAGTTGTGATATTCTTCAAATGTATACGTATACACCAGTTCAAGAGAGTTCAGTGTCAACCACAGCCCCAGTCAATGTGTCTGAAAACACCTGAGTCCGTCTTTATGTGAGCACCTTGTGATCACCTGTGTGTATATACGCGCTTGTTTATGTAAGGTTTCTCTATCGAAACATTCAATAATAAGTTCGAGGAGCCACAGACCCGCCCCCAAGGCCCACGGAGGACGCGGAGGAGGTCCAGGCCCCAGACGTCCAGAGGTCACCCAGGGCACGGACACCCCAGGGAGATCGCCGTCAGGGCAGTCGCTAAACTCTCCCCCAGAGGGCACAGAGGCTCACCCCACGTGGGCCCCCGGCAGTCGCCGCGCTAGAGCCCCTGGGGGGCCGCGGCTAGGAGCTCACAGGCACCGCCTGCAGCCGGCCATCCAGGGTAGATCTAGCCGGAACCAGAGACCCGAGACCCAGGAGCGAACCGGCCCCAGCAGAGGCCCGACCACCCCCGGGGGCCCAGATCCCACCAGGCAGCCACAGGAAGAAGAGCAGGCAGACGCCCCCAGCACCCAGCCCCAGACCCCGAGACACCCCAATACGCCACTGGAGAAAGGCACCACCAATGCCGAGGCGCAGCCAGGGAGGATAGTCTCTGCCGAGGAGGGTCTAGCATGTCACAGAAAGAGAGGGGGGGGAACGAAACCTGGCAGAAAAACAGTCACACACAGACACAATCACTCTCCCTCCCTCATGCGTGCACACACACATTCCTGCAAACATACCAAGACACACAATAGACGCTGTACACCCACTCTCGCTCCCCATGCACTCTCTATGTTCAGGACCAGGGACCAGCGCCCTAAGGGTGTAGCCGGCCCTGAAATCCAGAAGATGGTCCCTCCCTTACTGAAGTGGGGATAAGCAGACCACCGCGCACCCCGCAGCAGCCGAGCAGCCCCCCCATCGCAGACCCCGACCAGACGGCCCGCTCCACTCCAGGCCCCAGGCAGCGAGCAGAGAACAGGGGTGTGTGAAGACCCCAAGTCTCCCCCCGCCTGCTCCAATGTGGTGTTGATGCGTGTTGTAGTAAGATGCTTTTAAAAAGAGTGGGGGGCGGCCCGCCATGCCCCGCCCTGGATCCTAAGTGTCTAAATGCATGGAGATGGTAATGACACCGGAGGAGAGGTTAGCCGGCTAGACCTCCCTCCCCCCGGGTATTACTGGGTGTAATTTCTCCAAAGACCCTAGATGCATAATGTAAGAATGGCTGGGGTGGAAGTGTTTAAATTGTGCAATAAAATTGGGCCACAGGCTGCCACAGGACTGCAGAGATGGTGTTCCACACCCATGACGTACCTGTGACCCAAAGCCCTGTGTGTGTGGTGACGTGACGGAGCAGAGGGAGGGAAAAATCCGGGGATGGGGAGGCAAGACTGGGGGGACAAGCCCTCCCAGGGGGCCAGCTCCCCCACTGGCCCCAGTAAGCACCCCCGTTCCCCAAAACCACCCAGGGCAGGGAGATCGCCGGCCCACCCATCCAGGTCCACGGCAGGAGCCCCACACAGCGCCACGGAGCCCACGGAGTCCCCCACCCCCACCCCAGCAGGGTAACTATACCTCCCTCGATCACGCACATAGTAACTACAAACTTACATAGGACATAGACACCCAGGCAAAGCCCCCGCCCCAGACCCAAGACTCCTCCCCCCCAGCGCAGATGGAACCAGCCCCACATGGCTAGGTGGTACCAAGGCCCACCAGCAAACTAAAGGCCCCAGAGCCAGGGTCAGGCACCGGGACAGACACCAGCCCCCCCGCTAGCACCACGCCAAGCAGAACCCGAGCCCCCAGGACCACCCCAGGCCCCAGTCAGAGACGGCCCGCACCAGAACCCGAGCCCCCAGACCCCCCCGAAATGACCCAGCCACCCAGCAGCTACCTGCAGCCACCGCCGCAGAGCACCCCAGGCCCCGGACGCGGTCGCCAGAGGGACACCCTGAGGCAGCCAAAACGCCACCACTCCATTTTATTAGCTTTAGCCTGTCTGTCGGCGCTGTCACGGTTGCTAAGCGACTGGACTGAGGGGCGGGGATAAGTATGAGGCTAGACCGTCTGAATTCAGAGCCGTTTATTTCTGGTCTTAGCGGTCGAGCAAGGACCCAACCTAGGTAGACCAGCAAGTACACGTCCTCAGAAGCATCCTATGCCTGAATTACATAGGTAGGTAGGTAGGTAGGTAGGTAGGTAGGTAGGTAGGTAGGTAGGAAAGCAGCACCACTGTGTGAATGTTGGTGTAGCTGTGGCCATCCATCACATGAAGATACTGGACCAGGTTACACTGTGTAGTGTTATACACTATGTAGTTAAACCTTGTAGTGTGTATAAAAGCTATGTTTTATTACTCACCTTCCGCTTTATCTATCACAGCTACCGAGGATTTAGACGAGAGTCTGTGTGCTCTGGAGACCTGGATTTGAACAACTGTTTGTGATAAAAGCAGGATGATCTAGATTCTATTTAGTTGCAGGGAGCATTTATGTACCTGTTATTTGACGAATGGAAGCTGAGTCAGGAATAAATATATTCAATATTTATTATAAAAGCTGACGAACATTTGTAAACAGATTAGCATTTGAGGTAGCAAGTTGGTTAGCATTCACTAAATGGTAGATGTTCTAAATTGATCTTCTGAGTTTAGAACCTGAGTCTCGCGGTGAAGACTAGGGAGTTAGCTTAAGGGTTTAGTTATCAGGGATAAGGTGGAGAGGTTACCTTGATGAGCAGCCTAGTGGTATAGAGTTAGCTTTATCAAGTAGCCTGCTTTACCAGGTCATGGGTAGTTACTGCACCTCGCTCCTGGATCGCGTCCGGCTGGTGGAGTTTGACGAGGAAGCGGAGATTCCCCCTCGGTCGATCTGGGGCCTGACAGGTATGGGGACCCGCCGGGCCAAGCGGAGAGCGTCCGTGGATGCGGAGATCAGTGGGACCCATGGCTAGTCGGTTGATAGCTGGCTGTCTTACCCATTCTGGTTGGAATAGAAAGGCAGGTGGATGTTTCCTGCTCTCAGGGGTAAGAAGCTTCTTCGACTGCTACGGGGCTTGACCCGTTACCGGAAAAGTCGGCATCAATAACCCACTGTGTAGCGAGTGACAGCGGGCTTGTCGTCTCCTCCGAGGCTGGCGGAGAACTGGATTCTTCCGTGCGGAGCAGACAGCTGAGAGCTGTCAGTGAAACGTGGGCCAATCAGGAGACTCTAAACAAGACACGTGACTCAGGCTCTAAAGTCCTACGTCACCTCCGTGTGAGGAGTGTGGAAGGTTTACTTATTTATCCTTAGCAAGGTGGAAATAAGTAATAATACTGATTTAACCTTTTAGCAAAGTAACAATAATACTGAAGCTGGATCAAACATTCACAATGCTGTAAGAGAAAGTGCATTAATCATTTAAGACATCTCTGTAACAGATTAAGGTGTCATTTTAGAAAGAGACACCAAGAGTCTTTATTATTATTATTATTTAAAGTCCGGTGGCTTCTTCCGATACGACCGTGACCTTGGAGGAACGTTGATTCAGGTTAAAACATAATAAAAGAGTCATTATAATCCGAGTTATTGGGAAGAAGATGGATTATTATTTTAGATGATCACGTAGGTCAGAGGTCAGAGTGTATATTGATCACGCTACAACTGAAAAAAGAAAACAGGGGTCTAACGTAAACAAATTGAAGTAATCGGTCACATGTAATTAGATTACGTTCTTTCAAAGTTAATTTATTAAGTTTGTTCAAAGTAAACTAAAAAGATTAACTTGGATAAGCCTAATTAAATTACTTGTGACCGATTACTTTAAATTTGTTTACGTTAGACCCCTGTTTTCTTTTTTTCAGTGTAGGTTTGGGCTGATTAATTAATTTATTTATTTAATTAATAAATTAATTAATTAAAATTAATTAATTAAAATTAATTAATTAATTATTAATTAATTAAATTAATTAATTTATTTATTTTACCCATGAGGTGGTGCTGAGGAAGTCTTTCAGAACATTCTTTTCTACAACATTTCACCAGGTGGTTAATAATCTGACTGGTTAAACCGTGAAACCCTCGCTGAAACCATCACTCCTCCCAGACCGTTGCCACATCATCTAGAATGCCTACCCGCTCCTCAAAACTGTTTAGTGTGGTATCTGGCCAGTAGAGGGGTGTATAGTGGTGGCAAATATGAAAATGGTCAAGTTTCTAACTAATTAATTTTAGTGCTCTAACTTAAAGTGTAAAAAACTGTTTAGTGTTGCTTTAAGAGCAGAAGTCGCCTGTTTGTTTTCTACGGGCACTTCCGTCTCACGTCTCTGTAACCCTGCACGTCAACAGCGCAAAGACCGCCCCCTTACCCCTTTATACCGCCACTGCGTAATGTTTTGTGAAAAGCACATGATTGCGCAACATTACCGGCACAGTCTGAAAACCTATGAACAACCAAAGGCTTCCAGATACCGGCTCAGCTTTGTGGCAAATTGGCGGCATTGTTTAATGAAAGCAGCTATTGACTCATATTTTTCGTTCATTCATTAAATTCAGAATGCTGATCTCACTGTGGAATCCAGTTTTAATCATAAATACATCAGCTGTTAAAATCGTTCTGCATTTATCAATCAAAACCCGAAAGTGAATCAATTTAGAGCATCAGAATAACATCAGGATGGAGACGTGGGTGGATAAAGACCCTAAACTATTCAGTCACTGCTTTATGAAAATCAGATCAATATCAATGATGACAATGAAAAAATAAATTCATGAAACCACTCAAAAAGATATTATGTTGAAATGAAACAAAGAGAAAGTTTCACTCAGCTGCTTCTGTCTTGGAACAACTGATCACCACAATAAAGAGGAGCTATGAATAATGTATTAATCGTATAAAACCTGGAGCTACAAGGATTTATGGTGATGGAGCTGAAAAGGGAAGCAGGTTTAATCAATAGAGACAGAAAAAGTCAACCTGACGGACAGAGAGTTTAATAAAGAATGTGTCACGGTCAGGTTAGCTGCATCTCAGCTGGAAAAAATCACAAGAAGAAACGTAGGAATGGAGCTAAATTGGGACAAATGTAAGAGCCCTGAAACAAACATGAACCGAAGCGGAGGAGAAGGAGGAAGGCTGATGGATGGTGATGTCCCCACAGTTACGAACGGAGCATTTATTCCAGTATGAATTATGTATACACTTAAGTGTCAGCTCATTTCCACCCTCTCTCCTGCCTTTCGTCTTCGCTCTCTGTCCACGTCGCCATCCATCCATCCGCATCGCTCTGCCCGCCTCCTCATCTCCGAGCACAAATAAGAACAAACTGAGCTGTAGGTGTGTGTGTGTGTGTTGGTGTGTGTAACACTTTGTGAGCACGTTTGTGAGCTTTTGCGTCTTTAAGGAAGGAAACTAACAAATTGACTGGTCCCAGACTTAAAGAGCTCCACTCAGACGTGAGTACAGAACGTCGAGCTGGTCATGCCGAACATTAATGCAGAAAGTTCTACAAAGGCTCTCTGGATTTTAAACGTGACTTTACAATTAAAGCCAGTGAACCAAATATGTAATTGTGTTTATTCCCACACTTTATATACAACATGCACAGCCGTGGATGAAACTGTTGGTTCCCTTCTTTTAAAGAAAGAAAAACCCACAGCAGTCACTGAAATAACTGGAGACTGAAAATAAATAACAAACATGCACTGAAAATGAACTCCTGAAAATCAGACGATGTGTTTGAACAGCAGAATAATTATTAAAAACAAGTTACTGAAGCTGTTCTGGACTTCATGAACCTCCAGAGCAGGTTGAAACTAAGGGGTGTCCTATACTCAGCCTGTTTAAGGGTGAGAGGTAGTCACAGCGCTGTCTGCTATCAGGGTGTGTACCACACACAGCATGGACCACAGAGAGCTGAGGTCTCAGGGGATTAGAGAGACTAGTATTGACCAGCATGTTAAAGGGAAAGGCTATGAGAACATCACGCCATCAGCTAAAAGCTAGAACACCCAGCTCTACCTGTCATTCCCTCCTGATGACCTCACAGTCTCAGCGTGAATCTCAGACTGTCTCTCTGATATATGGAGATGGATGAAAGCCCATCATCTCCAACTCAACCTCTCTAAATCTGAACTGCTTGTCATCTCAGCCAAAACAACCATCCAACACAATATCTCAATCCAGACTGAATCCCTATCTCTGGTCCATCAAAGACAGATGAAATCTGGGTGTTGTGATTGATGACCAGCTGACCTTTAAAGATCATGTTGCTTCTGTCACTCGTTCAACATATGAAAGATCAGACCATACCTGACACAATTCACCACCCAGCTCCTGGTTCAGTCTATGGTCATCTCCCTCCTTGACCACTACAATGTCCTTCTAACTGGTCTCCAGTCTGCACTGTGAAACCTCTACAAATGGTTCAGAACGCAGCAGCACGTTTGGTCTTCAATCAGCCTAAAAGAGCACATGAACCCCTCTGTTCATGGAGCTCCACTGGCTACCTTTAGCTGCTGCATCAAATTCAAGTCTCTAACACTAGCATACAGGGTCCTGAAAGGAACGGCTCCATCTACTGGAATCCTCTTGCTTAAGGCTTACGTCACGGCTCGGTCATTCCGGTCATCAAAGGATCATCAGCTAGCAGAGCTACACCACGCTGGGACAGTCCAGACTCTTCTCATGTGTCGTTCTACGATGGTGGAATGACCTACCAAGATACCAGAACTGGGGTGTCCCTGTTCATCTTCAAGAACCTCCTAAAGACCCAGCTCTTCAGAGAACATCTTCTAGACTAGCTCCTACCTTCACTACTCCTCTGTACGCTCTTCATGCACTTCACTCTATCCTGTGTTCTTTTATCCCTCATGGTCACCTTAGAGTCTAGTGTTCAACCATCTAAGTAGTTTGTTTAGTGTTAATGTCAGGGTTAGTTGTTTGTTAGCCTCGAGGTAACTTCTTGGTTACAATATCTTTTGTAAGTTGCTTTGGATAAAAGTGTCTGCTAAAAACAGAAACAGAAACAATACCATCTCCATCAGCTAAAGGCTAGAAGACAAGAAAACGTCAACTGAAGCATTGATCACTGTATCACCTGTTTAGAAATCTCTTTCTTTTGCATGTGACCATTTCAGGTGCTGGTTCTGACTGAACAACTTTCATGTTACTACGCTACTACTGCTGCAGCAGCATGTACACAATAAACACAAAACAGTCTCATACTGATTTGTACAGGTTCACTATCAAGTCCCAGTTCTAATGATGTCACCAGTGGGTGTGGTCCTTAGTGACTGATAGAAAGCCACTTCAAAATGACCCAAATCATCCTCTAAATATGCTCAGTTTAAACTGTGCCTGAGTAGAACTTTGTTATTCTCAATTCACATCATAAAAGTCGTATTACCCCGCCACTGAAAGGCAAGATGCAGGACGTAATCACATCTACAACTGAATTAAGTTTATAGTTATAGTTACACTGACCACACCAAACACAAAAATAACATTTTATAGATATTTGGCGTTAGAAGATGACACGTAATTTGACATTTTCATGCAAGATTTTGCAATTTGACACGAGGTTGCATGTAACATCATTTTCAGGTTTGTAACTAAATGGACAGCTATGACACCACCCTTTAACAAATGCCTCTTGTGTCAGAGTTTAGGGGTGATAGGACACAAAAACAGGAAGGGGGCACGGAGGTGAGTTCTGGGGTGAAAATTAATTTAATAAAAGAAAGAAAAGGCTGTTATCAGCTTTATGAAAGCTCTAAGGAAACCTCAGAAGCATTGAGAGAGAGAGAGAGAGAGAGAGAGAGAGAGAGAGAGAGAACACACACATGAAGACACAGCAGCAGTGAAGACAAGCAAGACAACAGGAGGATCTGATGAAGAGTGAATGACACTAAGGGTTTTATTGGAACTGGAAACAGGTTAGTGTAATCAACAGAACGAGAGACCAGAGGAGTGCTGAGGTCACACAGAGAAGTGAACTGACACAAACTGAACTCGTTCTCAGGCTCAGTAGAACAGCTTCAACGCCTAAACAACAAGGCAGAGGAACGGCTTTGTCGCTGACGGTCATGAACTCTGACCTTTAACCTTTTACGCTGCAAGTAACTATATTTGATCACTCTGATCACAGCCCAAACCTGAAACTTTTTACAAATTCTTTTATTAAGGATGGAAAAACTTTTCTGTGTAAAATGTACAAACAACAAAAAAGTTAATTCTATTCATTAAATGAATGAGTGACAATAAATTAATCAGAAACTGATTGGCTGATGACTTCAGATAATTAGCAATCTTTGAATCTAATTATTTGTTTTAGTTGAACCAATAACATGCTCCAATGTGTTTGAACCATTTCTTCATTAAAAAAGTTTGAACACTTCACGTGCTGGAAAGGAAATGAAAAAGTGTTCAACCATAAAACATCAACAGTTTGTGGTCCTGAACCCTGAACCTGCCCATGGCGGTGATAGCGGTGTGTAGGTGAGAACCAGCAACCTACTGCGCTGTCCTGAGGGTAGTGGACACCAGGACACAGTGTTTTCTCCTTCTTCCACCTGCAGCTGCTGGACACTTTGATCTGATCATCGCTCCGCTGGCACCAACCGTCCACCTGAGAACGCCTGACTTCCTTCCTCTGGCTTTGAAGAAACTGTTAAAAGAGAAACACACACATTGTGTGTTCAGAGGTCTTCAAATGGAAGATTAACCTAACACAGAGAGTGACTTAACACTCGTTGCAGTACTTATCTTTTTTCTTTGTTGTAAACTCAAAGGCACCACAAAAAGCTGTAAGAGATTTAAAAGAGCAAAGAATAAAGACTCTGTTCTTTTTATTAAGCTTTACCTGTTGGTGTTCTGATATTGAGATTGTTTTATTCTGGTGTACACAAACTAGATGCTGACTTCCTTTTGGTTCATCTAGTAGGTTCAAACATTGGCAGATGGGACTTGAAGATGCTGATCTGAGGAACTTTGCTAAATGGAGTTTCAAACTTCTAACCAGGGTGCTCATAACTGGTCTGCCAGTGTGCATGCACACCAGATATCACGAGTGTGTACCTCATCTCTCTGCCCAAACCCTTCTTTGTGGACCAGTGATTTCATGGTCCCGATTACACTCTGATTATGAGGATGGAGTAAATATACACTAAAGGCAAACAAAACAAGCTCTTTAACGAGCAGCAGAATCCCGTGCACTAAAAGTTATAATCAGAACACTACTTTTAACACCGATGTATTATTAATTACATCACCTATACGCTCTGTGTGAATCCACAGCTAAATATGGGGACGTCAGTACCGCTCTGAGTCCCCTGATCGTCTGACAGCCTCAGCCTTTTAAACACTACTGAACTGATCAGTCTGACGAGCAGCAGCTGCGGGGAGATCTCAGCGTGCCGCTGTCCAGAGTGCTGAAGCCAGTGCGGGAGCCAGCCTGCTCTGTCGCTGTCCTTGGTGCTGAACAGGTAGAAAGACAGCAGATCGGCACAAACTGGGAGCTCCTCCTCTGCAAATCACAGCCACCCGTAACAGTTTTCATAAGTAAAATTGTGAGAACGTGAGACAACTTTGGGAGGGGTTGGTGGACAAAGTGCATAAACTAAATTGTGACTAAATGAAAAAACAGCAAGAAATGTGCATTACATTTGCCCAAGTGTCACAGTCTGTTTGCATAGACTTCATATGCACCATGTGACCCAGGCAGAATAATAAACCTCACAAAATTGTTGTCCGTACGATTCACTGTGATCCAATGACAATTAATCATGTTTTTTTGCAATTGTGTGTATTCAACTAGTCATCACCCATCTTTGTGTCTTAATTAAAAATAGACCTGACAGCATGAAAGTGAAATGGAAAATAGTTCTTCTGGAAAAGAGAAGGGAAGAAGACTGATGACGAAAATGAGAGGACAAAGAAAGGAGCCTTGTGGGACACCCCAGGGAAGAGCAGCAGATGTAGAGACAAAGTCATTGATGGGGACACAGAAACTTCAATCTGAAAGATATGACTTAAACCCAATGAGAGCTGAGCCTGTGATGCTTTGTCCTTGACATCAGGATCTCATGATCAACGGTGTCAAAAGCAGCTGTTAGACTGGTGCGTACTGAGATCCATTAAACTATATTTAGAAATGTAACGTTTTATGTTGTTTTTTTTAAATCAATCAGGCTTTTTGAGTTGTGCCCCAAACTCTGGAATGAGTTACCCTGAAACATCAGACAGTAATCCTCACACCTTTCTTTTTTTTTAAACACACCTATTGTGACATTGGTTTAACTCTGCTAACTTTTGTTTTAATTTAATTGTTGTTTTTTATGAATTCTTTTAATCTTCTTTACCTCTGCTGTACTGTTTGATCTGGTTTTATTGTTGTCTACATCTTGTTTTATGTTCTTTATACATTTTACTATTGTACAACCGGTTTAAATTTGTTTTGTTATTTGCTTTATAAATGTATTGGATTGAATATTAATACAGCTATTGTTTATGAATTCATTGTCTAACAATGCACTAAAATAAAAATAAAACCGTTATATGCCACCTGTAGTACTTCCACCTGAGAGAAGAAGAGAAGTATAGGGTTTATTACTAAATATTTTGAGGAAAGTACTAATGTTTGTACATTTGGTTCTGAAATTAGTAAAAAAAAAATGTTTTAAAGGTAAAAACCTGTTGTAAGCAGCTCAAGTAAAAGTATTCTTAATTTTCTTCTAAGTAAAATATTTTCATCAGTTTATTAATTAGTTAGCCTTTATAATAAATAGTTAGAGAAATTTGGCTAGGTAGGATAAATCTGGGGGAATCATCATTGATCCTATAGGTGAAAACGTGACGTTGTTCACTTACAGAGTCTTTATTTTTCTGCTCCGTAGATGAAGAAGGTTTGTGTTTCTGATTAATACGGAGTGAGCTGAGCTTTAATCTCAGAGGAGAAACGGATGGATGCACAAAGTGTAAGCCCTTAGGCTGACACCACCTTAATAATCCTTCTTATTTGTGTATATTACTGACAGCAGTTTGTGAAAATCCAATAATAATGAGATCTTTACAGCAGGAGGTGTACAATCTGAGTGAAAAAATACAAATTCCTATTTCTGTTTCTGTTAATAAACAAAAAAGGGTTTAATGTGCTAAACCAGTTTGGATTCAAGTTTTTCTTTATTTTTTTAAAGCAGGAAATTCTGATACCATACCAAAAGAAGAAGCGGGAGAGGGGAGGTGGAGAGAAGAAGACGAGGAAACGGAGAAGGAATCATATGTGCAGATGGTGGAACAGTTGTCAAACTCTATGAGAGCAGCGTGATGTGCACGACAAGACTGGTCTCATTTCTTCTTCTTGGTCTCCCACCTTCTTGCTTGTCTCTTTTTGCTCTTTCACCTATTTATCTTCTGCTGCCAGGCCCTTCCTCTCCGCCTGAAGCCTGTCCCACCTCTCCTCCCCCTCTGTCCATCTTCTCTCCATCTCTAACTTTGACTTTGAGAAAATGCAAATGAGACTCACACAGAGCTGCTGGAGTGGAAACTTCTTTTACATATAGATTTCTGCTCAGGAGAGGGGAGCAGGTAAATACAATATCAAATTGGGTGTGTGGTCTGTGTTTTCCTGTAGCTGTGAGGACATTCTGCTGTATTAGGAGGTGTTTCTGAGTTCATCTAAACATGTTTTTTAAAGAAGCTGAATATTTTGTCTCCAATATTCAGATTAATATCTTTATTTACCAAGATGTTTTAATAATGTACTAAATTTAGGGTAAAAACATAAAATACTAACCAATATTACTTTCAAAGAGCGCTGAAACTAAAGCTTTGGCCTTGTTTTTGTGTGTATTTTTACTAATAAAAATAAAAAGAGACCAGATTACTCTACAGGCCATTACTGCAGGGCACCATTTAGAACATAGTCTTTATGTCATTAGGATGGAAAAGAGTTGGGGGGGAGGGGTTACTATAAACCATCTCAAGTCAGTGGGTTGTGATTTTAAAATACATTTAAAAAATGCAAATTTTTTGTTGATAACTTCTGATGAAATTGCAAACATAAGAGTTTTATTTTTGCTGTTTTTGTAAAACATTTTGCAAATTTGAAACATTAAGTTGCGAAACAAATACAAAACAGGTAAATTGAACATGTCACCACCAGTCAGCAGCATCCCCAGTAGTGAAACGTAGGATGCTCATGAGGACGTGTGCTTGCTGGTCTACCTAGGCTGGGTCCTTGCTAAACCGCTAAGACCGGAAATAAACGGCTCTGAATTCAGGCGGTCTAGCCTCATACTTATCCCCGCCCCTCAGTCCAGTAGCTTAGCAACCGAGACAGCACCGACAGACAGGCTAAAGCTAATAAAATGGATCTAAAGAAACACTTTAAGCTCTTTTATGGTGACTTATTTCCTAAATTTTCATTTAAAACATTCAAGCTAGCTTACATTGATTACTTGTCTCAAATTACATGAAAAATAAAACATTCAACCTCTTTTGTGGAGATTTTTATTATTAAACTTCACATAAAGATAAGCAAAAAATTCCTAAACACAAGTTTTTTATAATCTTTTGAGAAATTGACGTTTAAAACTGGACTGCTCTCTGTTTTTTCTGCTACTGCTGCAAAATTGATGATTCAGTAGAATCCAACGGGACTTGTGTTGTAAATGCAAAGTAAAAAAAACAAAAAAGTAGAATCCAATGGCCGGCACGCAAAGCATCCTGGGATAGCCTTGGCCAGCGAGGATACACCAGACCCATCCTCGAAATTGGGGTGGAGCGAGGACGCATTTGAGGACGCATGGATGAGTATCCTTTGAATTTGGACAGCACTCGTTGCGGCGCTGTGACGTCATCGTCTCGAAATGCGTCCTCATAAGCATCCTACCCCTGAATTCGGACACAGCCCCAGACTGTCCTCTCCTCCAGTGGGACCACAAGGTGTTCCCAGACCAGCCCAGATGTAATCACTCCACTGTCTTAGAGTCAGCCTGGGGGGTTTCCTCCAGTCAGGACATAAGTGAAACACCTCCCCAGAAAGGCATCCTGACCAGAAGCTCAAATCACCTCAGGTGGCTCCTCTTGATGTGGAGGAGCAGTGGTTCTGCTCAGAGTCCCTCTCTGATCTCTGAGCTCCTCACCCTATCTCTAAGGCTGAGCCCGACCATCCTGTGGAGGAAACTCATTTCAGCCACTTGTATCTTGTTCTTTTGGTCATTACCCAAAACTTATGGCCATCGGTGATGACTGTACAGAAGATCAACTGAATGATGAAGAGCCTCAGATCCCTTTTCACCACAAAAGACTGGTACAGCATCCATCACTACAGACGCTGCCCCAATCCGCCTGTTGATCTCCCTCCTTCCCTCAGTCAGACACAAAACCCAGAAATACCTAAACTCCTCCAACATGATGCTCTGACCTGCAAACTTCACTGGTGTTTAATGGATGATGTTCTTTAAGTTTCTGTTCTCATCTAACCAGATTATATTCTCTCTGTATTTTACATGCTTCTCTAAAGTCAGCAAACTTCAAATCCCCTTCAACCGTCCTTCTCTTCACCAATGAAGTCTCACCAGTGAGTGTGTTACAGGCAATCATCAGTTGAATGCATTCCTTATTGTTTTCTTTAATTCCAGAACCTTCTAAAGCTCTGCACAAATGGTCATTGGCTCATGGAAAACTCTAAAATTTATTTTCAATGCCCCTGAACTCTTGCATGGATCAGCGGGTCGTGGCCAGTTTATGGTGAAATGATGTTCTTCCACTTCAGTGGAACCTTCAATAGTTAAAAAATTCTTCTGTAACCAATGTAATCAAGATGTTTAACAATAAGGTTGTGAAGGTCTTTGGTTTCACCCATCATCAGTTTGTTGTGTGACACCTTGGTAATGAGAGCCATTTTTAAAGGCCATCAGTGGGACAGAATCAGAATTACTGGTAGAGTCCAGCTGTTGCCATGACTTCAGTGACTTTTGCATCTTTCGCTCTTCATGTCATTTCAGTTTATTACACATAATAAACATCTGGACATGGATGGATTCATTCGTTGTGGATTGGATAGATTTTAACATCTGGAGAAAATTTTACATCAATAACTTTACAAATATGTTTAATTAGAAAATTGGAGATATGACTAATACTTATTTTAACCACTGTAAAAATTATCAGTAAATTCATTTTTTTAAATTTTTGTAATGTATGCTCCTTTGATTAAAATCTTTTGTAAAAGTCTGTTTATTCTTAGGGGATGAAATCTATTTTCTTTACGTTTCTGTTCGATCTTGAGGCCTTTATTTTAAGCTGAGGGTCCACAAAGGTGCTTAGAAAACAGGAACCAGTGGGCCAAAGAGACTCAAACCTACTCTGATCGCAGCGTTCTCTTTTTACTGCTTCACACCCAAATCCCAGACAGGAAGTAGTAGATCTCAAAGAGCCTATTGTCTGCTTCTCCACCATGTGATTGGTTGGGAGGAGTGTGAGATGTGACAGAATACTCTCTGGTCCCATTTCTGAAGAACTGATGCACAAGAAAAGCTGTATTTCATTCAGAAAGAGTCCCAGAGTTCTTCCAGATCAGATATTGCTGTTGTCATTCAGTTTAAAGACAGCATTCCTCCAACAGTCCTCTGAGGACAACCTGAAGGTTCAGCTGAATAAACGTCTCAGCTGCAACACGCTGCCAGCCTCCATCTGAGCGGGGAGAGGCTTCAGGAATCTGAGTCATGATGGTCACTATCAAATGCATTGATTTTTTAAATATATGGACATATTTTATGAGAATATTTTAAAATGCATCAATGAATGTATTGTCCTAATCAATAATCATGATTGTTAATTCAAGGAATGTTCATCTGTTTTGCTTAAAGAGAACAAAGGACTAACCTATAGGAGCTGTTGTGGTCACATTTAAAGGGATATTTTCAGATCAGGTGAGACTCTGCTGCAGATCAAATTAGCTGATAATTTCCAGTAATTAAAACCACTGTAGCTCAGAAAAGTCATTTTGATGTGTTAGAATGCTCTGTTACCTGTTAGTAAACCTCTACAATTTACCATGAGTCCATTTGTCTAGTTGACTAAACAAACATTTATGTTCCCAACTCCAGGTCGGGAGGGAGGTCCTGCCTCAGGCGGAGGAGTTTATCTATCTTGGGGTCTTGTTCATGAGTGAGGGAAGGAGGGAGCGGGAGATCGACAGGCGGATTGGGGCAGCGTCTGCAGTGATGCAGACGCTGAACCGGTCTGTTATGGTGAAGAGGGAGCTGAGCTAGAAAGAAAGGCTCTCGATTTACCGGTCGACCTACCTCCCAATCCTCACCTATGGTCATGAGCTTTGGGTAATGACCAAAAGAATAAGATCGCGGATACAAGCGGCCAAAATGAGTTTTCTCTGCAGGTTAGCCGGGCTCAGCCTCAGGGATAGGGTGAGGAGCTCGGACATTCGGGAGAGACTTGGAGTAGAGCTGCTGCTCCTCCATATCGAGAGGAGCCAGTTGAGGTGGTTCGGGCATCTGGTCAGGATGCCTCCTGGACGCCTCTCCCAGGAGGTATTTCAGGCATGTCCTGCCGGCAGGAGGCCCCCGGGTCTGCCGGAGGAGCTGGTGGAAGTGGCTGGTGAGAGGCCAGTCTGGAGCTCTAGTTGGGATGCTGCCCCCCTGACCCAGACCTGGATAAAGCAGAAGAAGACGAGACAAAAGACAAGACATTCCCTCAGCATACACACACACACCAAGCAAAAACATTATGAATCACCTTTCAGACATGAGATAATCAGATGAGAAGGAGCTGGCTTGTGATACTTGTTTTTATCAGACCATTGCAAAAATGAACACAGACTCCATTAAAATCCAGTCATCTAAATAGAAGCACCCTGGTGGGTAATGAGAAATACTTGTTTCTAGAATTAAAAATTCCTAGGATTTCTTGTTGTAGACAGTTTGACTGCACGTTTGAAAACTGGTTTCATTTTTCAAATGTATGTAAAAAGGAAAACTCACCAAGGACTTCCAGTCAAATGAAGGAAGAATAAAAATCTTGCTGCTGACTGGAAACTGGCCTTGGGTGAGGGATTCCTCTATACAGCCTTCTGTGGTGAATGAATATAATCAGACTGAAACTAATTAAAAAAGGTGGGAGCCTCTCTCTGCTGATGGTGTTTGAATGTAAAAAGATAAAAGCAAAACACAAGTATGGAGGAGTGCTTTGCACTGAGCGACAAACGAGGATTTAGTCACTAAAGAGTGAGTTGACCCTGCAGAGAGACGCTGACTGGCATGTGTCCTCCAGGGTTTCTATGAATCTGAGAAATGGACGAGTTTCAAACACAAAATTCGTTTTTCAGTTTTCTATTCTATTTTTCCTTTTTCTGATTAGATTTTGTTCAAATAACAGCATTACAAAACTCTGCCCACCTATTCTTGTTATTTGGGCTTTAATTCATTTCAGCCTTAGTTTTTTCTCCTCGTCGATCGACAGGTGCAGCTGTTTTTGATGGTGCTCTGCAAAAACTGGGTTCTATGAAAGTAAAATAGCCTTGTGGGTGGCGTGTAGCTCAGTTGGTAGAGTGGCCAGTCTGGTAACTGGAGTGTCACCAGTTTGATCCCAGCTCTGACTGGGTTACATTGTTGTTTTGTCCTTAGGCAAGACACTTCACCCACCTTGTCTACTGGTGGTGGTCGGAGGGACCTGGCGGGCGCCGGTGCATGGCATCCCTGCCTCTGTCAGCGTGCCCCAGGACAGCTGTGGCTACAAAATAAAATGGATTTGAGACTTTTTAACATGTAGGTCATAGGCACTACGAGCAAATGGTGTTCTATCTAGTAAACTGCTGTCGTCTACAGGATCACCTCAGAGATGTGTCCTCTCTCCCTGGTTGTACATTTTATATACTAATGACTGTAAAAGTGTCTATAAGAACAAGCACCTCATCAAATTTGCAGACGACACTGTTCTAGTCAGTCTGCTACAGGATGGAGAGTCTCAACATGGACCTGTTTTTGACGACTTTGTGAAGTGGTGTGATGAGCATCACCTGAAGTAAAACAAAGGACATGGAACTCCCCACCCTGCTGGATCTGCATCTATAAAGGGATCTGATGTGGAGACTGTGGACAGTTACAGGTACCTGGGAACCATCTACTTCCGGCTTCCTTGGAGAGCGGTCACACTTTTTCCTTCTCTCCCTTTTGTGTTTCCCCTGCAGCTGTCTTGTCTTGTCTGACCTGAGCAACTTCCTCATTCCTTCTGGATAAATACTTTTTTTCAATATGGATCTGTTTTGCTGGTTTTCTCAAAACTTTGGATATATGGCGCTGAAGTCTGCGCCATGATGCCAGAGTTCCTGGTCCCGCCCACCTACCCTGATGTGTTTTTTAACTGTGGACTGTCGGTGTATGATCTGTACATGAAGGTTTCTTGTATTTATCTCAGCCACGTCTTTGAGGCATGGTGGAGGGAGCTACCATTTTTCTTCCTCCTCCTTCCCTGTTGTCAGCCCTTTTCTTATCTGCTTAGAGGGGGCGCCTGCATGTCCGCAAGTACAGTCTCACCTGTCTGTGTGTCCAATCCTGTAAGACTGTACTGAAAGTGAATTTCCCCTCTGAGGGATCAATAAAGGTGATCTCAATCTCAGTCATAGATGATGCTCTCAGCTTTGACTAAAACACTGCAGCGATTTGCAACAAGGGCCTGCAAAGGCTCTACTTTTTAAGACGCTTGAATCATTTTAGCATTGATAAAATTCTGATGGTTTTATTTCATAGATCTTTTACTGAGTCCGTTTAAACATTTGGTTTGATTGCTTGATTTGGCAACTTGTCTGTGAAAAATAAGAACTCTCCCTTTAGTCTTGTTAAAACTGCCAGCAAAATCATTGGCATTCACCAGTGCTCCCTGTCTGAACTCTGGAACAGAGAGATTAGAAAGGCCAAAACCATTGTAGCAAGCAGAGACCCCCCCCCAGAGAGGAATGTGTTCTCCTTCCCTCAGGTTGGAGGTACAGGCTGCCAACAATGAGGTGTAATCGGTACAAACATTCCTTTGTCCCAATCAAAGCTCTTAATCAAACCAAATTTGGCACATTCTAAATTAATGTAATGATTTTAGTGTTTTTATTCTTTGTAATTTTAACATGTTTTTTTAAATGAATTTATTTACTTATTTATTTATTTCTCCTGGCTATGTGTGAATTGTGCCTTGAGTGTTGCCGATTGCTGCTGTGCACCAAATTTCCCCTCATGGGACAATAAAGTACTGAACTGAACTGAAGTAGCTGATCACCACTAGTAAGTGAGTGTGCATAGGTGAATGGCTATTTACCATAATATAATTATTTTTTTGCATGTTTCATTTCAAATTTTTGTGACTGAGAAATTTATACTTGGTGATTTTTGTCTCGTGTCTTGATAAAACTGGACATCAGTTTACATCCTATATGTGGCCCTCAGAGGACTTTATGAAAAAAAGTTGACCGCCGAGCAAGAAAAGGTTCCCCGCCCCTGCTCTAGAATACAGGCCGTTTACCGTTTGTTTTTAGTAGTGCTGGGGAATTTAACGCGTTAATTGTGATAATTAATTTGGAAGACATAACGTGTTAAAAAAATAATGAAATTAACGCACCTTGTGTTTGAAGCAAGGCGGAGCGCTTGCTAACATCAGATTTCCTACAGCTGCTTGACGCAACCCGTGTCCTCCCTTCAGCCCGATCCACCCGCTCCTCAGATCTCATCAGTTCTGTCTCTCCCCAGTAGCGGAACTCAACTCTCCGCTCCTTCCACCGTGAAAACCGAATGTAATCGGTGGTGAAACTGGACGGTCTCTAGCCTTTAAGGTTTATTCCTGCTCCTTTCTCGCCGTACGGTCCGGTTCGGTTCAGTTCAGCAGGGAGCAGGTGTTACGGCTCCAGTCTGACACCGAGGTCCGAGCGGACGGAGGTGTCAGTTCGGCTCGGTACGAGAAACCCAGACCCTACCCCTATCTGAAAAGTAAAACCAGTACCGGACCGAGGTGATCCCATTCCCACACTAGTCTTTAAACAACAGAGACCTGAGTGACTCGGACCCCTCATTGAAAACGAGGCAGACCGTGGGTCAGTTTGAACACTGCAAAAAATGATTCTCTCATAGTGTCTCCACATGTTGGAAATGTTTTATTATTATTTTATAACAACACCCTTCTGAAATTGTACATAAAATAAACAAATATATTTATAAAGTACTGTCTTTAGGGTCTGTCCAGTTTTAGTCAGGAATTTTTGTTTTTCAACTGTTTTGAACTGAAATGCAATTTAAATGTATTTTTTCATAAATTATAAAAGCTTTAAAAATGATTAAAAAAACATTTTGACATATTTCTTGGATGGACATTGTAAACTGCATGTAATTTCTTTTTTCTGAAAAGAAGTGATTAAATCCGATTTATCGCAATTATTTTTTATTTTAATCGACTGACAGCACTAGTTTTTAGACATTTTAACTTATTTTGGTTTGAAAGGAAACTAAATTCTCACAGCCCTGAAACTGCAGAATTTTCTGCATTTAGAATAATTTGCTACTTTTAAGGAGTCTTGCCAAGCAAATTTTCCATTGGCAGATTATTTGCTAGAAAAGTTGACCATATTTAGGAAGATTTGGCTTGTTTCAAGTTGGGCTGTACGAATATTTCTTTTTGAACAAAAATGAGCTAAAATGTCTAAAAACTAGGTTTTTTTTACTTTATTAGAAATCAGTGTTTGCAATGTGGTACAAAATATCTAATGATAGTTCAGCTGGTGACTATAGAGCTTGTTATTCTCTTCATTTTTATTTAAATCAGATCCTTAACTTTAATTCCATTTTCCTCTGCGTGTCGAAGCGGGTCATGAAGGTAACAGGTCCAAGAGGAAACCAGCTCCTTCTGGGGGATCCCAAGGCGTTCCCAGGCCAGGAAGGACATATTATCCCTCCCAAGGAAAACCTCCAGAGGGAGGCAACAAGGAGGCAGCATAATCAGATGCCTCCTGTTGATGAAGAGGAGCAGCTCTACTCTGAGGAGGAAGCTCATTTCAGCCACTTGTACCTATAGGATCTCCTTCTTTCACTCCTGGTCCACAGCTGAGGGTTGGAACTTAGACCAGAAAATTAGAACTCAGCTCCTTTTTCATCACTACGACTGGATCATTACTGAAGATGAAGCCCCGATCCACTGGTCCATCCCCCGCTCTATTCGACCATCACAGAACACCAGGATACTTGAACTCCTCCACTTGAGGCAGAAGTCATTACCAACCATTGGGAGCATCCCCCTATTTTTCCAGTCAATAAAAAGATCCGACCTGAAAGAGACAGCCATCCTCATCAGAGAAATACTCCATCACCCTGAACGAGCTGCAGCGACCATTCATCACCCAGATCAGGGCTGTAAGGTTTCCCTCATGTGACAGAGAAGCTGGATTCCCTCCATGTGGTTTTATGTTTGTCATCAGTAAATAAAATGTAAGCGAACCACCAAACTCTCCAAACGATGTCATCTCGCTGCTGAGCAGATGAACAGAAAAACACGTAAATCATCCCTGCAAATAAACGCCTCGCCTGCAGCTTCCCCGACTGGTGCTCAGCATCTTAAAAATTCATTTCCATGAAACATGTCGTCCTCTGAATCATCTCTCATTTGACTCATCGGCAGTTTTTAGCTGGTAATCGTGTTTCATGCTAATTAAGAGCTGATTGGGCAAACTGAGACGGCTCTAATTGCTTGTTATCCTCTGTTTTGTGCTGCTGTCATTTTAGGTGAAAGGTGCCTGTGTGCTTTGAAGCTAAAACACATAAATATGATCACGAGTCTTTTTGTGAAGGACGCTGATAGTCTCTAAACCTACACACGGGACGCTGTTGGCTGTCAAACATCACTTATCTGCCTCGTAAAACAGGAAACATCTTAAAGCAGTTTTCTCTGAAACGGATCCGCTCTTGTATTCATGAGCTGGATTATTCTCCCACCTGTGTTGTTCTCCTCTTTCTGCGCTGGTTTACGTTTCACTCCATCTGGCTGGAGGAGGTGTCCTCTTTATTACTGGCTTTGGACTTTTACAGCATTATACAGTAAGGCTGGTTTTTCTATTAACACTCGACCCCGAGGATCAAACTTGGTGTCAGAGTTTGGAGAAGGTTTAGAGATGCAGAGGAGGCTGTGGGTTGGTCTGATTTGTAAATTATACTTTTAGCCAACGATCCACTTTCACAGAGAACCAGCAGGCTGTTAGCAGCTGCAGGGAGAATCACAGGTGATTATTAACCTTTCTTACAAGCTACAACTTTAAAAAGTCTCTGTCGGTTTAACAAATGACATTCACATGAACTAAAAATAACATAGAACTCTAACTCATTAGATCATCAATTGGGACTTCCCTGATTAGTGATCAGAGTGGTCCTGACGTCCATCTGAGCAGACCAGATCCCTGTTAACACACAACAAGGTTATCTGATGAGATTATCTTTAGAGCCATTAACCTGGAGTATCCTTAAAGTGCCCATGACTCGATGTTTAAATCAATTTATATTAAACAGGTGCAATCTTTGATGCCTCTAGATTAGCGTTGCACCATTATAACTCAAAATACGCTGTAATTATTTCCTAAGGAGCAACTCAGAGATCAGAAGAAAGCGCCGCCTTCCGGTTCTGCTGGGTTTCTCCTTATTTGGCAGCCTGAGACTTCTGCTGCAGTAGGGGGCAGTGCCGTCGCGTGAAAGAGAAACGAAACTGAAACTAAACACTACACGGTCTATGGTCAATGGCGGCAGCAGCACTGGCGTTCTCCTCACTCCAGGTGTCGTGAACGTGCATGTGGGAGGAGAATTGACCATATAAGCAAGTCCGGATCACTATGACCTCATAGCGGGCTGGAGTGAAAAAAACGGTTTGAAACCTGGGTCTGAAATCTGGAAGAGCTTCTCACTGGCTGGACTAGGAGACAGATGGACGCCGTTTTTTGCTCTTTCTGGCAGGTTTAAGGTGAGAACTCAACGTTGCAACATGATCGATAAGTCAGAAAACATGGAAACCATGACATGGGCACTTTAAGATTGTTGGAAGGAGAGAATCAAGGCAAAAATGATGTAATTATCCTGCAACTTAACTTAATAACACTTAGGTGTGTAGGGCTGAAACAGTTCATAAACTTGTTTATAATATTTGATTACAAAGTAATCCTTGAGGCAGACATTGATAGAATGGAGGCTTCATCACGTGTTTCATGGGGACGGTTATTTTTAACACGACAGTGGAACATCTTCAGCTTTATACAAACACCTGATTTATTTGTGATTAAATCTGGATTATGAGCAGTGAGACCTCAGTTTAAGAAAGAGCATCAGGCCACTCAGCTCGACATGTCTAACTTTTACCAATTTAACAAAAAGGTTTTGTCATGATTCCAGTCTGTTTAGTCACATTTTAGTCCCGTCCTTGTCATAGTTTAGTTTTCTGTGTTTGGTTCATGTTTTAGTCTGTTTTTCTCTTTTGTTCTTGTCATGATTCTGTCTAGTTTCATGCCCCTGTGTTTCCTCCTTGCCCTGTGTGTTAATTGGTACCACTGCTTTGTTTATTGTCCTGAGGTGTGTCTTGTTTCCTTGATTGTTCTCCTCCTGTATTTAAAGCTCCCCAGTCTTGTCTTTCCTTGTTGGTTCATCATCTGTTCTGTTTGGTCATAGTCTAGTCTGCGCTGTTTAGTCCTGCTCATAGTCCCTAGTCTGTTTCATGTTTTGTAGTTATTTCCAGTCAAGTCATAGTCTTTAGTTTTTCTTACAATAAACTCTTCATTTTGGATTTTACCTCCGTCTCCTGCTTACCTGCACCTTGGGTCCATCTGCCTGCTCTCTGCCACGTCCATGACAGGTTTTTACCAACTGCTTTGAGATGCAGTCTGTTTGACAGTGTTTATTTATTCCTTTTTAAAGAATCAGGACGTGTTCTCTATTTCCAGCATTAAGCACTCACCTGCCTTCAGACTGATTAGTGGTATAAAAAAAATTCCCACAAGCACAAAAGTCAGTTTTGGAATGTTAAAGGACAAAGACCAAACACAGAGTGTTTGTTTAGATAACTTTCTCACTCACCTGTACAGACTGTATCATCTTAAAAATGAGGCTCAAATATGCAGAAGTCTGGTTTCCGGACAGAGCTGTAAGATCTGGTGACTGGTAGGTTTTATGTAAAGATAAATGTCTGGGACAGAATTTTCAATAAACAGGCTGAATAACAGTCTGATGGAGCTATAAGCACGTACATGACAACGTCTAACATCAGAGAGACTGCCAAGTCCTCAGTACTTATCCTGCTTGACCTATCGGCTGCATTTGACACGGTTAACCATGGCACCCTTTTGTCCATCTAGCCTGGACATCACAGGGAGAGCACACTCCTGTCGTGTCTCATGCTCCTTTGTGTCGTTTATTTGGCCTGTTTCTCCCATGTTTCCTTCTGTTCCTCATCCTGCCAATACTCCACAGGTGATTCTCATCAACTACTCACTCCCAGTCAGATCCTTCTGTTGTTTACTCCTGTTGTCTACCTGGTTTTTGTCCTGTCATCCTCACTGTGGTAGTTAAAAATCAATCGTTCTTGAATTCACCTGCTGCTTTCGCTGCTCCTCCTACACCTGGGTCCTACACACCAAACCTGACGACTCCTGGTTTGAATCATACCTCACGGGTTGGTCATTCAATGTATCCTGGCTTGGTAACACTTCTGCCGTGCACCATCTCACCACAGGGGTTCCCCAAGGCTCTGTACTGAGACCTCTTCTCTTTTCAATATTCACCACCTCACTGGGTCAGATCATCCAATCACATGGCTTCTCCTACCACTGCTATGCTGACAGTTCCTACACCACGCTCAGGACCGCCCAGACTCTTCTCATGTGTCGTTCCACGATGGTGGAATGACCTAAGCTACCAGAACAGGGTCCATGTCCATCTTCAAGAACCTCCTGAAGACCCAGTTCTTCAGAGAACATCTTCCAGATGGACCTACCTTCCCAACTTCTCTGGACTCTCTTGGTGCACTTCACTCTATCCTGTGTTCTTTTTTCTCACTGACTGACTAGAGTTTGTCCCTCTAAGTAGATTTTGGTTCTTAATGGTAATTTCTTAATTTCATTATCATTCGTAGGTCACTTTGGATAAAAGTGTTGGACAAACAGAGAGGGGAAAGCAGCTTTTAACTAGGTGTGGGAATCGGGAACCGGTTCTGACTTAGAACCAGTTCCGACAGACCAATTCCATCGGATTTGTACACCTCCACCTTTATCAGTTCTTCTTACAGATTCTCTCGTTTCCAGTTTTCCCAAAATTTGCTGGTCAGTAATCTTTCAATCACAGAGAAATTAGACTTCTATGCACCTCTCACTGTTCCGACAGAACAATAACACGGCGCGAGCAGCGGAACGGCTGAACGACGTGAGGTCCTGATGGAACCGCTGCAGCGTCTACAGATGCAACAAACACAGAATCCCCGACTCGGCTTTTTCACAAATAAGACGACTCAGGAGGCTGACGGCTCTGCAGAGGTTTGGGTTCAGAAGCAGTACCGGGTGACCCGGGTCAATCCGATTCTGGATCTCACCTCATTACCATTCTGATGCGCCTCTCTGGCAAGCCCTTTTAACATTTAATCAACAATCGGACCTCTCTGTAATTCCTATTTTATAAAGCAATAACTTAATTTATTCTTCTACTCAAAAGAAAAAAATGAAAACAGACACACACACACACACACACTCAAATCACAACATGGTTGTTTGTGGTGCAGACGACCGTGTAGAACTTTTTGTTTTTGCTTAACAGCTCAAGAATTTATAAGAGAAATGTTAAGAGATTGATAAGCAGAATTGATAATGGCATTGATATTGATAAAACCCTATCAATTCCCACCCCTACTTTTAACAGGTGCAGTTGGGAATAGTTGGTTCTTCATTAAATCAGAGAACTAGTGGAATCGATGGAATATTCAATAGACTACTGGATGACTAAAATATTCAACAGCTGCAGCCCTAAAGGTATGTGTACACAATCCTAATGATTTAAAAACCCCATAAAACTGTTAGAACAACTAAAGTCAACCATAGATCTACTATAATGTATATTATTACATTATGTATATATTCATGTATGAGTTCACCTCATATTACTGAGCATTGTGAAACCACTACCTCCGAACACATGATCGTAATAACATGATGTGAGCAGACGCCTCTGTGTAACTCTCATTAAGAGCAGTCAGCCTGAACCGTAACCGTGTGTGTGTGTGTGTGTGTGTGTGTGTGTGTGTGTGTGTGTGTGTGTGTGTGCGTGTTCTTGCTAATGCCAGAGGAAAGCCTTCTCTGTAATGTTTTTCTGCACACGTGCAGCCTGAACACACACAGCCACCAGGTTATTGTGACTACACACGTGTGTGTGTGTGTGTGTGTGTGTGCGCGCGCATGCGCAGTGACAAAGTCCTCATTTGGGAAGTCATGACTGTCAATCATAAGCTCACCCAGGCTTCGTTCAGCGTGAAAATATTTTGCAGCAGTTAGCAATGATATTCTGCCTAAAGGACAGGCTCCATCTCAGTGATGTTTTTTGCTCTGCAGCTTCCTTTATGGGCCATATACTTTATCATTGAGTGCGTGTGTTCGTGTGTGTGTGGTTCCAAGATGAAACATGCGTGGCCTCATTGGAAAACCAGTGGAGCACTAATGTGTAACAGGATGCCAAGACAGTCTTAGCAAACTGTCAAGGCAAAACACAAATTCTAGTCAGTGTAAATAAAATCTGTAATGAACACAGAAACTAGTTTCTCTGAATAAATTCCACTGCCTTCATTTAGCAAAACTACACTAATTATAAACATCAGGCCAAAAATAATATGCAGTGGGCAAAATGAGTATTGAACACATCACCAGTTTTCTAAGGAAATCTATTTTTAAAGGACACTAGTTGACATGAAGTTGGTAACAATCCATCCATGTCCACATTTAAGTTCTGTATAATAAAACAGAACGACCTCAGGTAAAATTATTTTAGTCTCTTCCTTTAATGGATTTGATTCTTGGTCTGTGCTGCAGCTTCCAGACGCCTCCTGGAGGAGGAACTAGTCCCAGGTCTGATTTTGCTCCATTTTTCCTGAAGGTTCCTCTATGACCTCTGACCTTTAGTTCTGTCCATAGATGTTCTCTAGGATTCAGCTCAGCTGATTGGCTGGAAAGTTCTAGCAGCTTGATGTTCTCTTTCTAAAACTGACTGAGATTGGCTGTGTTTGAGATCATTGTCTCACTGAGACGTCCACCTTGTTTCATCTTCATCATCCTGGTAGAAGCAGCTGTTTTTTTACCCAGAATGCCTTGTGTTAGGAAGCACTAAGTCTTCCTTGGTTGTTAGATGAATGATAAATAACATCATTGTATTTTTCTGTTTTCAGACCAAGTACATTGTGGTGATATTGTTTTGTGTTAACCATGTGATTTATCTAAAGGGCTGATCTGATAGGCCAGCTGGAACAAGCTGGAGTCTTAATTGCACATTGAGTGCAGCTGTAGTAAAAAGGGGTGTGGCCCTCCTGTGTGAGAGTCATGATAAAGGGCTGGATGGTTTGTTAGTGAAGAGTTCTCTGTTTGCCTGTGGATGTAAAATAAAGATTGGAACTGATTCTTGGAGAACATCTAACTGAATGATGCCTCGTCCTTCTTGCACCACGCCTGCATATCCAACACCTTGCAACATTTTTTCCATTCATCTTTCCATCATATGAAGCGCTCCAGAGCTGTATGCTACATCTGGCAACACTGAGATACAGGCCTACACCATGATGCTCCACCAGCATTGTTATCCCACAGCACATAAACATAACATCACACTCCTGTATTTTATTTAGATTATCTGAGCTTAGGGCACTGGGCTTCATGCCCCTTGAAAATCGATTGAGAGCAGGATGTGCTTGCACACTGTGATCTCAGCAGTTCAATATTTAAACAAACACTGGTGGGGCTTTCTTCACATTTGATCATTCAAGAGTATTTAACCTCCTGAGCTCGTCAGGATTCTGGCAAAGACTAAGATATATTACACAAATGTTTATAACAGAATCTTCTTGGTGACACTGTTCTTTTCCACTATTTTAAATGAGCATAGAGCTTCACAGCGCCATCTACTGGGGTCCAGCCCTACTGGCCCCAAATGCAAAATCGTCACTGGGTTAACCCATCTCTAAATGTTTCTGTGTGACACCTTGGTAATGAGACATCTTTCTGTTCTGTTTACTGACAGATTCCGGCTGGTTTTCTGATTTTCCAGGCCTTCTTCTTATTCCTTTCTTCATGTGTTCAGTCTTTTTCCCTGAATCGTTTCCATTTTATGACGCATATCTTAATGTGGACATTGATGGTTTGATTTCTTTGCTTATGTTTAGGCTCAGTTTTTAAAAACATCCAGTGAGACGTTCACATCAAAAGAACCTTTAGAAATAGATGCGCTCAGAAAATTGTTGATGTCTTCAAAACTTCTTTTACCTGCTGTTTATTGACATGTTGCAATCCAGAACATTAGAAAAATCTGCTCCAGTAGAAGATAGAGGTAAACTCCTAGTTAAGTTAATTCTAAATCATTTTCAGGTGTATGGTACATGTTAAGCCTGTTATTAGGAGGTGCAATGAATCGCATAAGTTACCATTCAGTTCACTTCAATAGAACAGGAAAACATACAAAATGCAAGGCTTTTTTTACACAGGTGGTGTTTAATCATTTACCATCTCATTTATCAGTTCATTAGCTTGTTAAGGCAAACATCACCTCAGCCAATCACATAAGAGCAGCTGGAGATCACCTAGTGAAGGTAAAACTGAAAGGAGGAGATTTAAAGGACTTTGAAAGTGTTATATTTAGTGGTCTGAGTATTTCAGAACCTAGAATTCCACTGGGATTTGAACCCACAACCATCTTTGGGGTTTACAATGAATTGCCCACTGGTTATAGATGATAGAAAGGCATCAGCAGCTCAAACAACTACTGGCTCCAACCAATGTCTGCAGAATACCATCATGTATAGGAGACCACATCAGGTCTCTGCTGCCAGCTCGGAACAGGAAACCGAGGCTACAGTTCACACAGGATCACCAGAGCTGGACCAGAAGAGACTGGGAAGCATATTCTGGTCTGATGAGTCTCAATTTTAGCTTCAACAATCAGGAGGTCAGAATTTGGTGTCAACATCACGACATCATGGCGGTGGGGGTGTAACGTGTGTGGAGGTTTTTTCTGTTAACCTTATGCAGCAGCTGACTGGTCCCACACATCAGCAGGGTCACACACGTGACCTGGTTTTAACTTCTGGTTTACCTGTTCTCCATTTGGAAACTAGAGACGCTAACTTTTTTAAACATTAGTCTTTTATATTTGACAGGTTTCTTGTCTGAGGTAAAAACTTGTGATTTTAATTTGTTCTGAGGACCGGAGATGTTATGAGTTACACTTTATAGAAACAATGGGGAAAAAAATGTTTCCAACAAGAAACTTGTATGCAGAATATTCTGGTATCCTGGGATCTGCCTTTAGTTGTGTTGACTGTGTGTGTTTGTGTGTTTATGTGCATGTTGGAGCAGTGGTGTGTCAGACAGGTGGCTGACAGAGACAAGAGAACAACGAGATAAGAGAAAAGAGAAATCACCTCGCCTTCACACAATACACCTGACAGCAACCAATGCTTGATCGTGCTCTCCCTGACACACACACACACACACACACACACACACACACACACACACACACACACACTATTTCTGCGTCATTTAGCTCCCTGCAACTTGCTGTTTATTTTGCATCTTGTTGGAGAGATTAAGTTCACAGTAAAGACTGTTGTGATTCACTTTCAAACCCCAATTAATATCTGAGCTTTCTAATTAATTCAGACCATTTGGTGTAATTACCTACAGAAGATTACCTAAAACAAATGAGATTGTTGTGGAGAGCCTTGGTGACCTCCAGGTCACACCAATTACATATACACAGGTTTTTATTATTATTATACTGCAGAAGAAAATAAGGTCCTGGATTTATTCACAGGTATTTTTCCTGCAATTCTTAAATACAGACAGGCTTTACTAACAGGGCACAGCCATGAATCAGGGCCTCAAAGTTCACTTTATGCACCCTGATCAGTCTGTGTTTACATGTTATTTATCTAAAAAAAAAGGGCCACACCCACTGGTAACATCACTCAAAGTATAAAGGGTCTCTAGAAACAGGAAGTAGTCCTTAAAACTCCTGGCTAGTCAGATCAGGAGAGACACTGCTGCAGACCGGTGACAAGTTAGCAGCACATTTCCAGGTATTTAAGACAACTCTTGCTCAAAAAAATTCATTCTGATGAATTACAAAGATATATTCAGGGTGTACATACTTTTTCAATGAAGTACTCAAGAGAGAGCATACATTGATTCTTGGTACTCACATCATATACCCCAACACGTACATGTCCTGTGCCCCGTCAGCTCATATCAGCCTCTTGTCACTGAAGAGATCCTTCCAGTGGCAGTAGGGGAGATTCCTGTTTAACAAAGATTCTCAAATACAAAACTTAAAGGCATACTATGTAGCTTTTTCATATTTTTAAATCTTTTTCTTGAGCCAGTATGTGCTAATATGACCCTATACAGCAGGGATTCCCAAACTGTGGGACCCCTGGGGGTGCGCAAGCTGCCACTGGGGGGTGCGCAAGATGAAAACTGTAATGGCGGAAATTTGAAATAATTATATATTTACAGTGTTTTTTCCCCACTCAGTAAAAATGTGTAAATAAACATGTATACCATTATTGTGGGGAGCTGTGGGACAATATTTGGATGATCTCGGAGTCTTTTTTCTGTCAATCATGCCCTTTCGAGCAGACCTTTATTTTGAAGGCGATGTTAACTTTCACTATTAGATCCGGGGCAAAGTTGTGAGGAGCTGTTGGACTGTTTACCTCCCAAATGGATATAATTTATTCGAAGAATCCTTCTTGACAGCTTGTAACAACTCTGCTGATTGATTCCATGTGTGTCCTTATTTAATCAACTCCATGGTGAGTCGTTTTCGTTGTTTCTTTTGTTTTTACTAAAGATGCAGCGCTACTTTCTGCCGCCGATAAGCTAATGCTAACCGAGCTGGGTGTTCATTTTTGCATCATTTAAAAACACTAAGCAGTTAGTTAAGTGAACCGTCAGCTTAAACCAGTGTAGTAACCTCCTCCTGCTCACTTCCAAACATTTGATCAGCACGCCCCCATACACACCCGCCGTCTTTACAAGATAAGTGCATCACATAGAAATGCGAGGGGCGTTTACTGACTGTAGGACGCGCGACTTTCACTGTAATCCGCGTTCACATATGATTTAATTATTAAACACTAAAAAGTATCGAAAATTTGTAACATTAATGATTTGTAGGTACCAGGAATTTGTTCAAATGTCAAAGGTCTCGATCCGGGGTGTGGAAAAGTCTAGAACCCGCCCTCCTGCACCACGATTGGCCAGCCCACCTGTCAATCATAATTAAGCTGGAGCTAATTAGTGTCGGGACTTTCCGGAGTGCAGCATGGAGCAGAGGCTGGATGCAGGAGGATCAGGAGAGAGTTTACAGACTTTTTGGTTCTAAGTTGTTGGAGCTGTTAAGTTTTTCTTTGTGTTTGCGTGCAACTAACAGTAAGTAAATGATATTTGAGTTTAATATTACTTGTTTGATACTACACTAAGCTGAATATGTTTAGCTAAATTATCAGTAAATGTTGCCTGTTTATGCAAATGTTTAATTTAGTTCTGACTGAGAGAAGATTAACAATTATTAGCTTAGTTTAAGTGAATATTATCCTAATTTGTGTACTTTATTTTTAATTGTATTTTGTAGAACCACACACAAAGAATTAAAATGTTACTGCAGAGAGTGGGACTCAATAAAAACCTTTAATCAGTCATATGAAGCCTCATCTCTGACCGAATGCCTGCAGCTTTCCTAAAAGAGTAACCAAGCTTCAGTTCACGGGGATTAGGGGTGCGCGAACACGGCTGGGACATAGAAGGGGGTGCGCAGCAAAAAAAGTTTGGGAACCACTGGTTTACAGGGTTGATAAAAAGTCACTCAGCCCTATCTGGTCCTTGGATCCAGAATACCACGTTTGTAACTTCTGAGTCTCCAGTCCGGTGCCCTGAAGTCTCACAAAGTCACGTATCTTGCAAGGGTTAGGCTAACCCAATGTGGCTAGCTGTTACGCTAGCACTGGAGTGTTTTTAGCTCATTATTCTTGTGTTTTTTATCTCTCCCTGCTTGAACACAGCTGATTTCTTTGAATGAGTGATGAACCGCTCCAGTAGAAAGCAGTGAAGGCTGAGGAGACATTTCAACAGTTAGATTTAGGTGTTTCTGAGCAAAGACAATGCTAACGTTTTTACGGCAGTGATTTGAAACAGACACTAGAAGGGTACCAAAACAAGCAAAACTACCTAATATTCCTTTAAAGGGCCACATTATCATTGGACATCTCTCCATGGTCCGGAAGATGCTAAATTTCCACTGCAGCATGAGCAAGCCTACAAAACGAATCCCTGGTAGAGTCATTGTTTTCACATCTGTGGGTTTTCCCTGCTGGCCCGACCGCTTTTCTGGACCTGCTTCCCAGCGGTCAGCATGGAGCTAAGCTGACCCAACACATCCACTACAGACTGATTGGCCAGCTGAAGTCTCACGCCTACCTACAGGGCAAGCCTCTGATTGGTTCCCCAAAATGAGCAACAATCAGTGTACAAGAACTATAAGCACCATAAGGTTCTACATTGTTTTATTCTGCTTATCCCAATTGTCTTAACTGACAGTGCTCACGAGTGTTTTGTTTACTAATGTGTGTATGACATCACAGTTTTCTATGTGGCGCTTTTGTGGTGGACACCGCCCATGTGCTCAGTTACTTCCGCTTTCTTGAGAAGGCTGTGTGAACTCAAACTGGCTGTGCAGCGGTGGGCTGACCCAACCAGGACCAGACTGGGTCGAGCCAGGTGTGAGAGTGCAAAAAAGTGCCCCTACTATCAGTAGGCAT
This sequence comes from Callopanchax toddi, assembly GCA_006937965.1. Lineage (NCBI taxonomy): Eukaryota > Metazoa > Chordata > Actinopteri > Cyprinodontiformes > Nothobranchiidae > Callopanchax > Callopanchax toddi. The sequence continues at coordinate 225,395 of SSNR01000028.1, read as the reverse complement.
AACAGTGGCATGCAAAGGATCATAGTGGCAACTTGGTATGCACACATTGTTTTTGATGCATATGCACATCTCTTTTGTCCACCTCTGGTTATTTTACCTGTTTGCAAACCTCAACAATTTAGCATGAGACTTATGGTGTTTATTCCAACCAAAGGAGATCCTAATTACTATGCTACAGTACGAGCTGCTGCAACAGCGTCAACACCATAAATCAATCTAAACAGTCTCACATAGAAGATAATGTAACATACTAACATAACCAGTGTGACTTTTTTAAGCAAGAGTTTTGGTAAAATCTTTGGAAATTTTTCTATGAGATCTCAGGCTCTACTGTTCAAAGTATGTGTTGTAAATGCCTCTCAGCTACATAAACATCACATTACAGCTCAACATTTGTTGGATTGAAACACGTTTTTGTGTTTTCTAGCTGTAGTGGCCATCCTTCTCTATGTACTGATGCAGCGCAGGAGGCGTCACTGGAGAAAATAACCAATGGGCCGCTCAGACCGTCAATTCACTGTGAGGATTTTATACCTCCTCTTATTAGTTTTTCTTTTACCGAATGCATAACGCAGGATCAAAGCGAAATGATGTTGGTCCAATCCAGTCAGTGGGCCCGCTGATCCACTGGTTTTATAAATTGGTCAAGTATGATTTTTTAAAAATGTCGGGACTGTCGGCCCAAATAGCACGTCGGTTCACTAGGAAATGCCTGGTATGCTAGACATCCAGTCCATGCCTGGGTAATGAGGAACGCAGTCGGAGTTCTGCGCGAACTCTACCAAGTTGTTGCCGCGGGTTCATGACTCGCTCGGCGCTCTTCTTCCAACCTGAATCAAGTTCCAAACCACATGTATGGCCCAGTTCAGGAGGAGGGGGCATGCCAGGTGCTGAGGTTAACGCAGGCTTAGCTCCAAAGGGGCACTCTCCTTCACCTGGACCACAGACCGTGTCCCAGACAGAAATGGATCTGGGTACGCCATTTGGTAATGGTATAGACCCAGCAACCCAACTTTGAAAAACGATTAACAGCAACATTTTTTGTTGCGCAATAAGAGTCTGGCGATAACGCAGCACAGTAACGCGGATAACGGCCCACCATTATCATTATTATTGAAGTATCAGACAGTGGTCCTGCTGATGGGTTAAGGACCTCCAAAGGCCCTGTCCAGCTCTCCTAGAGTAACTGTCCGTCTCCTGAATTCTCCTCTATGCTTTGAGACTGAGCTGAGAGACACAGCAAACCTGGCAATATCAAATATTGATGTGCCATCCTGGTGGAGTTGTACCGTCTGTGGGAACGCTGTAGAGTCCAGGTATCTCCTCATGCTACCAGCAGTGACACTAACCCTAATCGAAAGCAAAACTACTGAAAACAGTTAGAAAAAGTTATATGTGGCTCTACCAGCAAAACCAGTCTTGTTTTTGGGGTTGTCTCATTCATGCTCCTTTGTTGAACCTGTTGTTAATTTTAATCAGACACTGATCATCAACTTAACTGACCACATGTAGGTAGAGTGTTTGTCTTGGCGTTTTGATTCCTACTCCATCTGGGTCATTTGTTATTGTGTCCTTGGACAAGACACTCCACCCTCATCGCCTGCTGGAGGTGGTCAGAGGGTCTGGTGGTGCCTGTGTCTGGTCGCCTCTCTTCCGTGGCTACAACGTAGTTCACTGCCATCAACGTGTAAATGACTGTGAATGTAAAGCACTTTGTAGTCCATGACTTAGAAAAGCACTGCACAAAAGCAATACTTATTAGAGGTTTCACACAAAACCACAAGCTGTTAGTAAGAGAGCGCTGTGATTGTGTCATATAAGCTAAATTAGTATACCAAAACACAGCCTGATTCACAGCTAGTCTACAAACAAACCTCTAATCTTGCATAGAATATTACATACTATCAATTCTACCTCGCTTGAAGTCAAAAAAGTTCTTTTTACTGATGGCATTCAGCACTTTAATGTAGGTTGTACAATCTTGAAGTTGATTACAGCTCCATCTTGTTTACAATTCTACGCAAACTAAACTAAAAACTATAACCGAACTAAAAAACAACATAAAACTCAATGAGAATGTAAAACGGTGAAATAGTAAGATTAAATTATATAATTATAACATAAAACATACCTTGCTGGTTGACCCATGAGAACTTAAAAATATTATACACTTTTGAACTTGCTTTGCCTTAAATTGAACTCTCTTGTCCCGTTCATGCTTCTTCATGGGTTTGCATCACACTCAAGTGCAGCAGCGGAACCAACATGCTGTACAACAGTTCCTACTAGGGTTGGGTATTGAAAGGGTTTCATTCGGTACCGGTGCCATTTCGATACTTTTAAAACGGTACCGGTTCCTAAACGGTATTTAAATCGGTACTTTTAAAACCTAAAAACACAGATTTTTTTTATGATCCCCTGACTTTTTATTTCTTAAGGCAAAAGGCCGAGCCAATCAAATTGACCAACAATATTTTAACATAAAATTCTTCATAATATAAAGAAAGAAAAAAATGTACATTATACTGTACATTAATTAAATGTACAAAACATTAACTGTACAATTATTAACTGAACATCAACTCAATCTACTGATTAACAATGGAAATACAATCCTAAACACTGAACTAACACTCAGATCGGTGCTCTTTGGTGTTCTTGTTGTCACAAAGTGAAAATTAGGTTTTGATTTTAAGTTTTATTTATTTGCATGTTTTTTCCCCTGTTTTTATACATTATTATTGCATGTTTTATACTGTTTTAATATTGTTTGTTTTTAATTTTTTGGATCACTGTGGACTGATTTTAACATGATGATAATCAGTATCACCTGTTGTAAGTGGGCGTGTCCAGGAGGCAACTTATTTACATGCCACTCAGGTTGGCAGAAGAGAGAGTGAATAGGACAGAAAAGAGAAGGACAGACAACGAAGGAAATGAAAGGTGTGCTGAAGGAAAAAAGGAGAAGCAGCAGGATGTGAGGAGGAGGACAACCGGTTGTCCTGGTGAGCGGCAAGGAGTCGAGCGTCTGGTCCCAGCAGATGGATTGAGGATCGGTGGGATGCGCTCCGAGTGATGGCCGGCATGGAGTGGACCTCTGCCTGCACCCTTCAGACCAGTGCCCTTGCTCTGCGGGGCGAAGAGATGAGAGGAGCTGACATCACCGCTGGACTGCCGCACAAGGAGATGGGCAAGTGCGCGTGTTGGGGTTGTGTTTCCTGCGGCAGCCTGCTGCGTGCGTGTCACGTGACGTTTGTGTGCTACAGGCTACAGCTTATTAACGGCAAAAACCAGAGGGCGTAAATAGGCAGCTACATATTTTGGGGCACCAAAATGGCGCACCGAAATTCACGTTGTATTTCGGTCTTGTTAGTACCGATGATGTAACGGTCGGGTCCATACCCGGTCCGAACTTCGGTACCCAACCCTAGTTCCTACCTGAGAAATTTCAAAATAAATGTCCTAATGACACATAAAATATGCATAATGCAAAATAAAATCAAATAACTAAATTATGGCAGTAAAACATACATTAACCATAAACTTAATGAGCAACATCACGCCTTACAACACTGGCTTGTTTGAGGTGTTCTGACCCAAAACAGTCACTGACCATGAAGAAGAAGGAAACCCAGCTTCTCCATTGGCCAAGACCAAAAGCAGAAATCCATGTACTTCAGCTGGCATGTTCACAGAAACAAACAATGGAGCCACAATCAGCCAGGGTGTCTAGTCCTCTAAGCACAGGCTAATCAAAGCCTCACTGCTGCACCAGACATTTAGCATCATTTTCTTTGTTCAGTTCTGCTTCTTTGGATTCCCACTGTCTGCTTCTCTCCCCTCTATTTGGTTCTCCTTTTCTTTTGGTTTGCTGGATAATTTGCTTTTCTTGCTGTAATAAAAATGCACCAGGGTTTCTTTTCAAGCAAACACAGACCCTCATTTTCAGGGGGACCAGGGTTTGGATGAGCTTTCAAACCTGCCCAAAACAAGCAAATTATCTGAGGAAAGGAACTCTGGTCTGCTTAAGGAGACTAAACAGCTCTGGTGTAAAAACACCCAAAGAGATGAGCTGGAAGGAGCCATAACTTCCATCACTAATGTATAAGGTACCCCATACCCAGTCCACAAGCCACAAACCTTTTATACAGAATGTTGCTATGCAGGTATGCTGTCAGTAACACCATCTAGGTGTTAGGTATTAGACATGTAAGGTGATTGGCTAGTTGGAGGTCTCCATCATTCATTTAACGCTGGGGCACACTTGGTCTCACTTACCAATCCCTGAATAAAGCAGAGGGAGGACGGATAAACATTCCAACTCCACACATGACAGTGAAGTTGTGGCCAAAGTAATTCCCACAGACATTTTGTTAGCTTCAGTTTTGAACTAGAAGCGTGAGGCTGGAGCAGTGCCATGCCTCCAGTAACCTGTCCATCTGTGGAGGCACTTCCACCCTCAGAGTGGATGAATAATATAAAACAGCCCTCAGTCAGGCTGCAGCATTCATACTGTTAACTGCACCTTTTGCAGAAACATGTACAGTTTTATACAAATAAACACAAATCATATTATTATCAACAATCCATACTACAACACTTCTTGTTAATTTCCCCTCTAATTTTTAGAGTTTAGTGGTAATTTGAACATCTTTAACCCTGAACCGTGTGGAGATGATTAGAAATGGAAGTGGCGTTTTATTTATGAGCAGGGCTGTGAGAAGCTGCAGACCTGAGTCACGGTTTAGATCTTAACGAGGAGAGATGTGTGATCATGGAGGAGAAGCTCCATGTGAAAACCTGCGTCTGCTGGATGAAGTTTGATTTACTGAGGCTACATCTGTACCTTCCAGCGTTTAAAAAGCCACAGGATAACGATCTTGCGCTGCCTTGCTACAGGAAACTTTGCTATAATTGGTCACTGCACATGTGGATTCTCTCTGCAGCTCCCAGGGATTACAGCCAAAAAATAATTAGTGTTTTCACATCAGTTTGTATGCTGGGGATGAGGCTGAGAAATATGCAAATAGGAGATTTGCTTTGCAGGGTTGGCGGTGCTGAAACAGATACAGGAGAATACAGATCTCCACATGTAATCCATAAATCAGTGTACCAACATGAGAACGTTTTGTCCTAAACGTTACTTGACAGTCTCGCAAATAAACAGCTGTCTGGTATTTAAATGTTGTTAAATCATGGAGCTGAGGTTCACACAAAATAACACATTGTTAGAGTAGCTGTTGCTTTATCTGGAACAGGAAAGGTCAGAGAAAGGATGGAGTAATTAAAAATTAATTCATTTTTTTCACATTACAGGATAATGAGGATAATTTAATTTCCAGTGGGTCAGTGGTGAAAGCTGATGAAACAGCGCTGTTTAATGGAACTGAGGAAGAAATGACCAAATCTAAGGGAGAATAGCCCTGACATGCTCAGAGGAGGAGTTTCAATTTGGTAAATAATTAGTGTTTCAGCTGATCATCTTTGTTCCATCTGTGATGTCCTCCTTCCTTCTGCCGTCACCTTGACGTTTCTTCAAACCCTTTACCCCCTGAGCCTGTTTCTCTCTGTTTTTCTGACACATTCTCGAATATTAAATGCAAACAGAAAAGTGATTATATCTCAAGAACTATAGGGTTTATTTGTATGATTTTGATATCAGAAATACAAAACACACACCAGATTACCCCAGAGGTTTATTATTTAACATAAATATTAATAGGAATCTAAAAATGTAATTTCTGCCTAAGAAATTAGTGAAGGGTAAAGTGAAAATCTCTTAGAAATAATGTAATAAAATATATTTTTTTTAAACGGTAGAAAATCACTTTGGTCTGGAGTGGACCAAAACTGATTATAAAATAATAAATTATGTTTGTTTTACAGAGGTAGTGGTTAATTAAAATCTATGTCTACTCTAAATTATTATTTTGAACTCCATATGTTGCTTTTCACATCTTTCTAAACATTGTATTCCCAATATAAAGGCAAAACAATGCTCTTTTTTGTGTTTTTTCTTTTCTCCTGATGTATTTATAGATACGTCACACTCACATGCACAACTCAGCAGATTCTAGGGATACCATTGGTTATTCAGATTGATTGACAGCTTCATTAAGGTCTCTGAACCAATAGGACATGAAAAAATCGGCGTAACCAATTTTTACCAATTACAGCAAGATTTGTGTCATGGAAGTTAGGTTGGCACTGTTTGTCTGGAAATGCAAATATAGGTTTTGGATAGTCTATTGTTATGTGAAATTTTTTTTTTAATCAATAAAATCCATACAAAACCCATTGTAAAATATGCTTATAAACAATTAGAGAACCAGAGACAATGGATCAATGGATTTTTGTGGAAGTGATTGGTCAAATAGGAATTATTTTCCAGGGTTAGGATGAGCATATCGAGCTACAGTGAACCACCGAGATTTGGCGCTCCTGCGGGGGCAAAGTGCTGGAGACATTTGAAAACAAAACCCCAGCCGGTGTGGGGTACATTTCTTGTGACTGCACCGCACCGCACCGCAACCACATCCAGTGTGAAGTAGCAGTTAGACAAAACATGAAAAGTCATAGTTATTCTGCAGAAGGCTAGTATGAGAGCGCAAAAAGTTTGTTTTAACTGTGCATAATGTTTGTCCATGAGGGCAGTGAAATGCGAGATCTTGAGAAAATTGACCCCTCTCTGACAGATTGAGTGATGCCCCTTCCTCTGTGTTTTGCCTTTCTGCAGCTCCTGAAACACATCACTGTTGTTAGGTAACATTTGAACCTTCACCAGATACCTGGAAAAGGCTCCTCAGGGCTCTAGACTGTGACCAATTTAGTCACAAATGCAACCTAATTTCTAAAAGGTGCAACTAAAAAATATCATAGGTGGCACCAGTGTGACCAGCTGTTCAAAGAAAAAAGAAAGTCTTCCTGTCTTCATGCATTAGACCAGAGATACACTAATGAGTCGGAAATACACATTTTAAAAGGGACATGGGGCAGGATTTAAAAATCAATAAATAAATAAAATCATGCATGTTCAGTGTTTTTAAGATAATGGGTAGGTAAATAATAAGCTAATTTAACACAATTTATTTATAAATCTGGGTTTGTTCAAAATGTGAACTTGGGATGTCTTGCACCCAACATGAAAATGATTCTCCTGGACATTCATCCCAAGTCACAAGAAAAGCTATCTGATATGAATCGCTGACTATCAAATCCGATGAAAGACCCATTTAAAGGCTTTTGTTTTCTGATCAGTGTTAGTCATTCTTTTATATTGATATATGATTAAAACAAGCCTTTAAAGAATTAAGAAAGGGCTCAACCAGGATTTAAACCCGGGACCTCTCGCACCCAAAGCAAGAATCATAGACCTAGACCAATGAGCCAGTTCACACCTAACAGAGCTTTCATCAAATTTTGAGCAAGATGGTATGAGGTACACAGCGAGTAACAAGGTTTTGTAATACTATACATGGCAGCATAGAACATGTTTAGGTGAGTCTTTGTTTTGGAGATAAGGTTTGGTTAAAAATATAGATATTCATGTATTGCGCAGGTTGAATCAAGAAGCATTTCAAGGTTTGAGCTTTTTTTTTTTTTTTTCAAAATTTCCAGTTGTTACACTTCTCAAAACAGTGCAAAATTACACAAAAAAGTTTTTATTGTGTTAAATTGATCATAAGTCTTCTGGTCATTATTTAAAGGTTTGTCTAAGATTAAAACCTTGGATCTTTTGCGTCCAGTGCGTGAATCATACTAAAGAACATTTGTGGCAAGTCAATTAAAAAGTACAACATGTTGACATTAAGCATTCATCTCAATGAAAGTCTTTGGTTCCCGACAGTATGGATTATGTACAGAAGTGGAATGGCTGCTAATGTCGAGGAAAGCTTTGTACAATGATACACTGACTTCACTTCAGCGCAAAAGCTTTTGTTACTTTATCGGCATTAATTACTGCTATTCATGGATACCTTACCACAGTGGTTCCCAAACTTTTTCTTCTGGGCCCCTTAATTATACCCCCCAAACGCACACACAGACACATACACACTGAGAACAGACAAATCTCGTTTTCAAACTCTATGATGTCACATCTCAAATCTTAGAAATTTTAACAAGTAAAAGTAACTCACCCGCTGCAGCGATTTCAGCGTAAGCGGACTATTGAACAGGTGAGAGCATTGGGGTCGTACTATTTTCGGGTCAATACGGTAAATAAAAACACCTCAATACGTTGAAAAATTACCTCTGAAATAAAGTTTTATATTAATAAGCACATTTTATTAGAAGAATGAAAAATATTTCATAATAATGAGCTTATATTTTACATTATGTTATTACACAATTTCATTATCAGACTACATAATAGTCTGTTATTTATTTATGCAGATATATATTTCATAATGTATTATTTATTTCATTTTGAACACTTAAGAATTCCATAGTAACTCACCTGTAAAGTGGGTGAGAGGCTAGCAGCAGCTGCAGAGACACGAAGCTGTAGGCGGTCACAGTTTTCTACTCATCCATGCATCCTGTGGTAAAAGCCTCAAACTCAACAGTAAGTCCTGTAAGTTAAAACGGGACTCTGATGTTTAATCTAGGGAGCTCTTTTAACAAAAACAAAATGATGTTCACTAATCTAAAGACAGTCCAGTTGACTTTGTTTGACCCTACAACAGTTTCGCCACAGTCTCATGTGATCAAAAAAAAAAAAAACAGCTCAATATCTGATCGAGAGACCACGTCGTCTTTAGGTTTAATACTCAAACTGGAAAATATCTCCCAACAAAACTGCTGCAGGAAATCAAAGCATCCTCTCCACAAGCTGTGAGTTGTTGAGTTAAATCATGTCTGCACTGGAGGTCACCATTCAGACAGCAATTTAAAGGTTTTGCACAGAAGGACACACACATGCACATTAAAACAAACACATTATACATCCGTATACTGTACATACACACACACTGTAGCTCAGCCAGTCACAGATAGAGGACCTGATAGAAAGAGACAGCAATGGATTGTCCTCAGCTCGCACCAGTTAGTGTGTGTGTGTGTGTGTGTGTGTGTGTGTCAGTCTGATAGAGAGGGAATTAGAGCTTTCACAAGTCCGATAACATTTTAGGCGAAGGAGTGCGCTTGTAACACGCACAAGTAGGCGTAATCACATACACACACCCACTGACAAGAAAGGTGACTTTTGTCCGGAAACGACAAGAAAAGAAAGAAAGAGCAGAAGCCTGAAGAAAAGAGGGAAAATAGAAATAAGGACTGAAGGGAAAGAAGAAAAAAGGTGTTAAAAGAAAGAACAGAAAAAGTCAAATGTAAATGTGTGTTTTCATAAGATCAACAAGTCTCTACAGGGATGATAAGATAGAACTGACAGAGACATGTCGCCAAAGGATGAGGGAACACTCAGGAAGTATGGGGGATTGTGGGTGATGGAGGGTGACGAAAATCCAGGAAATTATGCAGCATTTGTCCTAATGTAATGTTAATGTGATAAATTACCACAAGTCCTAGGTGACTGAGAGAGACTAGGCTTTGACTTGTGTTTTCATCGATTTTTGTAAACAAAACCAAACGTTTTATGTAAAGGACCAACCCACTGTTTTATTAGTGAGGAGGAAATCAAAGATGAGTTCTCAACCTGGACTTTCTGTGGATTGTGAGGTCCCTCAAGTCATGTACAGATGGTATTTTGATGTAAGTTCAGCTGACAGAGTAAGACTTGTCGGGGTATTACAGCCCTGTGCCTCTTATTTATCATTTAGAAACATTTATGTTGCTAATTTCACTTTCAAATCAACATTAGTTACTCTTAAGCATGGTGTTCCACAAGGTTCTGTTCTTGGCCCTATTTTATTTTATTTGTGCTTTGTTTTTTCTTTTAACAATCTTTTAATGAGGTCTCTTATTATCGTTACTCTGATGACACTCTAGCCCAGTAAACTAGACCATCAGTTTTGGTCTGCAGACTTTGGTCTAGCCACACTCCATTGGAAACCCCATAGCGCACTGATTTGTCCGGTCAGTCTGGTACCGGGCCAATCACAACACTCTAAAGGTTTGGTGGGCGGGATTAGCATTTGACTGCAGAGCTGTGACTCTGAAATTAAACAATATGGCGGGCGCTCAGTGAAACGGCTTTGTTGTCAACTTTGGACGATTTTGATTTGGCTTTTTCTTTAAGACGTGAACAGATATTGAGACAGAGATTGTCCAATAGCTGCTTTCGGTCCAAAACGTATGATTGGCTGAGGTTTTTAAGAACTGTGAGGGAACCATTTTTTTTAAGCTCATTTGTTTTCAAATTGCCATTATCACTTTTAAGGTATATCACTTTTAGTCCTGTATTTTGATGTACTTGCTGCTTTGCCGATGGGATACGGCTTAAGTTTAATTTACCAGCTATTTCCGGTTGTTGCTAAATGGCTCTGATTGGTCCTGGCGCGGTCCAATAGCATGTAAAGACAGTTTGACAACTGTTGATCCCGCCCCTATGAATACATCATTTTATTGGATTGTGGTTGCCAGGCTAATGATACTTAGCTTTCAATTACTTTTAACTCAAATCTAGTAAACCATTACATCCTGAACATATTCAGTTAAATGAGAAAAAACTGAAGTTGTCATCTGTTACAACCTCTTGGGTTCACTACCATCTTACGTTCAACTCACTAATAAAGATGTAGGGTGACTATTGATGGCAATCTGTCATTTGACCCTTGTGTTAAAACCCAAGACTTGTATGTTAAACTGCATCATGCATATAAAATCTCATCCATTCACCTACACAAGAGGGGAAGCAAAAGAGAAGAAAGTAAAAAAGAAAGATGGCTCCTCAGATTTCAGATCCCCACAAAAATAATAGTTAGAAATACATCTGATTGTATTATCTGCCATGTCATCCTCTGTGCGGTTACAGGAGCAGAAGGACTTGTTATCTTTTTCAGGCTGAATTGAAACCAATTTGATAATCCTCTTTGAAAAGCAAATGTCTGTTTAGGAAATCCAAACTCCCCACGAGGTGTTTTAGTGAAGGAGCTTTGTTAGATCTCTGATGGGGTTTCAGATCCAGATTTGAGTGTTTTACACCTACCTATTCTGTTCATGCAAACAGTAATTGGTTCTTGGTATTAGTGAGTATAACGCTGTAATTAACCAAAGAGCCCATTAGGAGTCACAGGGGATTTAAAGTGACATGGGGTCCTAAAAGCTGCTCAGGGAATAAACTCACAAAGAAGTCTGGTGTAATCAGGGACGAGTGGGGCAATTAATCCTTCACACGCGCTGCCTTTAACTTCTCTACGATTCTTATTTAAAAAGGATGATCCCTTAAACAAAATCTGTTGGAAAAATGCTTCATTGGACAAACTTATTCACTGTGACTAAAAGAAACAAAAAGCCAAATTGATACTGAAAAATGTGTCAGAGGGTTTCTTTTCAGATTTTCTTTTCACATATAAAGTCATAACCAGGCTAAGACCTTAAAAGGAATCTATGCCGTTTTGGCTTGTTTTTACCACCCCCTGTCATAAAAACGTTAGCATTATATTTGCTCAGTAACACTAAATCTACCTGTTGAAATGTCTCCTCAGCCTTCATAGCTTTCTACTGGAGTGGTTCATCACTCATTCATAGAAATCAGCTGTGTTCGAACAGGGAGAGATGGGAAAATCAGGAATCATGAGCTAAAACACTCCAGTGCTAGCATAATAGCAAGGCACATTGGATTAGCCTAAACCTCGCGAGATACGTGACTTTCTGAGACTTCAGAGCACCGGACCAGAGACTATTAAGAAGTTGCAAATGTGGTATTCTGGATCCAAGCAGCAGATAGGGCTTAGTGACTTTTCATTAACCTGTAAAGGGTCAGATTAGTACAGACTGGCTCAAGAAAAAGGTTTTAAAATATGGAAAAAGTTACATATTGTGCCTTTAAACACAATAAAAACATAATCAAGACAACTGTTTGTTGTTATATGTCAATCTGTTGGTCTGCCTCAATAATTTAACAAATTTAAATGAAAATACCTAAAGATGAGGGCTTTCCTCAGCTATTTTTTTATTGAGATAAAAATAGATTAATTACAGGTCATAGTTCATTAATCTCTCATTTTTTCCTCTCATGATACATGACACACTTTTATATCAGCTACTTTGTTTTTGGCTCATCAGTCCTGAAATATTTAAAACTCTATTTCTCTGAACAGAGGCTGTTCAAGAATTGATCTACAGGTAAAACATGAATGATTGATACCACATACACTTTAAACACCAGTCTTGTGAGTGAAACTGTTTGATATCCAGCTGTTTATTTAAAAAGCCAAAGCTTGACCAATTAATTATGCCTCATTTTAGATCTCAAAACTTTCATTTCCTCCATAAAACCCTGGAAATAAACCTTTTAACCCTTTGATGCATAACATGGGTCAAAAGTGACCCGGCTGAGTTTTTATTGTTGATATCTTTGCAATAAATTATTCTCGTTTTTTAGTAGTCAAGGTATTCCTCAATTAACTTGTTTTTTACTATAATACATGATTATTTAATTTTTCCTTTCTTTCTTTTTTGAACAAAACACGTTTTTGTATCAGTACCCCTCTAATGCACAACATGGGTCCAAAATGACCCATATCCATTTTCTATGTTATTTCTTATATAGCTCCGTGTTTCTATGATATATCTTTGAAATTAATTAATTTTATCAGTTACTCTTCCAACTATGTGACAAAAATCTTGCTTTTGTTTAGAACAAATAATCATTTTCATTTTTCCTTGCTTATGATATGATTAAGCACAGCTTTTGTATTTCTTCCTCTACTTTACACACGACCCACATGCATTTCCTAGTTTTAGCATTTGGAGGTAAAAGAAAAGACTGTTCACAGCTGAGCACAGAGCTCATCCCTCTCTTTCTCAATACATGTATGTATTGTTTTTCAATCGTTCTAACATTACCCCAAAACATATTTGATGAAAATTGTGAACAATACATAATATTTGATTAGGTTTAGCTTACTTTGAGAGTGAGTACATTATTTGTTAGAATAATGAAAAAAAATGAGTATTAGCTAGTTAGCTATTGATGTGCATCTGAAAATATTGTGCTTTGGATCTTCTTTATCCAGCGTACGGCTGTTCACAGATTTACTGCAGATGAGGTTGCAGAACTGCTGCAGCCAGAGCCAGATGAAGACGAGGAGGCCATTTTTACAGATTCAGAGTCTGACCTTTCTGATGATGATGACCCAGAATAATTGACACAGGATCAAGCTGGAGTTGGGGGCTGTCTGGAAATCCAGCTTACCTGCATGAAGGAAAGTCCTCTCAAGATTCAGAAGACTCATTTGATGAATCTTCTGAAGAGGAAACAGTCCAGTAGGCTGAGTAAAAAAGGACTGTATTGGGATGAGAATCCCCCCTTCATGGCAGAACACGCAGCCACAACATTCTCAGAAGCTGCCCAGGCCCTATATACCCCTGGATCAACAGCTGTTTTACCAAAAGATGCCTGGGATATGTTCATAAGCAACAACATCAATGAGGGGGTTCTAAAATGCACCAACTTAGAGGGGTAAAGAACAGCCACAACAAAAGGGAAAGAGTGGAGAAACATTGATTTAAAAAAAAGAATTGATGGCCTTTTTTGGTTGGACCCTGATTGCAGGGGGAGGAGAGCTGGGATGTGGCCTTGCGAGAGCTTTTTCTGAATCCTCTGCAAAACCAAATTTACAAGGCCACCATGGGGCTGAAGAGATTTTAAGATATTCGCCGTGTCATACGGTTTGACGACAAGAGAACCAGGGCTCTGTGACTTTAGACAGACCACATGGAAGCATTTATAATTTGTGAGACGTAAAAATTGTGGTGGCAATTTATGTTCTTGAGTCACATTCCACCAGTTTACGGTTGTTAAAATACTGATACAGCTCAGCTCAATAGCAATGCTCTTATAAACGTTGTGACAAAATGAAAATAAACATGTTGCAAGTATTAAATACATAAATATTTGGCCCCACTCACTGCTAAAACAATTATTTAAAACAAATTATTGTTATAGTATTAAGTAATTTAATTTTAAACCACACTTGGATGACTGTGTGAATGTGTGTAAATTTGATGTAGCAAAATAAAAACTATTTTTGTTCATAAATTATGAAAGGAAAAATGGAAATAATTATCTGTGGCAATCTAAAACAAGACATTTAAACAATACTTGGAATATTCAATCAAAAAATAAAATGATTTCAAAAGATAGAACAAAGAAAAACTCAGCCAGCATGAAAAACCATGGAAAATGAATGCGGGTCATTTTGGACCCATGTTGTGCATTAGAAGGGGTGTGGATATGTTGCGCATCAAAGGGTTAAAATGAAAATAACTGAAACAACTCAAGTCTGGTTTTAGGTCCCATCACAGTATTCAGTCAGCTCTTTCTCTGGATGACTTAGTATCATATATGGCTCTAAACTTTCTCATTCTTAATAAAAAGACTGAATATAATCCTCCATCCAACCACCCCTCCTCCAGCTCTGATCTCTATAAAACATGAAACCTGAGCAGGAAGTTTTCAGATCAATCATTATTTGACTTCCTGCTCTTTCCAGGATGTTTTGCTTTATTGGAATTCTTCAGATCAATCAAACTCCTTTTTCATAACAAATAATAGATATTTACTTTACAAAACCATCAAATCTAAATGACCTAGCTGAACAAGTCCCAGATTTATAATTAGGTTATTAGGTCTGATGTTTTCCTTTAATATGTGAAACTGAGCTAAGAAGCTGGAGGATGAAAGTTTAGCATCTGAAGTGAAATCTGTTTACAGGCAGGGAAAAACAAGGTGACAGGTGCTGGTCTCCCCCACCCTTCAGTCTCTGTGTGGGGTTCAGCGCTCTGACGGGAGACTTCCTGTTTGTGTCTCTGTAGTCTTCTCAACCTGCTGCTTTTCAATCCACAGGTCGCATCCCTCCACAGGTTGGATTACTGCATAGAAATGTGTGTGTGTGCATTCTCGCTGCTGACATCAAAGGATCACCACCCTGATCCTCCCAACATGACACTAATGCCTCCCTCCCCTCTTTGACTCCTCTGCTGACTCCTCATTTCCTCTCGGCTTCACTTCACCCTCTCGTTCTTCAATGTATATTATCTCCTCTCAGGCTGTTTAGGGCATCTTTTCATCCTCAAATTTCAAACATCCTAAAGCGAAACTTTGTTTTTAGGTAAGTTTTATTGAATTTGAATACATTTGTATTTCACTTCCTGTTTTGTCCTCTCTCTGAAATCATCCATTCTTTCTGTTTTTCTTCTTTAATTTCTCTTGTTTTGTATTAAAGTGATATTTAGGTCTTTTTGGACAATTATTTTATTACATTAAGGACCACACCCACTGGTGACATCACTCAAAGCAAGTGGAGTCTCTAGAAACAGGAAGTTGTCCTCTGACCAGAACAATCAGGAGAGACACTGCTGCTGATCAGTGACAAATAAGTGACTATAGACCCAAATATGTATATCTACTTAATATATATTCTGAAGGATCTCTTGTAGTGGTCTGTGGTGGACAGGAAGGATCTCCTGTGTTGCAGCAGATCTGAAGGAGCCTCTGACTGAAGACACTGTTGTTGAATTAAGATAGAACTTCAGTATCTGGACTTCAGAGATTATCTTCCACAGCAGCAGGTCCTGGATTACATCATCTGTTGTTGACCAGCTGCTAATCCACCTCCTTCTGCTCCTCTTCAAGCCTCTTGTCTAAAAGTCTGACAGAGAGATGTTGGAGTTGGGTTCTGATCCTGAACCACGTCTCAGTGAAACACATGATGTTCTGGCTGGGTTGTTATCAGCACTTCAAGCTGGTCCACCTGATTCAGAGAGATGGAAGTGATGGTTTAGCTCTTCCTCTCTCCTTTTTGCTCCTGCTCTACATCCATGTCTCCTCCCCTTTGGGTTACAGTTTGGGTTTTATTTCACTTTTGAGATGAGTCTCTGGTTGCTTTGGATACACATCATAATAAGTGGCCAAAGAAATAGGTCACAGCAGAACTTCTACAAGCAGCATAGTATTCAAACTAGAACAAAGAAAAAAACATGAAAAAGTTCCCACAACCAAAAGCATAGTGACAAGATCGAGCCACTGAAACAAGCTGCTACTCTGTGCAGCGATGTCGGCGGGAGGCTGGCGTATGGATTTTACCCAACGGGAGGGGTGAGTAAACCGAGACGTGTTTCTGTAAAATAGCTAGCGAGACCTCGTTTGTTTACCTGGCTACTGAGTATGGCTTTAATACATACCAAACAGAAACAAAACAAAGTGCCCGAAATTGCGTACGTAGAAGTAAAATAGTTATCCCCCTTTTAACTGTTTACAGTAATACCTTTATACATTTGTATTACATACATATTTGTCCCACTCAGTTTTCTGGTGACTTTTTGGACATAATGCTACCAATACAATCCATCACCAATTCACAGGCATCCTTTCCACCTGTTTGACTTTATAACTTATAGATTTCTTCATTATTACAATTCTTTGTCCATTCTGTACTTCTCAAGTATTTTCTTTTTGTATTTTTTTGCGAAACTGCAAATGTTTTTACTTTGTTTTAACTCCTCACTCATACAGTTCCATAAATCCACCCCACACATCGGTATGCTCATACACCTCTGTGTAGTACGAACAATTTGTTTTCTAAAATAAGTAATAACTTTGTATTTGCATTTGAAACTAAACAAATGGTCTCATGCTAATTAACCCTCAGGCTTCATTGAGGACATTTTTGTCCATTTGGGCAGGTTTTCCCTGTTCGTCTGCACGCCATTTTAACACCGTTTGTGCAAATGGTACAGATTTTTGCCGCAAAACCCCTCCCTTGACAAATTTTGAAATTCAATTTGGAATTTTAAAATACATCAAGGGAACACTATGAAAAAAGACCACGACACACTAGAACAGTGTTTCTCAACGGGGGCTGTAGCGCCCCCCAGGGGGCGTTGAGACCACATAGGGGGGCGGTGGAAGTCTTTGGGCCCTGAAGGGAGCGTTTGCATGCTAAAGGGGGGCGCTGATGAAAGAGGATTTCAACCACACTCCAGATCGTTAGTAAGGGTGGGAGATAAACTCGTTTTTCCGATGCATCAAGATGCAGACATGAACGATTATTAATTGATTGAAAAATATTAAAATTCGAATCTATTATTTTTTGCGGCCTTGCAGTTTTCACCAATCACTGCAACTTTTCCGCAAATTTGACCAATCATCTTAGCGTTACATCTCCTTCTTTGACCAATCACTGCCACTCTGATAAGTTTTGACCAATCCCGTTGCCTTGAGCTGTGTTTACTTCTGGTTTTTGAGCTGAGCCGCTAAACACGCCGGTCAGTTTCTGCCACATATTACGGCTAAAACACGAGCAAGTCAGTTTCCCAAAGTATTACACGAGAGTGGTGGAAAGCTGTTCTGAACCAAACACAACGTCGTGGTGGATTATACATGAAAATCGTCGCTTGATCTTTTTGACCGCAAAACATGGAGGAGATTAGCTGAAAAGAGGAGCAGATAGGTTGGGGTCTGATAGGAGTGACAAAAGAGACGAGGTGAGTTCTGTTTAATGTCGTATTTGGACAATGTGAGAAACTATATTTAAAAAGAACTGATCTGTGTCCTAAATTGTGCTGTGTCAGCGGTTTTGCTATTATTTATTTATTTATTTATTATTCGTCGTTAACTAACGTGAATTCCTTTGAACGTTGTTAATTTCTTTAACACGCGATTAACCAGGTGACGTTTGTGTCCAGTAAACACGAGGAATCTATTCTCTTTTCTAGACTCTTTCTGCTGAACCAATGAGTCTGAAAGATGCTGAGACATGCTGTCAGCGCTGTTGTCATGGAGATTACGGCATCTTGTCTTTATGTTTTGGTGAAACACATAGAGTGTGTGTGTGTGTGTGTGTGTGTGTGTAAGGAGGTTGACTGTGTGTGAAATATAAAACAAAAAAAAATGTAATACAAAAAAATGCTTGAAAAAAACCCAACTTTGACCACAACTTTTTGAAAAATGTGCTGTGAAATCAGTCATTTTAGAATGAAACCATCACAAAAAGCCAGGGGGGGGCAGTAAGGGATTTCAATAAACCTTTGGGGGGCGTTCGGCTGAAAGAGGTGGAGAAACACTGCACTAGAGTCTTAGTGGACAAAAACGTTCGCTCCTAAAAGTGGCTATAAAAAATGTATACATTCTGGTCAGAGGACTACTTCCTGTGCCTAAAACTCTGCCTCCTTCAGTGGGGTTACAGGTGGGTGTGTCCTTGCTGTAGATCAATAAGGACCCAAACGTCCGTTTAAATAAGGATTCATTTCCAGGATTAAAAGCTGTTCAGAGCTTTAGTGTTTGTTCAATTATAAAGTAAAGGATGCTGCAACCGGAGAGACCCAAATCCTCCTCGCTCTGGATGATGGTCTGTTTACAAGCAGAGGATCGCTTCTAGCTATTTGATAACCATCCATTCTGCTCGTTTTGTGTCTGGAGGCAAAAAGAGTTAAAAAAAAAAGAAAAACACGAAGCATGAGCTCCTGTGGTGAATTCAGCTCCTTCACCATTAGGCTACAGAGTGTTCTGTTTCTGATGGAGTGGACTCATTTACACCATAAGTGGACCTAGAATCAGTAGGAGCACATTTTATTTTAAACCCACTCTGTCCTGTTTTTATCAGGGAGGTGAAAATGAACAGAAAGCCTCCTGCAGATGAAACAGTCATTTGTTTTGGCCACATTTTCAAAATCTCTGCAGGGATTGTTAGATTTGCCAATTTAGTCAAAGTGAGAAATGCTCAAGATGTAAGCCAGTTAATTTGGCTGTCAAAGTCAATGTGATCATTTAGTTTCCATTATCCCAGTTAAATTGGTGCTGAAAATGTAGATTCCTGAACTATGATGCTCCATTTCAGCTGAGGATATTACTGATCATAAAATGCTCAAAGAAAACAAGTTTTAATGAAACACAAGCGCTTACATCTTGGCAAAAACTACAGATCCTTACATTAAGAGTTTGTCTTTAGTTGATGTGCCTTCACCATCTGGCCCAGCTCTGCAGTAACATGAAGGGACATATGTGGATTTATGGCATCATAACTTTAGATTAACCAGGTTTTTAGATCTGGGACTCGATAGGATTCCTTCTGGAACTAGGACCCATCTGGAGAGTCGCTGACTGATTGTGAGTAATCTAATCCTCTCTGATGGCACGTCTTTCCTCAGCTGGGTTTGGAGCCGTTCCTCAGTCACACTCTGTTCCAAACACAACCAGGTTTCCCACAATGCCGCATTCTTAAGTGAACATATTATCCAGTAATACAATATTTGCATGCAGAATATCTGCAATCAAACCTGTTATGAGTTCCATTGGCATAAATCCTTCACCCCTGAGCTTTGTTAACTAGAAGTGTATGCACTGGTGTCGATGTGTTGGTAAGATGACGAACAAACTGCAACAAATCGTACAAAATGTCTTTCATAGGAATGTTTGTGACATTCTGTCAGTAATTATCTACAGTAGGGACCACACTCACCATGACATCACTCAAAATGGGCGGAGTTTCTAAAAAAGGGTGAAGTCCTCTGACTGGTGCAATACTCAAGGTTATCCAGACTGGAAGAGACACTGCTACAGATTGGTGACAGGTTATTTAAAATAACCATTTTTTCCCCAATTACTAACATTACAAGTAAATGCAACTAACATTTAAAAAAATGAAATATAAAGAAAAAAATGGAAAGAAAATGAAATAAAAAATATCATGCTGAGATTACCTACCTAGGCAAGGCTGGTTGAGACCTAAAGCAAAATATTTATACACACCATCTCAAAAATTTGAATATTAGTAGAAGTTCAACATTTTTTACCACTAATTAAAGGAAGTGAAACTCATACATTATTTAGATTATTATAAATAGAGTGGACTATTTCAAGCATTTATTTCTTGTCAGATAATACAGCCCCAAATCCAGCATCTCAGAAAATTAAAATCAAATACTGGAAACTCATGGTGTCATGCCCTACTCTGATAATTAACACAAACACCTGCAAAGGCTACTTAAACCTTTAAATCATCTATCAATCTGGGTCAAAATCATGGAGAAGACTGCTGACTGGACAGATGTCCAGAGGACATTCATTGATCCCCCCCCCCCACACACACACACACACACACACACTAAAGAAGAAGACACAAAAGGTCACTGCTAAAGAAACTCGTTGTTCACAGAGTTTTGTATCTAAACATATTTATAGAAAGTGGAGTGGAAGCAAAAAGTTTGGTAGGAAAAAGTTTACCAGCACCAGGGATAACCACCATCTGGAGAGGATAGTCAAGAGAAATCCATTCAGGAATCTGAGGGAGCGTCACAAGGAGTGGACTGAGACTGGAGTCAGAGTATTAAGAGCCACTTTACACACACGATCCCTACATGGACTACAAATGTTGTGTGTGTATATATATATATGTATGTATGTATGTATGTATATATATATACTGTATATAGAACTCGACCCAAACAGCAGCAGGATGAACTCTGATCCATTGAAACATTCCTCTCTGGTTCTCACTGGAAACACTGGTTTTCCTGTCAGGATTAGATTTTCTTTACTCTCCATTAATACATCCTGCTGGTCTTCACTTCTCGAGGTTTTTCCTCTCCTGTGACTTTATTTCTTTGATCGGTGAATTTTGAGCAGAAAATGCATCAAGTGACTAAAATGAGACTTGTATATGAACGCCCTGAGACTGAAGCTGGAGACAGACTTGTTTATGCTTCCTGTGTGCACGTAGGTGAATCTCCAGAGTCTCCATACAGCCTGACAGGAGGCGATAACGAGCTGATTGGTAAACTCATTTAAAAAGACAAGAAGAAGAAACATTTGAGTGATTTTCCTACCAGGACTTTGAGGGTTTTTTTTTTTTTTTTTTTGTCATTGTGGTGTCTCTGAGTGAATAATTATTCAAAAGTCAATATCGAGTCTCCTCCCTTCGTATTTCGCCAAAACAAGGCTCCATGATGTTTTCTTCTTTCACTCCTGGTAGACTTGAAGTTTAGTTGGCCCTTTGTTTTTATGGCACCCCCACATTAGATGGATAAGGCGGGTATTGCAATGTGCAGAGTAAAAACTGTCTCAAACATCCTGGCCCTAGAACCAAGAGGTCAAGAACGATGACAAAAACATGACATGATGTAGAATGTTTGAAAGATGTTTCTGCTCTCAAGTTGAGCCTGAGTTAACAACATCTTAAACTACAATCAGGCAGGTATTAGTGCTCAGTTCAGATTTGAGATCAGATGTTATTTCATAGTCCGTCACATTAGAGTGAAGACAGAACCTTGCATACTGCTGCTGTCTTCACAGAAGTAAATATAGATGCAAACATGTTAGCATGTGTGTATTAAATCTAAAGAAGTTGTTCAGTCAGAACAACACAAAATACTGAGCAGAGGGAGAAAAGGAAGCTTGTTCCATCCAGTATTTACCTGATCTGTCATGGTATTGATGTAAAAGTTGGGTGAAATTCATTCAGACTGATGTCACTTTGAAAACCACTGGATTTGTATCTAATTTAGGACCACGTTAAAAAAAACCTGCGTTGAATTTGACTGGCATAAAAAATTTGAAAAACATGTAGATTGGGTTATTTCAGACTGTGAACATAGTCAAAATCACCTTTTAGTACCTGTAATCTCTGGATTGAGGTTTAGGTTTTGATAAACCAGACTAAGGACAGAAAGACCTTCTGTGTTAAACTAGTTTCACACTACTGCTCTGAATTCAAAGGTCCTCATGACCCCTGGTGGTTTGTCAGAATTAGGGTTGAGCCAGATACTCATTTCAGACAAGGTTTCTTTTCTTCAACTAGCTTCTATTTCGGTTTGCTTTTAGAGACAGTTACTTGGTGGACTTGTTTCATAATGTGGTGCATTTGACAAGACAGAGCTGAAAACGGCTCGTGTCACGTCGATCACTGCCTCCACTCAGATCAGGTTTTTTTTTTTACTGTCTGCTTGCTCATAGTTTGGCTGGTGATTGAAAGACAGTTGGAAAACTTTGCTTGCACTAAAAGAACTTACTGAACTTTTGAGAAGAATACAGTGAACAAGGCTGACATTATTTCCCTGTACTGAACTTTTGAGAAGAATACAGTGAACAAGGCTGACATTATTTCCCTGTTTTTGCCATCACTGGATGAATGAATGCAGTAGATAACTGTTAAACAGCCTGCACACATACACATTCTCTCTCTCTCCCTTTTACAATGAGTGATAGAGAGAGTACTTCAGCTGACACTGAACCACGCAATAGCAGTGGTAGCACCCACCTTGCCCCCACTGAGACCAATACTGCATCTGATGATGGAGGTCCTCCTCCACCAATAACCAGAAGGACCTCTGCAGTATGGGACTCTTTCACTGTTTATGAAAATGATCCCTCCAAAGCCATGTGTAAGCTTTGCAAGTCCAAAATAAGCAGAGGTAGAGATCATAAACTTTAAATAGTTCCTTTAATATTGTGACCAAAAACATTGAATCTCAATTCTGAGGCTGCTCTGTAAATAGTTTCCAATTAAACAATATAGCAACTTCTGATCAATCCATATCAATTTCAGACTAAAAATAATGTACAGATTTAAGCCACACCCACTTCTGGTTAAAACACGCCCACTTCGAGTACAGATACAGATGGTTAGATGGTTGAACAGATACAGATAGCTGGGTACTCACTCATTCACAGTCAGAATGTAGATCCAACATTCTGAACTATAATTCCAACAAACTACTTCCACCAAAATCAAAACATGTTTATTGAATTCCACTAGATAATGCTAACTTCTCCTTCAGTCAACTTGTAGTTCTTGGGAATTGTCAACAATTAAAAAGTGTTTTTTTTTTTTTACATTGGAGCCTTTTTGTGACTAAATGTTCTGGTCATTCAGAGGACCTGAGGATCAACCTGTAATCATTTTTGATCTATTTTAAGACCTGAGACAATTATAAATAATACTTTTTGTTCCTTGTCTTTAGAAGTAATTGTGTATTTCCTCCTGCAGCTCGTTACTGATGGAAAGTAATCGTTAGAGAGACACTTTGATAAAAACGTCTCCTGAACATCAGCACTCGACTTTGCCATAAGGAAGGACTTTCTGGGTTTGATTCCATTTTTTTTTCACCAGCAAACTGCAAGTCATAATAAGAGTCCCCAACCATATCAGCAATTAGCCGCCTACACACTCACAAACACACACACATCATGCACAAAGGCACAAACTCATCAGCAGCAAATTGCTGTTTGTTCATTCCAGTACACAGACCCACTCTGAGTCACAACTCCCCCCCCCCCCCCCCCCCCCCCCCCCCCCCCCCCCCCCCCCCC
>SSNR01000028.1:183843-200559 GCA_006937965.1 Callopanchax toddi | reverse complement strand
CAGACAAATTTTCCATCAGATGAAAACATTTTGCATTTACCACAAAGCTGGCCATGACATCTCTTACAATGATGTCATTAATGACATTGCTTCCAGAAGAGCTAGAAAACAAAGAGTTGTGTCAAAGAGGACTGAGGCAGAGCAGGGTCTGTGGTTAAAGTTCAAAGTGGTTTAGAGGCAGTAAATGACAAGTAAATGTCAGAGGTTTCTTTTAGGTTGGGTTCATATTTTCATCCTTGTACATAGGTTTCACAAAAATCATTTTTCTTTATTTAAATTTCTGTTTTCATGTGAATTTTGTTGTTATTTTGTGCAGTTATTCTTGTATTATAACCTTAAATTTGACAAGATTCCCCTAAAAGCTGTGATGTTCTGATTTAACACGGAGAGGAAACACATTATTGTTGTTCTGTTGGGTAACACTGAGTTTTTAGTAATAAAGAAAAAGAAAAGAAATGGAACAAAGCTGAAAAACCAACTATCAAAGCAGCAGATCACTTATACTTACTGTTTGGCTTCACATTACTTCTGTCAGATTCCCAGACAGGAAGCTGTGAGGGATTTCAGACTCACTTGTGTCTTTGCAGCAGCAGGAGGTACCATGACTTTAAATTACATATAAATGCAGAGAGCAAAATTAATAAAAGCACTGGAGGGTGCAGAGCAGCATGGGAGGAAAAGAAGCATTAATGTCATATCCATTAGAAATGGCTCTTTTTTCATGTTTTAAGAAGCTTTAAATTGCACAAATATGCACTGAAAAAATCATTAAAGCATTTAGTCAAAAATAGCCACTAATCTTGTATAAACTCATAAAT
Organism: Callopanchax toddi; assembly: GCA_006937965.1. Classification (NCBI taxonomy): domain Eukaryota; kingdom Metazoa; phylum Chordata; class Actinopteri; order Cyprinodontiformes; family Nothobranchiidae; genus Callopanchax; species Callopanchax toddi. The sequence goes on along the minus strand of SSNR01000028.1, from coordinate 199,741 downwards.
AATGGTGGAAATAAATCATGGCAGTAAAACACTTCTAACCATACCTGGTGGATAATCTGCTGACTGGCTGTTTTTGGTGGATTGTGCTGATGCTAATGACATAAAAACTTCCACAGCTGTTTGTTGGGCTGAAGTTACACAATTCATTCATTTTTAATGAATAACAGTTTAAACCCTTTTTTGTTTTTTCCCCAATTGCAGATATTATCATGCCTGTAGGTCCAGAACAGTAAATATTAAGTAGTAAAATGATTTGTGTGTATTTTAGGGACATCATAGAGTAAAATACACAAGTGTGTTGAGAATTTAATGATAATTAAAAGATAATAACGGTGCCGTCTACCATGTAGGAGCAGGGTTCAATCCCCAGCCCGACCATGTGTCGATGTATCATCGATACTGAACCCCTAACCGCCTTAACTCATGTGGAAAAGAGGTTCTTAAACCCAATAGATTATTAACTGATTAAATGTTAAAAAAAGGTTGCTTTGATGGAATGGAGGACATTAGATTATTTTAAATCACATAAACCTGGTCACCAGGGGTTACATAAAAGAAAATGATAATAATGATGTCATTTAAAATGTTTAATTTTCCATAACATTTTTGTGAGTCTTTATTGAACATTTTTGTGTTGCTTTGTCAAAAAGTGCAATGTCCTGTAAACTGACAATACACAAATAGTAAAAATGAGGCAGAGTGATCATCGCAGGCTCTGATGGTCCAACCCACTAAACCATTCTGCAGAAATCAAAGATCCTTTATTCAGAGTTCAGTGTTTAGTAATGTTAGATTTTTATATCTCAACAATAATTATCTGAAATGTCTCATTTTAATCATAAGTTCATCAGATGAATTGAGTTTGTGATTTAATCATGTTTCATTATATATTTGTTTTATATTATTCTCATTGTTTTATTTGAGTTTGAACCATAAATTCATTTATAAACTTCATTCTGAAACTTTTTTGTGTAAAACGGTGAAACTGTTGCAGAAGTTTAACTTGAACTTTTCAGGCCTTCTGATTGGCTAATCCTAGTTTTGACACTGATCCATGGAAGTGATCTCCAGTCTAGTTGTTGCCTCCATGACGTGACACCAGGATCAGTTCAGAGCTTCTCCGCCTGCTAAGAGTCTCTGCCAAAAAGAACTTTAACATCTTTTTACCAGCAACTAGCCCAAATTTATCAGTGACCTTTTAAATACATAAAAACTTCACCTATATGCAGGCCAGGGTGAGACTTTTCCAGGATGGTTATCTTGGAGGAGTCTACCAATACCAGAGTGATCAGGTCAACAGAAATACTGAAGTCAACTTCAAGGTCCAGCAAGTCTGACCTCCCTGTGACATCTGAGATAGATTTACACAAGAAGTCCCAGGAAGAAAAAAAAAAACGGCGATCTGAGTGTCACTTAGTGTCAGATCTGGTAATTACCTCGCCTCGCCTTCCTCCACTTATCCGGGTCGTGGGGGCAGCACCTCAAGTAGGGCATCCTTTCCCTGGCCAAGTCCGCCAGCTTCTCAGCTGGGACATCCAGGCGTTCCCTGGCCAACCTGAAGATGTAATTCATCAAGCTTGTCCTGGGTTGACCTGGGGGCCTCCTGCCAGCAGGACATGTCCAAAATACCTCCTTGGGGAGGCATCAGGAGACATCCTAGCCAGATGACCGAACCACCTCAACTGGCTCCTGTCGATATGGAGGAGCAGCAGCGCTACTTCGAGTCCCTCCTGGATGTCCGAGCTCCTCACCTTATCCCTGAGACTAAGCCCGGCCACCCTGCGGAGAAAACTCATTTTGGCCACTTGTATCCACGATCTCGTTCTTTCGGTCATTACCCAAAGCTCATGACCATAGGTGAGGATTGGGACGTAGATCGACCAGTAAATAAAAAGCCTGGCTCAGCTCCTTCTTCACCACAACAGACAGGCTCAGAGTCCGCATCACTGCAGACGCTGCCCCAATCTGTCGATCTCTCTCCTTCCATCACTCGTAAACAAAACTCCGAGATGCTTAAACTCTTCCACTTGGGGTTTGACCTCTCTCCTGACCCGAAGTTAGCAAGCCGCCCTTTTCCAGTCAAGAACCACGGTGTCAGACCTGGAGGTGCTGATCCTCATCCCTGCCGCTTCACTGCGAACCTCCTGTATTCCTACATAAATAATTAATTATTCATAGTAATTAATCAATTAAAGCTAGCCAGGTTAATTAAATTAATTTAGTTCAAAGTTTGCCTCTGTGTCAAATACTAACATTTTGGATTTCCCGTCATACCCAAAAGAATCTAATTTCATTACAATCACATGTTGGAGCCATAAAACACATTCATATCTCATACGGTATGAATATTTATTATTTACTTGTCAAGATTCTAATATCTGATTGCTATACTTAACGTATACCTAATGTAAATTTTCTATATGTGGTGAAAACTTAAGCCAATAGTATTATTTACCCATTAAATAAAGTTGGTATTTAGTAGTGATATGTGTTGTATTATGTAGCTACAGTCTAACTCAGATCCTAAATTGTAGGAATGTTAGTTGATGTGTTTTGGAATTTTTAAAAATGCCTTTAGCTTCCAGCCAATTTTGCATTCTAAGTATTTTCTTTTCAGTTTTGTTATTTAAAATTTTCTTTTTCCTTATGCAAACGTTTAGAAGGAAGCCTCATCCTGATTCTCCAGCAGAAGGAAAGGACCAGCAGGTGCTCGATGAGGATGAATCTGTGCTGTACTCTTAAAAGGGGAAATAAGAGAATGTGAAAAAAAGGAGAGGACTGAAGATGGAGAGAAATGAAGGAGAAATGGGAGACGAATACTAATGTCACTGTGTGGATGGAGAGATGCTGCTAACACTCAGAAACACATCCAGTCCTTCTTCCTCTGGTCAGTTGTGTCTAGTGGGGGGTGGGCTACCAAGGAATAAGCATGATGTGATGAATACTGATGCTGATATCTGACACACACACACACACACACACACACACACACACACACACACACACACACACACACACACACACTCGAGGGGAGAATTCTCAATTGGAGATACCAAGAGATTGAAACACATGAGAGGACAGGATATAATAATGTAAAAATCAAGGAGAAAGATGAATAAAAGAAGAAGGAAATAACCAACCTAAACTAACCTTAACCTTTTCTTAAAGGGGTATTTCTGTTCATTTAAAGTGGTGTTTTATCAGTTATTTATCTAAAGATCATACCCACTTATGACATCACTCAAAGTAGCCAGAATCTCTAGAAAGAGGAAGTAGTCCTCTGACTGGAGTAATACTCCTGGCTAATCAGATTTATGGTGGGGAATACAAGCCATCACCAACTACAAAGCCCCAACATACTGTAGGTCTGCAGTGCCCCAATACTCCCTGACCAGTTGAACATAACATTGTGCTGCTCAGTGGTGTAGGTGTTATCAATGTTGCCTTGCAGCAAGATGGTCGCAGGTTCGAATCCCATCTGTGTCCTTTCTGTGTGGAGTTAGCATGTTCTCCCCATGCATGTTTTTCTTTTCTATCTGGCTCTCGAGGCGAGCGGACGCATCTCCCCTTCTCTCCCTCCCCGTCTCCCCCGGCTCTCCATCCTGTCTACTTTCTCTGGAGAACCTGCTTTCATCTTCCGCTGGACTTTTAACCATGAATTGGATCAGCTGGTCGAGGAATGCGATGGACAAATTTCCTTTTTCTCACTACTCGAAGATGTTTACATAAATTGGATCATGGTGACTGGGCTCTGCTGTTTGGCTTATGTGGGACCTGGATCGTTGGGAAATTTGGAGCTGCTGGACTGATTGGCAAACAGTCCGGGCTCTGTGGATGGTGCCATGCTGTGTGTGAACTCTCAAATCCCACTGGGCAAGCTGAATCACAGGTTGGCTCTGAACTGTGTGTGAACTCTAAACCAGCTGGATGAGCTGATGCTGGGACTGGACGCTTTGCGATCTGGTCGCGCTTTCTGACTCATATGCAGGAAAACATCTTGGAGGAATGGTCAGCAGGGTTCTGTCTGTGGTTTTGGACTGGTCAGCAGAGGGACAAACAACTGAGAGGATTGCCCAGCTGGCTTTTGGTGGATTTGACCCTTATTCGGCTGCTGGAAAGGACCTGACCGCTAAAGACTGAAGGATGTGGAACCTTATCACTCCTGCTCAAAACAAATCTGTTATTTTCAATTCGACTCCCCTCTCAGGCCTTGAAAAAAGGCTGAAGTCAAAACAAATAGTCCAGTTGCAGCTGAGCGTGGATCCTCCCCCTCCCTCCCTCTCTCCCTCAAATGTACTGATTCAAACACACACATGCTACTGATGACGCACAAACACCTCCTAACATTCAACGTTTCGCCTCGGACCTTATTAACTCCCCTCTCCCTGTAAACTTGGTCTGATGGCCAGGGCGTAGGGCTCCTCACCCCCCCCCCCCCCCCCCATCACGTGTCTTATGTTTTTTGTGACTGTCAGAGTTTGCGCTACTACCTCCCTCCCTTTTGTTTACTTTCTCTGCTGCTCCCAGTTTTTGTTTTTTCCTTTTTATCATTTGGCCCAAATATAGTTAGTTCTAGCCCAAGTCAATGTCCAATCTCATCATTTACAATGTAGATCCCCTGTATGCCCAAATCTCTGTTTTGTTTTTTATTTTCAATGTTTTCTCAGTTTTGTTCTTTTGTTTGTGTTGTGAAGCGCTTTGTGATGTATATCTGTGAAAGGCGCTATAGAAATAAACTTTACTTACTTACTTACTTACATGTGTGGGTTTCCTTCGGGTTCTCTGGTTTCCCCCACAGATCACAACATGCCCTATAGGTTAATAATTGTACGTCACTTTGGATAAAATAATCTGCCAAATCGATAAAAAACAAACATATTCTGCATGGTTTGAGGCCACAAACACAACGCCTGCCCCCAAAACCACCTCACAACCAGAACATCAAACCGTGTAAAGTTTCTGGGTTGGACAACATACCTGGACACGTCCTGAGGGACTGTTCTGAGCAGCTTAAACGTATCATTAAGAGATATATCTCTGTAATGGACTGTTGTCCCAAAGAAGTCTACTGCATGATGCCTGAATGGCTGCAGCCCCATAGCATTGACCTCCATCATCATGAAATGCTTTAAGAGGCTGGTTATGTAGAACATCAGAACCCTCTGCCGTATCATCTTGATTGTCACTGAAGACTGCTTCACACGGCAGGATTTTTAAGATGGTTTTTGTCCCGATTCTCTCCTTACAAGAATCTTCAAAGCGTACCCGATTACCATAACGTCTCTAAAGATAATCTAATCAGATATTCCTGTCATGTGTGGTGTGTTAGGAGTGCTCTGATCCAATTGGAAGGGCGTCGGGACCGCTACGATCACAAATCGTCAAAATCCAACATGTTAGATGGTCTTGACCCGATTTCACCGTGTGTGGTGTCCCCAAGGAGTAGCCTGTGGAATGTGACATGTAGCCAATCAGAAAGCGAGGTGACAGACACAAGCTTCACAAAGCGAGAAGAATCCCTCATCAAAACAGCTGTTTGCATTTTTTATTCTACCTAGCAACAAAACTGTTGCGAGTGCATTGTTTGTTAAAATAAGTTGTCGTGTTTGTTTACTCTGTTTGATCTTGATAAGTTCTGGTTTCTGACCTGGGAATGTTTGCTGGTGAATTTGGTTTGTATGTTATGTGTTTTCTTTTCAGTGTAACCACACACTAGGAGCAGAACGGTCAACATCTGTAATTAGTTTTTATCGCCATGTGTGGTCTCTTATGATTTTAAATCAGCCAACAATTAGAAAGTCCTCTTGTATGAACCAGCCCTTATACGCACACTGTGCTAATAAAGCTGCTGAGAACTCTGTAGCCACTAGATTTGGCTCTTACACAAGTAGACTAAGAGAACTCACATGTTTGGATGCTATTTATCAATTTTAGCTCTGCATTCAATACCATCAAGCTAGAACAACTCATAGAAAAACTGAACACTTTGGACTTCAACACACCAATCTGCTACTGGATGCAGGACCTGCAGACCAGTCAATGAAAATAGGATAGACAACACCCAGCAGCATTACACTGATCACTGGCGCCCTCCAGGGCTGTGTTCAGTCCTCTTCACTCTACTGACACATGAAGCCTAATTTATGCTTCTGCGTCTACGTCGGGTCGGATGCACACAACGCCATTATATGTCGTTGCATGGGGTCCACGACGAGGATGCAAGGATGGACGGAGACGAGGGAATTTTCCTAACTATACATCAAATGAGATGTAGAGCGCACGTCTGATTGGGCGGCCCAACCACCTGAGATCATTTTCGGTTTGACGCCGGTATCAACAGAGTAGTGGAAGTAGAATCTCTGAGAATGGATCAGCTCGAGAAGCATCTGGCAAACGAATTACGAAAGTAAGAACATTTATTTAAATCATCAAAGATTGAACAAGAGCTGCATTTTTTGTTCTTCAATTTTTAACATTTAAGGAAAAATATAACACAAAACAAACAAACAAACAGCAAACATGGGAGAAGAGCACCATTATAGTTTAAGGTCCAGCAAATACAAATTGTAGGTAGTTCAAAAATTTGGATTATGCAAAGCCGCTTCTTACAGGTTTAACATCTCAGCCCATCTTGACCAGATATTGTTTAAAGTGTCTCTTTGGATTCTAATGGAGTATGTGAGTTTTTCCATCATGTAGATTTTTTGAACGACATCGATCCATTCTGCAATTGTTGGTGGGTCCGGCTTCAACCATTTTCAGGTTATGGCCTTTTTACTCACCGCCAAGAGCATCCAGAGCAATTGTTTGTCCGTTTTTCTACAGGTTGTTAAATCTACATATTTTTGCAATTACAAAGTATCTCATTTCCAATTACATTATTGATGTGTTCACATATTTGGGGCCAGTCATTTCTCAGAACTGGACAACTCCAAAATATGTGGAAGTGATTGATTTGAGGAGAGTTACGAAGTCTCCGGCATGTGGCACCTTTTCCCTGATATTTCTGCTCGTTTGGTGTAATAAAGAACCTGACCACATTCTTCCGGCAAATTTCTCTCCATGTGTTTGATTTTGTGGTGGTCCATTGTATTCTACAAATATTCTCCCAGCTTTCATTAGATATTTGCACATTGCTTTCTGATTCCCATCATCTTTTAATGTATTCTGTGCTCACAATTTAACCTTGTTGAGTGGCTTTATAGTTTTGATATCACTTTGACCTAGTATTGATCAGCGTGAGCGCTGTCTGTAAGATCCCCATTTAAGAGCTGCATATTGCTCGTCATCTGCCCTGTCCTAAACGGACATTCAACAGACGCCACTGTCTCCTTCACTCCCGTTTAAGTCTTTTCAACAACATTGTTTGTTCTTTGACATAAATTCGTTACAGCTCAATCAAAATTCGCTCTCTGCATATCCAGGAAATGGTAATCAGCAACGCAAATGTACTGCACCCAGTGCTACGCCCTCTGTTGTTCCGGCGGGGAACTGCGTTGCAACACCCTGCAGCAAACGTAGAAGTCTGAAGGCAAAACGCCTACATCAATACGTCTGCGTCTCTCACTTGCACAACCAATGCAGAAGCATAAATTAGGCTTAACTGTACTGCCATGTCCAGCTACATACTTACTACTACTAATACTACTACTACTAATGCACAATTCAAACCACCACTGATTATGACACGTCGTACAGACAGGAAGCAGAGCTTCAATGCCTTCTCCCTAAATGTGGACAAAACCAAAGATGATCCTGAACTTCAGAAAAAGAAGCTGTCGCCACTCTCCCCTGACCATCAATGATAATGACATTGACACACGGCACAAAGTTTCTGGGGCTGCACCAACAACACTGCCAAAACCAAAACAGTCCAGCAACATCTTCATTTTCTGCAGGCAAAAAAGCCAGATCCAACCCTCAAACCATGACATCATTCTACAGAGGGACAATGTTTCACACCAGTTATTTGTTTAGCACTTCTAACCTTCTGTGATGATTTTAATTTAGCTGCCAAATTTCCACATTGTTTAATTGTTGTTCAAATCACTTAATGATACATTTAAAAACAGAAGTAAATCCTACTGTTGTACTAAAATGCTGTATTACCTGTTTGTAAATCTTTACAATTTTTCATGAGGCGATTCTTAAGTTTTTTTAACTGAACAACGTCCAAATGACTCCACCATGGTACGCGCTGCTGCAGCATAAACACCATAAACTTAACAGTCCCATGATACATTCTAGAAGTTTAAAAACAGGTACTATACTGTAGTGTTTTTATGCATAAGTATGACTTATTTAAGCAAAAGTTATTTTAAATATCTAAAAATTATCTGCAAGTTTGTCAACGTTCAGCAGCAGTGTCTCTCCAGATCTGACTACCCATGAATATTGCTCCAGTCAGAGGACCACTTCCTGATTCTAGAGACTTAACCCACTTTGATTGATGTCACCAGTGGATATGGTTCTTACTGTAGCCTTACTGTTGCCTTGCAGCAATAGATCCTGGGTTTGACACCTGGCTTGCTGACATGGAGTTTGCATGTTCTCCCAGCGCTTGTATGGGTTTTCTCCAGTTTCCTCCCATCAACTGAAAATATGCATGTTAGGTTAACTGGTGTTTCTACATTGCCCCTTGATGTTAATATTATTGGTTGTTTCTAAAACCACTTTCATCAGACACACCATGCAGCAAATCAGTGTAATACTGCCGCCACGGTGTGTCTTATTAAAGTGCTGTGGCGGCATGGCGACGCGGGAACTTTGCAGCATTCGTGCCACCACACTTGGTAGTGATAATGTCACAATGCCAAACTTCTGAATAAAGATTTGCACAACAGAGGGAGGTGTCACTAATAACGTGGCAAAGGTGAGCAACCCCTGACCAGGAAGAATATTTAAAAATCAGGTCAACCTGGGAAACCCTAACCCTGCCCCCATACCCATACTTTTCTTTTAAGAAAAGCACATCATTGTGCCACATTACCAGCACATTCTAACCACTTATGAACGACCAAATGCTCCCAGATGTCGGCTCAGCTTTGAGGCAAACGGGCAGCGTTGTTTTATGAAAGGGGCATGTGTCCATGTGATGGACCTGTCCTGGTGTGACCCCACGTCTCATCCAATGACCGCTAAACTTAGACACCAGATCCCAAACAGGAACCAGCAGATGGAGGGAATAAATCACTAGCTGTAAAAACAGATACATTTCAAAAAATTAGAATGATAGAATATAAAAGCAAATAGCTCCCAAAAAGTAAACTTACTCTAAAGGCTTCCAGTCAAATTCTATAAAATGACGACACAAGAGAAATTTAAAACTTAAATGTATGTTAACTTATCCCAAGGCAACAGCTTCAGAAATGGGTTTGAATTGAGTCTGCTCCTGTTTTTATTTGCAGGCTTCTCCAGAGCTACTTTGAAGATAAATTTGAGGGGAAACTCATTTCAGCTGAGGCAGTGTCCCCCATTATAATTAAAGGGATTTGAGTGTGTACTGTGGTGATGAAGAACGTTGCTCTCGGTGCTGTATTTAATCACAGAAAATAGTCAAATATTTTGGTGTATGTAATGAATTTGAGGTGCAGGTGCAGGCGTTTGACCTCATTAAGCTTTATTCTGGAACTTAAACTGCAACTGCTTTCTTTTTCTTTCATCTTTTAAACATAGTGGTGACATCATACCCCCTACAGACTTTTGAATCTCACAAGAACTGAAAGCAAAAAAAGTATATAATTTTTTTTTACTGGTTAGATTTGTGCTTTGTATTTTTTACCACGCACAGAAACCATTGTCCAGCCACACGTGGAGTTAGGCCTACTGGTTTGGAGGGACTGAATATTTAGTTCCATTTCAGTAACTGGGAGGTCATTTAAAGGCAAAGACAGAAGCTTATCGCAGTTGACAGTTTTCAGTCTTTTCACTTTGTTTAGATCCCTCACTCTGGCTGGTTGTGAACTCTAAGAAACTATTTCTATTTTACAGAAACACGTCTCGGTGAACTCACCCCTCCCGTCGGGTAAAATCCATACGCCAGCCTCCTGCCGACATGGGACCACGGTTTGCAAAGGTGACAAAGCAGAGTCTAACTCCAGCCGCAGAAAAGCATTTTTATTGATTTAAAGAAAGCATTTGACGTCATAGATCATTCAAGGTTACTTTACAAATTACATCAATATGGAATAAGAGGGGAGGCTCATCAGTGGGTTAAAAGCTATTTAGATAATCGGAAACAATTTGTTCAGATAAATGATACCAGATCAGGACTGTGTAATATTAATTATGGTGTACCACAAGGGTCGGTTCTTGGACCAAAACTGTTCATATTGTTCATTAATGATCTGGTGAATGTATCGGAACTCCTTGGTACGGTTCTGTTTGCTGATGATACTACGTTGTTTTATTCAGGATCTGAAATAAGTGAGGTAACAAAAGTGATAAATATTGAATTGATGAAAATTAAAAACTGGTTTGACATTAACAGATTAACACTGAATCTTAACAAGACTAATTTTATTTTGTTTAATGACAAAAAAAAAAACCCAATGTGGTATCATTAAAAATAGAGGGGATGGAAATTCAAAGGGTAAAGAAAACTAAATTCTTAGGAGTGATGTTTGATGAGGATCTGACCTGGAAGCCGCATACAAGTCATATAAAAGGAAAAATAGCCAAAGCCATTGCAATACTACATAGAGTCAAGTTTCTGTTGAATAGTTCTGGTCTGTTAACATTATATAACTCACTGATTGTACCGTATTTAACCTATTGTGTAGAAATCTGGGGATCCACATATAAGAGCTATACACAGCCAGTATTCATTTTGCAGAAAAGAGCATTAAGAATTATTAATAATAGTCATTATACAGATCCATCTAACCCATTATTCATCAAATATAAAATAATGAAATTTCATGATTTGGTTAATTGGAAAATACTACAAACTATGTACAAAGCTAGTACAGATACTCTGCCTATAAATATTCAGAAGATGTTCAAAATGAGAGAAAGCAGTTATTTGTTGAAAGGAACTAAAGTCTTTAATAAACCCAGATTTAGAACTAAGATAAGCGAACTGAGTATTTCAATTAATGGTGTGAAATTGTGGAACAACTTAAAAATGGAAATGAAGGAATCAAAGTCACTTTATGTATTTAAAGGATGCTTTAAATCAAATATTTTGAGGAATTATGAAATTGTTACTTAAGTTAGTGTCTGTGATTTTTTTTCAGTAAATTTAAACAGTAGTGTAATTATAATTTATCTGTTTAGAAGTTGAATGATTTAATTAAAAAAAAAAGTATTTGTAAAAAGAGGCAGATTATATAAGATATATTCTTCCTTCTGTCCCTTTTCATTCAAATGTGTAGTGTAAATGTTTATGTATATAATTTTGTTTGTTTTGTGTTCTCCTTTTGAATGAAATAAATTTAATTAAAAAAAAAATGTTCCGCCAGCTTTTCCTCTTTTCACCTCCAAACGTTTTTAGTTTTCTGCTAACTGAAAAGGTGTTTTTTGAGGGGACTCTGGTATTTTTATCTTAAAATGGAATCACCCGCCAGCTCTCTGTCCTACTTCTACTTTCACTTTCACTTCCGGGATGGTCTGCCCCAAAATGTGTCCGGGCGGATTAATGCCAATCCAAGCAGTGCGGAAATGCCAACACATTCTCACTCCCTACTCGTCAACATATTGACGCATGGTCAGTGTCCCTCCAAGTCGCATTTCAACGAGCGGGGTACGCCCCTCCCGTCCAAAAATGACGTTCAGGGTTCTCTCATTGAATCTTATAGAGCTCCCTGAAAGTCTGTATTTGCCGACTTGAGAAGGTGGAGGAGGAGCCTGTTCCATCTTTTTGGAACGTTTTATAAAATGTACTGCGATCTTTTACAGCTGATTTATCCTACTTTTTTCTTTTTTTTACCGTTTTGCTATTTGGACTTCAGCTTTAACTTAATTTGTGCCACTTTTCTGAACAAATGTGTTGATTTTAGCATCCGGTTTGGAACAAGCTCCTTATTTATGTTTATTTTTAACAACGGAAAATTACTATTTTAATATCGAAGAAACGTGCGGGGATTTGACTTTACATTACGAGAAATTTATTTTTTTAAATAAAGTTTTACTGCGGTTTTTTCATCACAACCCATGACGTCATCACATGCGACCTCCTGTTACCTTCAACAGGTAAGCAAAACCTTGAATTTGTAGATCGTTTTTATACTTAAAACACACGTTTCAGCTCTCAAAGCTGCTGCTGGTAGTTTTAGGAGTTAATGGTAGCAGGTCTGTGGAACAGTGAGTGATTTAGGACATTTATAAATACATAATTTAACTTATATTGACACAGAAAAGGTGCAATAAGCTAGCTAATTAGCCTCTGTTAGCCAATCGCGTTCAGCAAGGTTTTGGACTTTTTATTTAAAATCCTTCATAGTACAGTCACAGAGAAATGTATACTCATAGATGTTGGTGCTACTTTGTAAAGTAGAGATTATAATGACGATCAGAGTTCTGGGTTCTGTACTTAACTACATCTATTTTTAAAATGCTTAAAATCAACCCAGTTATATATATATATATATATATATATATATATATATATATAGATAGATAGATAGATAGATAGATAGATAGATAGATAGATAGATAGATAGATAGATAGATAGATAGATAGATAGATAGAGAATATAGCCCTTATATATATTATAATATAATAATATAGCCCTTTACCCTCATTGGGTAAATTCAGGGACCATTCATATGAATATGTATATCTTGTTTATGTGTGTGTGTGTGTGTGTGTGTGTGTGTGTGTCTTTAAGAGTGACAAAAAGCTGTCCTGAGCTCCAGCATCTTTTCAGTATCTAACCATCATCGTGGTAAAATGCTAACTAACACTATATGGCGGGGGGTTGTTTGCAGGACAGACTACATGCTGACTCTGAGCGCCATGCATTGGAATAGGCTAAAGCTGGACAACTTGCCCCCCATCTCTGACCCTCTGATATCAGAAGGTAATGGTACCATATTTTTAGATGCATACTCCTCTTGTTCTAAATATTTTGAGCTGTAGTTTAAACACGTGTTGACCGTTTTGTATCATTTCAAATTGGTCATGTAGGTCACAAAAGCTCTTAGGCTGTGTCAGAACCAGGAGTCCTTGAAAGTGGAGTCAGACAGTGACTGACAGGTGACTGGGTCAGTGATGTAAATGAGTCGGCAGAAGATGAGCAAATATGGTTTCAAAATTAGATGAAATTGCAAAAATACTTTAAGATAACTGTATTCTTCCTATTTATTCTAGGCAACAACAACAAGTACAACTGATGCTGATGACTTGGTGGGCAGAATAGATGTACTGGTAGTGAGCATCAATCGGCAATACAAGCGTCTTGATAAATACAGAGAGGAAATGAGGTGCCTGGCAGCAACTACACAGTGAGTAGTTTGTGTACCACTATGATGTCATATCTGATAGATAATGTGACCTCATACTTAAGGTGTTTTTGATTTAATTTATTTATTTGAATGTGACAAAGCATTTTAATGATTGTAAATACACCGGAATTTGCAAAAAGCTAGTTTCCATTCGTAGTCCCATATACATAAAACACAAACGTTACATAATTAAAATGAGATAAAGCCCTATAGATCATGATTAAGACTAGGGATGCACTGAATTTTCAGCCACTGAAAATGTTTAGCAGAAAGTGACCCAAAAGTGCACTTTTGGTTTTCGGCTGAAACGCCCAAATCACTGAAACAACACAGCAGAAACTGTGATGTCATGAGCAAATAGCGCAGCCAGCACGTGAGAAAAGGTTAAAGGGGATTTTGCATGCAGCGTTCTATGGCACGTTGCTTCAGAAGCGGGTCCTGTGAGAGTAGAAGACGCGCCAAATCCATGGCGCAGCGCTGACATCTCTGGTGTGTTTCATGTTTTAAGAGCCAGCATGTCAGCGGTGTGGACTTATTTCATTATCTCTGCTCGTGACTTTGAGCTGGACCAGACCACAAGGAGTTGTCCTTGCATGTGGCTCGTTTCTCCTCCTGCTGCAGAGCGCTGGAACGGTGTGCGACTTCGAGTGACAGGTGGCATACGCGCGTGTGACATGGCTTATAGACCTCAAGCCCCCCTGAACAGAAACCGAACATGACCTGTAAGATCATGCTAAGCTGCTACGATGTTTTTCTGTCCCAGTTCAGCACTGACTGGACCCAAGTCAGACCAAAACCAGAGTATTGTTTTTTTTCTCTCCCTGATGCGGCTGCTGAGTGCTGCTGCTGTCACATTGTCAGACAGGGGCTTTTCCAAGTTACAGACAGTATTTTTCCCTCCTCTCATCATTGTTTTCATAGTTTTGTAATTGATTTATTGCAATGCCTTGATTTTAGTGAGGTTAGTACACATTGTAGCCATAAATGCTATGGTTCTAATCATTTACATACGGTAATCATTTATTTCGGTTTTTGCCTGGGTTTTCTGATTTTTGGTTTCGGACAAGAATTTTCATCCCTAATTAAGACATAAGTAAAACAGCTCATTTACAAGAATAAAACAATTCTATACATTCCCTAAGTTTAAAGGAGCAATTAAATTTTGACATGAGGCAATTCTATAGGTTAAAAGATAAAACAACAATAAGAAGTATAAAAGTCTGGATAAAACTAGACAGTAAGTGATTGCATTGATGACTACTGACCAGCCATGATTTTAGTTGACTTTTAAAAGAATGGAAAAAGGGGCTGTCTCTCATATTGACTGACATTTTATTTCTATCACTGCATCCTTTGATTGATAAAGTGTTCTGTGCAAATGTTGTTTTCCTAACTTGAACCTGGCAGTCCCCCTGTGAGCTCGAGGGTATCTTTGATGCTCTTTGCCTTTTGAAATAAATAATCCAATAGATGCAGAATTACTGGCAAATGACCATGTTGTTATACAATATTCGATGTGACATAAAATCATGCATTTAATATGCAATGTAGCGGCTTCTTCTGACATTAAACGGATATTCCACCCAAAAGTGATTTTTATTATTTTTTTGCCTATTGCCATATTCCCCATAGTTAGATAAGTGGGTAAAAACAATTAGTATCCTGATCCAGTGATACTCCTTTAGCATTAGCTTAACAGAAAACACTGTAAGTGAATGGTAACAACTAGCATTGTGAGAAAAAAAGTCCTTAAAACTAACTCAGTAGTGATACTAATGATACTAATTCTGCCTAGTGACCTCAGTAAACATATCGACTGCAAGTGAAAATGAAAAGTAACACGAAGGAATTACAGGTGCTATTTTAGACTAGGGGCTACTTTATGACAAAGAACAGCTGTAAGCCTCCACTGAACGGAGCAAGGACATGA
Organism: Callopanchax toddi; assembly: GCA_006937965.1. Lineage (NCBI taxonomy): Eukaryota > Metazoa > Chordata > Actinopteri > Cyprinodontiformes > Nothobranchiidae > Callopanchax > Callopanchax toddi. The sequence goes on along the minus strand of SSNR01000028.1, from coordinate 184,365 downwards.
CGCAGTGGCCCCAAACAAGTCTACGTCCATAAATACAAATACTGGCTACTAGAATAAACCTGGTAACATTTTTGAAGATAATCTCAGTGCAGCTCTCTGACTTTGTGTTATTTTCCTTTGTCTGTGAGGTTTGCAAACAACGTGCAGATATGTGTTTATGTTAATATTTACTGACATTGTTTTCTGCTAAGCTAAAGCTTAGTGGCCGACTAAATACTTTTTTGCCCCACTGTAAGTCTGTGCACAAACATAAAGTGAAGCCTGTAAATCAGACTAAATGCTTTTTATGTTCAACTTTCAAGGTTGGCCATGTACCCTGACAGACGAGGGTTTGAAAAGAAGCAGAGCATCGTCATCAGAGTGGCAGGATGAGAAACCCACCAAGCTGCAGGAGAGACGCTGTTATCTGCAGGTTTCATCAGGAGCAGAGAACATCAGCTTAAGGCCGGTTCACGCGGCAGGATTTTCAAATTGTCAGGCAATTTTAAATCATAAGAGACCACACACATGGCGAGAAATTTT